>OX352773.1:111975356-112315356 GCA_947095535.1 Poecilobothrus nobilitatus
TTGTTATTGTTATTGTTATTGTTATTGTTATTGTTATTGTTATTGTTATTGTTATTGTTATTGTTATTGTTATTGTTATTGTTATTGTTAAAATATGGAATTAATAAAAGACACGCAAACAGATTACCAGAGACGGCTAATAATCTTACATTTGATACAAGTACTCAAACAAAATTCTTTTCTAAACGAAATGCATGTACAGAAACTGAATTACCTAAATACAAATTAACATCAGCACAGACCGATTTTGTACCATTAGTAACTGATGATGTGTTTGAATATGATCCTGAAAAGGAACATTTAAATATGGATATCGATTTAACACATTACGATTTGGATGATGAAAATTCATTTAAATAATTAGCTCAAACTGAAATGTTGGAAGATGAAAAATTAGTAGAAAGACCATTTTTAAACTCTGATTATCGAATGTTGTTTCAAGTGGTGGTGTAATTACTGTTGCTGTACCATTTCCCGGAAAGAAGAGACACTTAGATCGAGTAGTGCAATTTCCTCCACTATACCTTCACAATTTCCTGAAACAAAAAAACTAAAATTAAAACCTTTACTTAGCAGTCCAAAACTAAGAACTTCATCAACACCAGAATGGACAACATATAAATAGTATATCAGTTTACCTTTTGGAAGAAACTAACAAAGATGGATAGTCAAGATGACTTCTATGTAACTTTATTTAGTAATGATAATCTAAAACTATTTCCAGACAACACTTTAGCTTCATTCGTAAATAAATTACTTATTTACTTTGATTTAAGAAATAGAAATTGGAAAGTTGGTCTCTCAGAAATATATCTGAAGGATTTTCTACAAACAGAAGAATGTAACAAAGAAAGAAGAAATGATCTGCTTTTGTTAATATTGGACAATAGGTATAATGTTTATGTAAGAAACATTGAAAAACCTCTCGAAAAAATTAAAGTAACCAAATCTTTAGGTTACACATATTACTCAAATGACGATTCGGAATTACATTTGGATGATTGGAAGTTTAATTTTTTGCCAACGCTTATTAAAAATATAACTCTTAATCCCGGGCTTACTCGAAATCAAGTTTTCAAAGAATTTTTTAATGAAGTTTTGACACATATCTCTACTCCTAAAAATTATGATGATGTAATATTTAAAAAAGTGTCGGAATCTAACCGAGGGGATTTAATTCGAATATCGCAGACTTTTGTTGAAGTTAGTTTCTATATAAAAGTTAATCAAAGTTATAATGTAAAAACATTACTAACTGAATTATTTCTACAGAAAAAAAATATAAAAAATTTCAAAACAAAATTACCTGAACTATTCAAATTTGCTGTTGCTAATAATAAAGATGAATTCAAAGGAATGGTGATAATTTATTTAGATGTACTTCAATCATCTGTTTTTGGAAGTAGCAAAGTGCGGCGTTCAGAGCTATCAATATAAAAAATTGTAGAATACCTACAAATATTGAATTTGAAAATGTCCATTACATACTTACGACATAGAAATATTACATAAAAAGAGCTTACTTAATATATTATTCCTCTCAAGTAGGAGGAGGAATCAACGATATTGGGCCTTTATTACAATTTTATCCAGCTAGAGAAAAAGGTCGTGGTTTTGGAAATATATTCGGAAGTTTAATTCGTTACTTAAAGCCAGTTTTTATATCAGTTTGGGACTTAATTAAAAAAGAGGCTGTCACAAGTAAAAATATTTTTAATGATATAGCATCTGGTGCAAACATAAAAGAAAGTGTAATTGACCAAAGTAAAGGCATAAAAAATTTACGGAAATCAATAGTGAACCAACTACATTCGATGTATGGTGGAAGACAAGCAGCTATAAAAAGACAATGAGCTATAAAAAGACGAGTAGTTTCTAAAAAGAGACATTTGAAGTCGAAAAGCGACGAAGAAAGCAAAGTAAAATCTCCGATGTATTCAATTAAAAATGGAATGTATGAAATTTGAACTTGATCTTTTTGTGTCATTACCTGTTCAAATAAGTATTTTTGGTTCAGAAGAGGAGCATACAAGCCTATAGCTTCTTTAGAGGCATCGCCGTCAACCATTGAATTTGTTTCGCTTAGGAATGGAGATACAAATCGAGATTCATGCAGTACCTATATAAAGTTTAAAGTTCAAATATTAAAAAAAGATGGTTCAGTTTGGAGTGAAACCTATAAAATAGGAACGGGAACTGAAGCAAAGGCAGCTCCGCTACTCAGTGTTGTAAATAATTTATTACACTCTTTAATGAAACAATGTAATGTAACTCTATACGGAGAAAACATCGCTCCTTCAGATTCCTCATATCATAAAGCATACATAACTACTTTACTAAATTATAGTACAGATTCCAGTCAAACACATCTGGAAGCGTCTGGTTAGGAATTGAATAAGCCGAATATCAATGATTCCAACAATTCTGGTTCTAAAACAAGACAAAAATCATACAACAATTCTGCAATAGTGAATTTAATGGGAAAATTACATGGAGATTTCTACAATACCACCAAATTACTTTTAAATAATGTTGACATTCGAATTTCTTCAGCATTAGTGAAACAAGATTTTTATATTTTCTTTAACGATAACCATGAAAGTTATTTAAAAATTCTCGAAGCTACATTACACTTGAAACATTTAACAATTAATCCTAGCATATTGATAGCACATAATACTGTACTGGAAAAGTTTAACGCGAAATATTTTTATAGGAGAAGTGAAATCAAAACATTTACAATTCCAGCTAACACTTCCAACACTTCCACTTCAACATCATTGGATAATATATTTATTGGGCAAATACCAAAAGCTGTTGTATTTTGTATGGTCAATAATGAACATTTTAATGGTAAAAGATCAAAAAATTCATACTATTTCGATCATCAAAATCTCACACAACTTCCATTATATGTGAATGGAGTGCCTACTCCAAGCTGTGCAATTGAAACAAAGTTTACATCGAATAATCTTTGTAATTCTCGTGCATGTTTAATATTATTCAATGGAACTGGCATACATCACTCTGATAGAGGACATCAAATTTCAAAAGGTTATACAATACTAGCTTTTGATTTATTACCAGACGGCTCGGGAACTGATACATGTCAGAGTTTATTAAACCAGGGAATAGTAAAGATTGAGGCAAGACTCAGTGACGCAGAATTCGATGCCAATATCGAAAATGAGAAAAATCAAAACGTATACGTAAACATATAAAAGGAAGTTTAAAAGACCATTTCTATTCATTTGAAAATGGCATGAGCTAGTAGATTTATTGTTCTACATGGACGATAACAATACAATATTTGTAAAAATATTGCTGTGGCTGGAAAAAAGTTATGAAAATATTGCTGTGGAGGAAATTCTCGACTAATTGATTGCAAGGAAATGAATACACTTCAGATTCTGATACTTCTAATGAAAAGAGAACACATTGGTTAGCAATATTTGTTCCAGTTCAAGGGTGTGCAGAATATTTTGACTCATTTGGAAATACGCCATTTTACAATGAGATTATAAAATTTCAACAAAATCAATCGCAATGTTTTGTTTTCAACAACAACGTTTACAAAGTAATTTAACATCTGTTTGCGGACATTATTGTTGTACATATCTATGGATGTAAAGTTCCTGTAAAAGCATGTTTTTCTTACTTTATTCGACACATCATCCCCACTTAAAAACGATAAAAAAGTATAAAGAAAATTTCGAAAAATTTTTTAAAAATGTGGGAGAAAAACTATAAATACAAAATTTTAAAGTAAAATTCATCACTTCAAATTCATCAACAAAAAAGATGGAGCAATCAACAAATTAAAAGTATTTGAAACAGAAAAAGGTGAGCCAGGATAAAAAACAAACCATAAAAATTCAAATTGGATTTAATATGGAAAATTTTGCTGCTTCAATAATTTTCCAACGACAAAACAAAGTCATTTGCGAAATGAATTATTTGGAGTGGTGTACATATTATCACGATTTTAAAAAGAGTGAACCAAAATTAAATTCAAAAGGATTTTGGCTAACATTTAATCATGCATAACGCACTAAAAAACTTACATTGCAGCAAGATGAGTACACTCGTTTTTGCCTCATGCTAGACTATATACAAGCAGTGATGTCATATAACAATGGGGCTGAACTAAATATACGAGAATATGTATTCAAATATGTTGAGAGATGTATCGCAAAGAATAAATTAAGATTGAAACAAGAAGATTTCTACACTTCAATGATTTTACACATAGCTCAGTGTAACTATTCCAGACTATTTTATGAAATACCTATGTTTTGTCAGAAAAATTATCTTGGTCAACAGTAAATAATACAAATATTTTTTAAAAACAATTATTTTCTTTTATTAAATACATATATAAATTCTAACAATTTTTTACTGCTTTGTAAAATTTCCGTAATGTGATGGTGAGGGCAAATGGTGGTGAAATTCCTTAGTTTCTGAAGAGATGGAATGTCATTATCTAAATTGATAACTTCTACTGAACTCGAAACAAATTGATCTAAAAATTCCTTTTTCTGGTGCTCCTTTACGTAAACGACATCGAATTAATTTAAATGTTCCTGTAAAATATTTTTAATTTCTAAATATTCTATAAATCCATCATTCCAGTCAAGCTCATTAATTGTAGTTTTGTTGAAACAATATTGGAACACAACAATATTGGAATGAGGGAGCATTCAGCCACCAAACCAAACTCTTTCAAAAAATATTGTTTGTTGTTTCCAATAACAAATTGTAAATCTGCTACTGCCTTGCTCCTCATTTGGTATACTAAATGAGAATAATTTGAAAACCTAATTTATATACCTAATACGATTTAAAAAAAGGGATCACCTGATCGGACCTCTTAGGACGCTTTCCAAAACAATTTCGGGCCGGGCGCCCTTGACCCCTTTGCCCCTAGGGACGGTAGCCTTTAGTAGTAGAAAGTACTGATTCACATCTTTAGGACGGAAGCGGTCCTTTAGAACCGAAGCGGACCTATAGACCGTATTGGATCCCCGGGGGACCGAATCAACGGGACTGGAAAATGTCATTTTACAAAAACTTATCATAATTATAAAATTATTGCGAAATAAAGTTTCTTTTGGGGCCTCGGTGGCCTAGTGGTTAAGTACGTGACTTATTAACCAAGGGAGAGCGCCTTCAAAACCTGCACAGGTATCAAGTTTTATTAATTGAAAAAAAATCTCCATTGCTACCAAATATAACGTAAATAAAAAATTAATAATATAAACAAAATAAAGAATATTAGTGTATAATTTAATAATAGTATTCGACCTACAATGTCCTTAGTAGCCGATGGTTTTGTAATATTGCAATATATTATCCTATATGATTTGTAATATTAATATAAATAAAATAAATAAAATTTCTCTTTTTTTAATTCATATTGTTTTATTTTTAAATTTGTTTAGTAAAACTTTTTACAGATATCTACAAGATTTATCAAATTTTTATCCTGAGTTATATTTTACTTGTAAACATTATTATATATCTATATATGGCTCATTATTTTGAATAGAATAATGACCCCAAGCTAGAGTCTTAATGTTATCATTGACTATATATCTCTTATCATCTAAATTACTTAAAGCAATTTTATTTAATGACTGTGTATATATAGTATGTAATTTAGACTTAAAAATATTAATTTTACATATAAATAATCATATAAAACAATATTTTCAAATAAACATTTCCTGTAGTCATCTATAGTTAATTTTTTTACAGCAGCTTTTTTTATACCTTTACTTTTTTATACCCTACACATTAAGTATAGGGTATATTAACTTTGGTATGGTGTTTGTAACCACCAAAAGGAAGCGAGTTAGGTATAGACATGTATATATATTCTGAATCAGGATCACCGCCGGAGTCGATTTAGCGATGCCCGTCCGTCCGTCCGTCCGTACGCACGATAACTCAAAAAATAATGATGCTATCTTGATGAAATTTATACTGAAGGTTGACAATGACTAAGGTAAGGCGCGGATTGTAAATGGGCGAAATCGGACCATGCGTTCGAGTACCTCCCATACAACTCCCAAAACCTAATACGCATATTTTCGAAATTAATAAAGATAGAAACTTCAAATTTTGTAGGAGGATGTGTTTTTCTGAATCCCTGATATCTCCAAAATTTGAGATGAATTAGAGTGGTTATTCTGGTACCTCCCATACAAATCCCAAAACCGAACAAGCATATATTCGAAATTAATAAAGATAGAAACTTCAAATTTGGTACTAGGGTGTTGTTTCTTGAATCCCTGATTTTTCCAAAATTTGAGATGAATTGGAGGAGCTGTTCGGGTACCTCCCATACAACTCCCAAAACCGAACATGCATATCTTCGAAATTAATAAAGATAGGAACTTCAAATTTGATACGAGGGTGCTGTTTCCTAAATCCCTGATTTGCGTAAAATTTGAGATGAATTGGAGTGGTCGTTCGGGTACCTCCCATACAACAACCAAAACCGAACAAGCATATATTCGAAATTAATAAAGATAGAAACTTCAAATTTGGTACTACGGTGTTGTTTCCTGAATCCCTGATTTGTCCAAAATTTGAGATGAATTGGAGGAGCTGTTCGGGTACCTCCCATACAATTCCCAAAACCGAACATGCATATCTTCGAAATTAATAAAGATAGGAACTTCAAATTTGATAAGAGGGTGCTGTTTCCTAAATCCCTGATTTGCTTAAAATTTGAGATGAATTGGAGTGGTCGTTCGGGTACCTCCCATACAACTCCCAAAACCGAACAAGCATATCTTCGAAATTAATAAAGATAGAAACCTCAAATTTGGTACTAGGGTGTTGTTTCCTGAATCCCTGATTTGTCCAAAATTTAAGATGAATTAGAATGGTTGTTCGGGTATCTTCCACACAACTCCTAAGACCAAACAAGCATATCTTCGAAATTAATAAATATATAAACTTGAAATTTGATATAAGAATGTTCTACCCTGTTGATGTCTCAATAAAGAACCTTAATTTATAAACAAAATAAATATTTTTAACCAAATAAAAAATTGTCATAAATTGAAATTCGAATACTTTGTTATTAAATAACATTTAAAAGAAAAGAAACAACAACAAAATTACATTTAAAAAAAAAATTTTTTTTCTTATTAAAAATAGAAAAAAGGTTCTTACTAAATTATTATTTTTTTATTATTGTTCCAAAAATAAAATACTGGTCTTATTACTTAATAAGAATTACACTTAAAAAATTTGTACTTTGTTTTGCTCAATAAGCGAAAATTATTATTTGTGAACTAAAAATAAATATTGGAAAATCCACTTATATATAGTAAGTTCCGCTTATTGACCAATATGATACTAAGACCACCAACAATGTAATGAGAACAGATATTTTGTAATTATTTTTATGAATTTTTACTAAATGTAGATCAATAAATTATTTTAAGTATTTATAAAGAAATTTTGCAATCTTTTCATGAAAACCAATAAATTATATTTAGGATTTTAAAATAAGCAAAAATTTGTAAAGAAATTTTGTAACTTTTTACTGTAAATATGTTTAACATTACTAAAAGAAATCACTATTAATTTTACAATAAACCAAGGAGAACATCTTCTTGAAAAAAAATTTTTATTGTTTTATTTAAATTTACAAAAAGTAAATTAACTGGCGCCCGAGCAGGGACCCAAAGATTGACCTCAGCATTTACCGAAGGGTCCAGTGACCGTCAGTCGATAATAGAATCTTCGGTTTTAACTTAATTCAACTATTTTATTTTATAATTATAAATATTATATAATTTTGGAAACAAAAAAAGTATAATTAATATAAGTATAATTTAAAAGACAATAAAAAAAAAAATAAACAATAAAGTTATAAACCACAAAGAAGGTTCTTTAAAGACGCGCATCGAGACTGGTCAACCCATTTTTGGAAATAAAGAATGAAATGAGGCCCCCGAGTAGTACCAACCAAAAGAAGTTCCAGTGTTAATTTCATCAAATGCATTAGGAACAGCCGCTTTCCTTGTTGACCAGAGAGATTCCAACGATTCCACCATGCAAAAGGTTTTAAGTAAAATAATAATAGTAATAATTAATAATAGTAATAATAATAATAGATGTTACATTGGCGCTATATTTGGTTATATCATGCAAGTAAGGTGTTATATACTGCTATACGTTGTAATCCACGGATGGCGCTGATTCTGTAGTAAAAATAATAACAATAATAAAATAAAAATAGAAATAATAATAATAATAGTAATAGTAATAATAACAATAACTATAATAATAATATTAATAATAATAATAATAATAATAATAATAATAATAATAGCTGCTACAGTGCAGCCATCTTTGGTTATATCATGCAAGTAAGGTGTTATATACTGCTACACGTTGTAATCCACTGATGGCGCTGACTCTGTAGTAAAATAATAACAATAAAAAATAATAATAGTAATAATAATAATAATAATAACAATAATAATAATAATAGTAATAATAATAGCAATAATAACAATAATTATAATAATAATAATTATAATTATATAATAATAATAATAATAGTAATAATATAATAGCTACTACAATGGAGCCATCTTTGGTTATATCATGCAAGTAAGGTATTAATACTGCTGCATGTTGTAATCCACTGAATCAGCGCCTTCTGTGGTAAAATAATAATATTAATAAGAATATTAATACCAATAATAGTAGCCGTTACAGTGACAGTGGGGGTTGCCTTCAATATTTACCTCATGTAGTACTATATACTACTACTACATGTTGTAACTGTTGTGGCGGCTTTAGTCACTGTTAGCTAAATAGTAATAATAATAGGCGGATTCATTGTTTTCTTACAGTCCCACTCCCAATTCAATGTTTTCGAATCCATTTGCTATCCTTTCCTATCCCTACTCCCTAGCCAATATACTGCGTTCACAGGTAAGGGTTTTCATCCCATTATATTGTGTAAAAGGGGGAGGTGGGTTTAGTCAGTAAGAATCTGACACTACCAAGGTGGAAATTCTTGGCGTCTTTGGAAGATTCCCACCTTCCTTAGGAAAAAAAAATAATTTACAAGTAAGTGTTTTTAATCCTTTTTTTTTTATAAAGATCTCATAATTATTAAAGATCGCATAATAAAATTTCAAAAAATATAATAAAAAGAAAAAATTAAAAAAAAAAGGGAAAAATATAAATTTTTGTAATGACCAAAGTAGTATCAGATAATTCTGATACTGAGGATTTTACTGCCCATTACAAACAATTAATAGGGCAATTCCAAAAAAAAAAAGAAATATTAACAGAAAAAAAAATTAAAAATTCGAATAAAAAAATTAAAATTATAGAGTTGTTAAATCACTCTTATTAAAATTACTAAATTAAAAAGAAAAGGCCAAAGAAAAATAAAATTAAAATTAAAACAATTAAAAGAAAGAAAGAAAATAAAATTTAAAAAAGAAAAAAATAATAAATTTTTAAAGGAATAAGATTTTTTTTTAGAGTTTCCGTCAATAAGTATCCGCATCTGTAGGAAAAAAGAAAACGCTAATTAAAAATATCTTAAAATTAAAAGGCCAGTTAGGGATAAAAAGTTTTTGGGAAATCCATCCGCATTTGTACAGGAAAAAAGAAGAATACTAAAAAATTTTTATCCATAAAAAGCGCTATATAAAATTTTTTTTTTTCAAAAGGATCCGTAGTAATTAGTTCTATTTGTAGTTCTATTAAAACATAGTTTTACTAATTGATTAAAATAATTTAATAGGCCACTTAAGGCATATAGAGTATTCATATTACTAAAATTAGACTTTTTATAAATCTTATATTTTTTTATCTCATAAGAAAATTTAAAAATTTAAATTCAATAATTAAATATCAACAGTCAATAATTTAATTCAATTATAATAATATTATTTTATAACTCTTTATAAGGTTATTTTGTAGAGTTAAAGTAAAATAAGGAAGGAAAATATAAAATATAAATATAAAATAATAAAGGAAAATAAGGAAGAAAGAGAAAAAATCAAATGTGCTTTGGAAAATAATCTAACGGATAGTTATTATATAAAAATTCCAGTGGATATTAAACCAAGAATTGAGATAGTGCATATTAATACTAAATACACAGAAGCAGAATTAATAAGTAAACTGAAAAATCAAAATCACTTTTTAGAGTTGAGTGAATTAAAAGTTTTAAAAATTAATGATGTAAAGAAATTTGAAAATAAAATGTACAATGCTATAATAGAAATAGATAAAGAATCTTTTCCTAAAACAATATCTAGTGGAAAAGTATCTATTGGATGGCAAAGGTGTAAAGTTTTCGACGGCATTCGAGTACTCCATTGTTATAAATGCAAAGGATTTAATCACAAATAAATGAGTGTAAAAATAATGAGTGTAATAAAGAAAAAAATAATAAGTGCATTAACTGTATTAAATCGAATGAAAAACTTAAACTCGAACTTGATATAAATCATGATACTCTAAGTAGGGAGTGTCCGGTATATTTAAATAAATTAAATTTAAAAAAACAAAAAATCGGTTATTAGCAATTAAAGAAAGATGTATGTGATAAGATTTATGAGACTATAAATATTATTCAAAGTGAAAATAAAACTCAAAACAGAATTTTTTCGTATGATAGTAATAAAAATGATTCTGTTGAAACTTGTAATAATGATAATTCTGTAAAAAACGGTATTAAAGAGAATAATACAAATAATACCAATAGTAAAAGTGATATAAATGTCAAAAACTTCGGTACTGAAAATGATAATTTTAATAACAATAATAAAAAGAAAATTAGCAATAATAATGATACTAGCAGTACAAACAACTTCAACAAAGATAAGAAAATTAAAATGACCATTAAAAAGAAGAATAGTAATATTTTTAATATTCTTCCAAAATTATGGTCAAGTAAAAACAATAATACTGAAAGCACTTGCAGTAAAAAACATATTGATAACAGCGATAATAAAATAAGCAATTACACTAGTGATATCCACAATAACAACAAAAACTATTCGAACTGGATAAAAGGAGAAATAATAAAACCATCTATTGAGATTAAAGCGGATCAAAATACTACCACAAAGGAAGAAAAAATAAACCCATCTAATGAGATTAAAGCGGATCAAAATACTGAACAAATTAAAAAAACAAGTTACATCAGTCCGATGTTTCCACCTATCGTAAAATGAACACAAAAAGCTATAGAAGGTAACAGTATTTATATCCTCTCAGATCTAAGAGATCATAAAGTATATCCCAATGTAAGGCTGTATTTACCTTACCTTTATGATCAAAATGATGTATGTGTTGATGGTATAACCCAAACAAATATTAAAGTCCTCATAAATCAGGAAGGACTGCCAACAAATTTAACAGAACTTCGGAAAATATACGAACAATATCATGAAACTATAGGAATTACACAAAAAGAAGTTGCTAATGATCTAAAAGATTTTAGGAGATATATGAGTAATAAGCATATACAAGATTTACAAAGAATAAGACAGGTATGGTACGATTACATGACTAGCAAACCTTGATGATAATTAAACCATATAATCTAAACGTTAGTAGGGAACTGAAAATTATCTATATCAACATATGCAGTATCAGAAATAAATTATCTGAACTAGAAGCAATGATCAAAGAAAATGAATTGGTTGATGTTGTAATCCTGAATGAAGTCTGGTTATATGAAAATGAAATTAACTACTACAATTTACCTAATTACACAGCTGTATACAATTGTCGAGATCAAAAAAGAGGGGAAGGAACCGCTATATTTATACATAACAGCATAGTATACAATGTAATAGTTAAGGAGAAAAGTTATAATCTAACAGTAATTGAATTATTTTGCACTAAACAAAAAATTAAGTTAGGTACCTTCTATAAAGCCCCAAACGAGAATGAGAATTTATTTATGGAATACACGGAAGAACAAATCAATCAATTAACAAACTTAATAATCTTAGCAGATGTTAACATAAATTTGTTTGAAAATACTAAAACTACAATAAAGTATATGGACATGTTATCCAGCTCAGGTTATAACATTATAAACAAAACCCAAAGTACAAGAGATTCAAAAATACAAATACTTTGATTGACCATATAATCATAAACTGTAATGATAAAATAAGTATATCATATGAGTTACAAAACATAGACATATCTGATCATAAAATGACTATAGCTGGTATTGAATTAGTATACCTAAAGAACAAACCGATGGAAAGAATAGTCAAAGAGAAAATAGATTATATTAGTATGGAGGAGATATTTAAATCTATAATAGAAGAACGGGTTATAGATAACGTACAACAATTAATAAATTATATACAGACAGCAAAGCAGCTCAGTACAATAAGTTATACTGTAAGAAATAGATGTAATAATTGGATTAACCCAACCATAATGCACAATATGAAAATAAGAAGAAGGTTATATGATGCTTATCAAAAAGATAAAAATAATGAAGATAAAAAGTATAAATACCTCACAGCAAAGAAAAAGACTATACAATTAATAAAAAGTGCAAAAAGAGCTTATTTGGAAACGAAAATTGAAGAAGCTGGGAACAATTCTGAAAAACTGTGGACAGTAATTAATAATACAATTAAGAATAGTAATAACAATAAAAATGAAGGAATAAAATGTCTACAAATGGAAAATGGTGAATTTGCGTAAACAGATAAAGACATAGGTGAAACATTTAACAAATTTTTTAATCAAATAGGCGAAAGTATAATAAGCAAAAACAAGTCATCCTTAACTAATGCTATACCAATAAGAAATGTTACCAATAATAGATCCATTTTCTTAGAACCTACTAATGAAATGGAAATTTATAATATAATAATGGGCTTCAATAAGAATGCTGCTTCAGGAATTGATAAAATTACCGTTAAGGACTTACAAGTACTTGCCGTGTTAATCAAAAAACCACTAGCAGTATTAGTTAGCAAAAGCTTATTAATGGGAACTTTTCCAGATTGCCTGAAAGAAGCTATAATAACTCCTATTTATAAAAGTGGGCTAAAAATTGATTGTGGTAACTATAGACCTATATCTATACTTAACTCGTTAAGCAAGATCTTTGAAAAGGTTATGAACATAAGAATAAGGGCTTTTATAAATAAAACCATTGGCTTCGATATTAATCAGTTTGGTTTTATTGAGAACAGTGGAACCGAATCAGCGATTAGTATTACACTTGATCAAATACAAGAAGGACTTGATGAGGGGAAGTATGTTGCGGCCATTTTTGTAGATTTATCAAAGGTATTTGATGTAGTAAACCATAAAAAACTAATAAATTTAATGGAGGACATGGGAATAAGAGGGGTGGCCAACAAATTGATCCAAAATTATTTAACAAATAGAACGCAGTACACTCGAATTAACGGCACACTGAGTGACAAAATGTCTATAAAAATTGATGTACCTCAGGGATCATTGTTAGGTCCACTGTTGTATCTCTTATACATAACAAATATTACAAATTGTAATTTCCTTTCAAAATATAATATTTATGCTGATGATACTAATTTTGTGGCTAAAGCTAATACACTTAGGGAATTGGAAATAATATTGAATGAAGATATGAAAACGTACAGTAATTGGCTCAGGACGAATGAATTAATTATGAACATCAAAAAAACAAATTACACAATGTTTAAACCCAGAAAAGGTAATAATGACGAAATTACTGTAGAAGTTGATAACATACCCCTAAATATAGTAAACAATATAAAATATTTGGGAGTGATAATTGATGAAAATCTTAAATGGGAAAGTCATGTAGCGGAAATTAAAAAAAAAGTCATTCCAATATCCTTGGCAATTAAAAGACTTGGAAGAGTATCGAATAAAGTAGCTAAACTGGTCTATAATGGATACATCTTATCCAAGATAAGATACAACATTACGAGTTGGAGCCAGTGTTCTAATTTTCATATAAATCAAATAAGTACAATAATGAATAAAGCCTTAAAAACTTTATTCAAAATGGATATGACATGCAGCACAAAAAAGGTATATAAAGATACAAAAGAACTGGATATTAAGCAGCTTATTTATTTTGAAAAATGTAAATTTATACATAAACTATTAAACAAAAAATTGAAATCAAATTGGAAACTAAGTTTGAGAGAAAAAGTCCATCGCCATAACACGGGAAATAAACTAAACGACTACTGAGACACATATTCTAAATTTTAGAGATTAGTTAACAAAACTAATCTCATTTAAACAAAAAAATATTAATAATATATTACAAAAAAAAAAAAATTTTTGTATATATATGTTTTTTAAAGATCCATAGTACATATTTTAATTCTAATTTTCCAAACCTACGTTAATTTAGTTAAGTAAATTAAGGTTTAAAAACAAAAAAAAAAAAATAGAATTTGTTTATATTCTCAATTTCTCATACATAATTTTATATTTAGATTGTAAAATTATCTGAAATTAATAAATTATTATTAAAAAAAAAAAAAAAAAAAAAGTTTTTATAAAAATAATCTATTTTAGTAACAATTTGGGGAAAAAAAAAGAAAGGAAAACACTTTGGCCAGACAGAGTAAGCACAAATTTTTTTTAAAAAAGGAAAAAGAATAAACAATATAATAAAAAGAAAGAAAAAATACATATTTTTTTTTTTTTGACAATACGAATATTTTTTATAAAATTTCTATAAACTTTTGTTTTTACTTATTGACAATTATTTTATTCTAATAATATAAAATTTTATTATTTCATCACATAAACTTTGTTTTTATCAAATTGATAGTGACAATTTAAATTTTTTGTCTAAGAGACCTATCTCTTAGTATCTGTTGGTTTTTAGCTCTTTTCAACTAAAATATTAAAGAAACCACATTTTTATTAATAACAAAAATATATAAAAATGTCAAGACCTTTTGGCAGACAAGAATTAATTGCCTTTACTCCCGAAAATGAAGACCCAAGTTTAAGTCCAATTGAAGAAGAGGGGGAAATGATCAAGGGAAACTTCCAACACGCAACACGAAACGCAGAAAGCATTAGGAATCAATGATTTACAAGAAGAAGAAGAGGAATTGGAAATAGATTTTGGCGATGACTATAATTTAGAGGGAATGAATAAGATTACAGATGTAGTTAAAAGTTTGCGACAATTTTCAGGCGAACCTGGCGAATACGGGTCATGGAAGAGGAATGTGGAAAGGATATTAAGAATTTTTAACCATTTGAGAAATACTCCCAAATTCTATGGAATTCTGATCGCGGTACGTAATAAAATTACGGGAGAAGTTGATAACGCCCTAGAATCTTACAGTACACCATTATGCTGGGAAACAATTGTTGATTGTCTAGATCTACACTATGCCGATAAACGGGACATAGGTACTTTAGAACATCATATGACTACAATGAGACAGATAAATAGTATTTTTCAAGAATATTACAAAGAAGTTTATCAAACTCATTCTATGATACTTGATAAACTTCCATCAATAGGATTAAAGCAAGAAGATTTAATTGCACTCGATACATTCATCAGGGGATTAAATGTAGACCTACCAAGATTATTGAGCATAAAAGAACCCAAGGATCTTCCTCAGGCATTACATATGTGTACAAAATAAGAAAATATGAATCAACGAAAATATTTTGGGAATAAAATGGGCACACAACAAATTAGTCAAACAGGAACTTCGCATTCTTCACTAAATGGAAATAACCTCGCAATATCCAACAACGATTTACTAGACCTTATAGTAGAGGAAATTTTAATCGGCAATGGCAGAATAACACATGGAAACCAAATTTCCAATTAAACCCTAATTCCAATTTTTATAATAGTAAACCAAACTTTCAAACAAATTCCAATAAGCAAAATTTTCAGTCTAATAAATTTAATTTACAATCTAATAAACCCAATTTCCAATCTACATTCAATAAATCCAGTTACAACAGACCCAATTATGAACAAAACTTTACATCTGGTTCTCAACAAATAGGTAATTTAACCAGACCATATGCTGGTCGCACCTACAATGAAAATAATAATTATCAAAACGTAGAAAATTTTAGTAGACGATCTTCGTCATTTCAACCGCAAAGACAAAACGATTCACAAAAAATTAATCACATTAATTCAAGGAAAGATGATGAATTAGAACAAAATCAAGTCAGGTCAAGCTAAGGTACAAAAAGGAAATTTTCGACTAATTCACACAATCGACTTGCGTATTTTACGATCTTCATTAGATGAAATTATTGCTGTCCTAAATGATATCAAAACACATGCACTTTACCCAATCTTGGAATATGAAGCCCATCAAATACAAAATTTACTAGATGAGTTTAACATACACCGAAAACCAAGAGCCATAAATGCGATCGGTACTGCCTGTAAATGGATAGCAGGTACTCCAAATCACGATGACTATATTATGATAAAGTAAATAATATGTTAAATAATAATAACAAACAGGTTATTTCATTCAAAACTTACAAACAAAACTTATAATGACAGGATAAATAACATTACTGAAATAACTAACAAAATTTTAGAAAATTTTAAAAACAAAAGTATAATTGATAACCATTCTGTTCTTCAAATTCATTATAAATTGATTAAAATTGATTAAAGAGAAATAGTTAATTTAAAATATGCCATTCATTGGACAAAATTAGGTGTAATAAATCCTATATTATTGTCAAAATCAGAAATAGAAATTTTAGTGGAAATATTAGATAAAGAAGCATTAGATTTTTCTAATGTAAAGGTTATAAATAATGGTACTTGCTTGTTCTATCTCATTGAAATTCTTTCAATGAGATAGAACAAGCAAGTAACTTCAAACTTCAAAATGAAATATTTGTAAAATTATTAATTAAAGCAATAAAAATTGATTATGAACAAATTTTATTAACTAAAGAAAAAATATTAGGTATAAAATCAAAAAATTGTAAAGTAATTAATTCTATAACAATATCTAACGAAAATTAAATAATGGACATAACTAACTCTACCTGCATTCCGAACATCATAAAAGGCAAAAATTCAGCATGCAATATAACAAACAAGCATCATATCCCATCAGTGGAACTAGTAGCAGAGGGCATATTATTGCTAAATCAATTCACAGGAACAGTTATTATCAATCATGAATCAAAATTTATAAATAGAACTTATTTAATTATATTTCATAACTCAACAGTAACAGTAAACCAAAAAACTTATTCTTCAAAGCAAATTCCAACAGACAAAGTATTGCCAGCTATTCTTCAACCTGAATTTATTAAAAACGAACTACAAGAACATCTATCACTAGAACTACTCCGCCATATTCATATCAACAACACTAAAGAAATTAATTTATTAAAAGAAAAAACATTTACTGATCAAGTTTTGACCGTCATTGGAATAGGACCAACAATGCGAATTACCTTATTATTAATAACAACAATTATCATACTAACTATAAGGAAAAATAATAATAAAGTAATTATCAATAACAAACATGGCGTAAACACCGCATCCGAAGAATCGATAAAAGAATGACAAGATCATACTCACATATCAATAGTCAAAGAAACCAAAATGCAAAGCAATCGTCATCTGCAATTCCGTTGACAACAAAAATTAAGCAAAATAAACAGCCAATCGCTCCGAAAAGAAATTCATTCAAAACATCATTTTTTTAAAAATGCAGTCAAATGAGGACATTTGATTTTTAAGTGGGGAAGAGTTATGATAGTCCATTACATTAACCAATAAATAAAAATAAAAATCATTTATAATCATAATATTAATAAAAAAATTTTAACTAGCAAAATGTTATTTCTTTAACAAGCAATGTTAATATTATTTTGAACTTGAAATAATTCCTTATTTAATAATTTTTACTTAATGGGCATTTAAATAAAAATGTAAACGAATGAGTAATTATTAAAGAAAAGAACCTTAATTTATAAACAAAATAAATATTTTTAACCAAATAAAAAATTGTCATAAATTGAAATTCGAATACTTTGTTATTAAATAACATTTAAAAGAAAAGAAACAACAACAAAATTACATTAAAAAAAAAAAAATTACTTTCTTAAAAAAAAGAAAACAGGTTCTTACTAAATTATTATTTTTTATTATTGTTCCAAAAATAAAATACTGGTCTTATTACTTAATAAGAATTACACTTAAAAAATTTGTACTTTGTTTTGCTTAATAAGCGAAAATTATTATTTGTGAACTAAAAATAAATATTGGAAAATCCACTTATAGTAAGTTCCGCTTATTGACCAATATGATACTAAGACCACCAACAATGTAATGAGAACAGATATTTTGTAATTATTTTTATGAATTTTTACTAAATGTAAATCAATAAATTATATTAAGTATTTATAAAGAAATTTTGTAATCTTTTCATGTAAACCAATAAATTATATTTAGGATTTTAAAATAAGCAAAAATTTGTAAAGAAATTTTGTAACTTTTTACTATGAATATGTTTAACATTACTAAAAGAAATCACTATTAATTTTACAATAAGCCAAAGAGAACATCTTCTTGAAAAAAAATTTTTATTGTTTTATTTAAATTTACAAAAAGTAAATTAACTTATATTATGATATTTTGCTGAGCTGGCCAACTCATTATTTTGCTTAACTGGTATTTTCTAAGTTAGTTAAAGAATAAAACGAGGCAGAATACAGTTGCCTTTGTCAACTCTTAGATACCCGTACGAACCGTTAGTATATTCACAGTCTGTCACTCTGCTTACAATATTATTTTTTTAATATTTTAGTATTTTAAAATAATTTCGGTGAATTTTATAATTTCTAGAACTATGGGTTGTACATATATTCAAACTATATGTTTATACATTCTTCAAAAGCAGATTCTAACCTTCCACATAACGATTATCAATCCAAAACTTTTTCAAATATTCTATAGTATCATTTAATACTAAGCGGTAAATGTATATTAAATTTACTTAGTACTAAATAGTAAATATAATTTTAAATATTATATTATATTAATGCGTACATAGTATATTTATATTGTTATAAGTATATCGCCATACATTGCAATATTTCTTTAAAAATATTTCCATTCATAGAATAATTTCTTATAAGTACAATAAAATACATATATGTATGTAAATAGTGCGCTATATAATCTACATCTATACTCTTATCATTCATTCACTAGTGACATATACGATATGTAAATAAACATGATATTATATAAGTATGTATATGTATTAATATCATATAAATAAAAATTCTTCAAGCAACCGTTATGTTGTTTATTTATTTACATTTTTATGTACTACGCATTATATCCTCAACAATTTCAAATTATCGAGTAAAACAAAATGTAAAAAATTCGTTAAAGAAATTTGTTAGAAAATTTGAAAAATCAAGTAACACTTTCGTCAATTATGAAGCAAGCCTATATTATTGAAAAAAGTTGTTAACAGAAATAAGAGTACAATGTTGAAGCTTTAATTTTTATGTATTACTTTAAAAAAATTTTAACAGGTGTTCAAGTTACAGGTGTTTAAAAATAGGAAAATTTCAGTTTTTGACCCCTTATAGCTCCTAAACGGGAGGTGATACAAAAAAAATTTCTGAAATGATTCATACTTATTTTCAAAGATCTAACTTCTGTTTACAACTTACAACCAACTTAAACAGTTTAGAAGATAGAAGGGTTAAAGGATTTTGCAAAATTTGAGTTTCGCATAACGGTATATTAAGACACCGTATGCCACAACTATATATTTATTGTATATATACTTTTAAAGCTAATAAAAGTAGCAATCGTTTGTCGTTTTTAAGCTGAAGATATACTTTATACAACTTGTGCTATAACAATTTAAATATAGAGCTTTTTTGAACCTTTAGGGAGCTGTTGCTTCGTAACGGGTGGGGCTACAAAAAAAAGTTATTAAAAGTAAAATTAATATTTTTGTGACATCTATCAGCAGTTAAAATTTTACAGCTTTATTTCAAAAAAAAATGTAGGGATCTAAAAGTTAGGTGTTCGAGAGCTACCCGAAGTTTTGGTCGGAGCTCAACCAAAAAAAATAGGGAACCTACAAATTGCCAGAATATTTTGTATATATTTCAGGATTGTAGCTTTCTTAGTTTTTGAGTTGGCGTGCTGACGGACGGACGGATGAACGGACATGGCTCAATCGACTTAGAATTTTTTTCTGATCCGATCCATACCTTTGAAGGTATATTTAGCTCGCTTATTTCGAGGTGTTACAAACGGAGAAGTAATTTTATTATACCCGATACTTATCGTAAGGGTATAATGACGTAATTTTAGTATGATTTTAAATTATTTGCAAAAATGTAAAATTTGACTTATACTTATTTACTTAGAGTGCGTTATGAACTATTTAATTTATGAATTTAACTAATCTATTTTTATGGACAATTTCTTCCTTATTATCTGTAGTTTTAATTTTTACTTTTGCACCCATAATATCTATAATTTCAAATGGTGCATTATATAGTGCATCTAATTTGTGTGCATTTTCTTTTATTAATAAAACCTTATCCTTAATTTCAAAGTTATAGCCTTTTGCCTTTTGGTCATATATTCTTTTATTATTTAGTTTTGATTTATATAAGAGATATTGAGCATTTTTATACTTGTAAACTTTTAGACTTGTAAATTGTATTTTAGTTTTTTACTGTAGGTATCAAAATTGCAGATTGGATCAACTTTACTAGTTAATAAAAGTTCTGGAATTAATGATGCTTTTCCAAAAACTAATACGAATGGAGCATATTTTTCTTGAATCGTTTGCACATTTGGTGTAGAATTATGACAGTAACTAAAATATGGTAAGTAACTATCCCAATTGTTTTTATTTTCGTTTATTTATGAGCGTAAGTACTCATTAAGAGCTCTATGATTTCTTTCTATGGTTCCTATATAATCAGACTAATGTTTCATGATGGTAAGCTGTTGAACATTTATGTTCTATATTTAACAAACTAAGGACTTCTCAAATTATTTGATTTTTATATCCATTTCTTTTATCTATTAGAATACTTCTCATAGGTCCAAATATCAAAACACAATTCTCAACGATTGCTTTTGCAACTGTTTTAGCTTCTTTGTTGGGAATTGGTACCGTTATTAAAAATTTTGTCAAGTCACAGATAATTGTATTGCGTATTGATTGTTATTTATGGTTTTTGCTAAAGGACCAATTGTATCAATTACTACTATATCGAACGGTTTTTGGGGTATATCGTAATGCGCATAGAAATAACTCTAAAGTTATCTTCTTTTTAACCGTAAATTTACTCATATCTAATTTGACTATACATTTTCTTTTTTTCAATATTTTACATAAAATTTCATTATTAGTTTTCATTATTTTTATTTTGGGAACGTTCCAATTTTTTAAGGCTTCATAGACTTTAATAT
Source organism: Poecilobothrus nobilitatus (assembly GCA_947095535.1). Lineage (NCBI taxonomy): Eukaryota > Metazoa > Arthropoda > Insecta > Diptera > Dolichopodidae > Poecilobothrus > Poecilobothrus nobilitatus. Next base: position 111,996,853 of record OX352773.1, read on the forward strand.
CATTTTTCTTATTACCATTTTCCTCAGAAGATTGTATTTTATTTTCGCTATTTTCTTTTTTATTTGATCTAGTTTGGACTCTTATTACTTGTACTACATTTATATTTTCATTTATATTTTCATGGGTAAATTGTAAATCTTTTATGTTTATTCGAGATAATGCAGCTGCTACTACGTTTAATTTTCCTTTAATATATTCTATTGTAAAGCTATATTCTTCTAAATCTAGTCTCACGCGTGTCAGTTTGGATGATGGATTCTTTAAAGAGTGTAAATGAGTCAACGGTTTGTGGTCGCTCTTAACAATAAAATGTGTTTCGTACACGTAAGGTCTGTAATGAGTTATTGCAAAATGAATAGCCGCTAACTCTTTTTCGATAGTCGATTTGTTCAATTCACCTTTAGTAAATGATCTTGAGGCAAATGAAATTGGTAAATCTGTACCATTATAATTTTGAGTCAATGCTGCTCCTACTGCATCTTTTAACACATCTACAATTATTGGGAATTCTTTTGAGAAATCAGGATAGTGTAATATAGGCGGTTTTAATAATGAATTTTCCAATTTTTCAAATGCTTGTTGGCATTCATTATTCCAAATGAAAATTGCTTTTTTTCTCGTTAATTAATTTAAAAGTTTTGCTATTCCGGCAAAATAATTTATTACAAATTTTCTATAATAATTAGCAAAAGCCACGAAACGTCTAGTTTCATCTTTATCTTTAGGTGTTGGATATTTAGAAACAACCTCTAATTTAGAGTCGTCTGGATATATACCTTGATCAGTACATTTATGCCCCAAGTATGTAACTTCTGATTTGAAAAATTTACACTTTTCAGGCTTTAATTTTAAGTTATGTTTTTTACATATTGAAAGACAGATTCTAGATTTTTAATATGATGTTTTTCTGAACATCCTCTTACAATGATGTCGCCCATATAAAAGAAACATTGTAAAGGAGTAGCACCTGCAAAAGCAAGTGACATCATTCTAGAAAATTAATTTGGTGAGATGTTAAGTTCAAATGGAAGAGCTTTCCATCTATAACTACCTGATTGTGTGCTAAGTGAAGTTATATTTCTAGACTGTTCATCTAATGGTACTTGATGAAAACCGGAATATAAGTCTCAGGCTGAGAAAAATTTAGTTTTACCTAATTTGTCAAGAATATCCTGTATTCTTGGAAGTGGAAATTTATCCGCAATTAATTTTTTATTTACCATCCTATAATCAATACACATTCGCCATTTATTCTGATCACCTTTTTTCGGTACTAAAATTATTGGACTATTGTAGTTAGATTGACCTTGTTCAATCAAATTGTTTTTAAGTAATTTCTCGACTTTGTCTATTTATTTCGTCTTTTTGCCTATGAGTTTGTCTATAATATTTTATGTAAACTGAATTATCATCTCTAATCCGTAATTTTTGTTTGTAAAATTTATTAGGACATAGGGTCTGATTCTAATTGAAATATATTGGAATATTCATCGCATAATTTAAGTAATTTGAGTAAATAAATTTCATTTGAATTCTTCTTTACGATTTAAATTTGTAGAATTTGATTTAAACTTTATTGCTTCGAAGTCGGACAGTTGTAAAGTTTCTAATTCAATATTTTGTGAAATCAATTTATTTTCTGAATTTGTATTCATAACACGAACAAATGGGTTTTTAGACGCCACTATTGTTCTTGGTATGAATACTCCTTCTGAAATTTCTTAGTCTAAAATTAAGCAGTCGCTGTCTGAAGGCAAAGAGAATTTTCTTACAACTTCTGAACGAGCTGGTATTAATATTGTTTGATTATTTGGTCCGCTAAGAATTGGAATTTCCAAAATATTGTAATTTGTTTTTATTGAAACTTTCATATTTTCATAATTTATATTACATTTATAAAATTTTATGAAGTCTTTACCCAGAATACCATCAGCTGGTATATCGAAATTATCTAGTACTACGTGTAATTCACATGTTAATTCATGACTTTGTATATAAATTTTTGCATATACTTTACCCAAAAATTTAATATAATTATTCGTTATTCCTTTAATTTTTATCTTATCATTTTTATTTAATTTAAAATTGTTACTGATGGATGAAATTTTTATTAGAGAAATGTTCGCTTGAGTATCTATTAGGAAATTAATTTTCGACGTATTTAATTTTGTACCTATAGAAACGTATGAAAAATTTAAATTTAGCGTATAAACATTTTTAATTGATTGATTTACTGTTACTTCTGTATTTTGTACTTGTGCCCCCCTCTGCCCATGTCATTGAGGGGCTGTAATGTTTTCCATTTACCTAATATTTCTATGATTCCTATTATTATTATAATTATTTCTATTGTTATTATTCTTATACTGAAAATTATTATTATTCAGTCTATTACCAATATACCTAAAGTTCTTTGTATTAAAATTAGTATTGTTATTATATTTATTAAAATGTGAATTGTTATTCATAAACTTATTTTTATTAAAATTGTTATAATTATTTGACACATTACTAAAATTATTATTGTTAAATTTGTTATTCCTCAAATTTGAATTTTGTGACCTCGAGTTAAACGACAAAACTGGTTTTTCCTTAGATTCTGTATTTGTCTCAATTATAAATTTTGCGACAACATCTTTTGCATCTTCAAATTTAGATGCTACCAAAACTGATTTAAGAAGGTTTGACCTAGCTGAAGCTCTACACATATCAATTGTTTTTTCAACTGATAATTCAACAGCTTTGTCACTACTAATACCTTCCATCACTAAAGATCTTCTGAAACATTCAGCCAAACGTTCTGCTTGTTTAGAGAAATCTTGTAGGGTAACTCTATCAGCTTCTAACACTTGCATCCTAGCTTCAATTATTTTTGAACTTTCCGTCTCTATTTTTCTTTTAAGAGTTTCTATGATCTTAAAAGCAGTATCTTTATTTGTTATTAATTCTCTAGCTTTTCCCTCTAATTTAGATAGTATTATTGATTTTAATAGTACTTTTAAGGTAGCTGTTGTTGCCATCTCCTCTAACAGATTCACAGAATCGATAAAGGATTTTAAAATTAGCGGGTCACCATTATAATTTTCATTAATGGTACAGGACGCTAATTTTAAAAATTCGGGAGCTGAGAGAGACATTATTTCTTTTATTGAGTTATCACTGTCAGAATCATTATCGGAATCAGAATTTGAATTTTCTGATATACTCATAAGATGAAAAACAGTGCTTGATATTGAATATTCACAATTCAATACACAAAAATTAAAGCTTCAACATTATACTCTTATTTCCGTTAACAACTTTTTTTAATAATATAGGGTTACTTTATAATTGACGAAAGTGTTACTTGATTTTTTCAAATTTTCTAACAAATTTCTTTAACGAATTTTTTACATTTTGTTTTACTCGATAATTTGAAATTGTTGAGGATATAATGCGTAGTACAAAAAAATGAAAATAAATAAACAACATAACGGTTTTTTGAAGAATTTTTATATACATCATATTGATATACATACCTACTTATATAATATCATGTTTATTTACATATCGTATATGTCACTGATGAATGAATGATAAGAGTATAGATGTATATTATATAGCGCCGTATTTACATACATATATTGTATGTATTTTATTGTACTTATAAGAAATTATTCTATGAATGGAAATATTTTTAAAGAAATATTGCAATGTATGGCGATGTACTTATAACAATATAAATATACTATATAATATACTATATTTAAAATTAAATATAGTAAAGTAAATTTAAGATACATTTACCGCTTAGTATAAAAAGGTATTATAGAATATTTGAAAAAGTTTTGGATTGATAATCGTTATGTGGAAGGTTAGAATCTGCTTTTGAAGAATGTATAAACATATAGTTTGAATATATGTACAACCCATAGTTCTAGAAATTATAAAATTCACCGAAATTATTTTAAAATACTAAAATATTAAAAAAATAATATTGTAAGCAGAGTGACAGGCTGTGAACATACTAACGTTTTGTACGGGTATCTAAGAGTTGACAGAGGCAACTGTATTTTTCCTCGTTATACCCTGCACCTAAAGTATAGGGTATATTAACTTTGGTATGGTGTTTGTAACCAGCAAAAGGAAGCGAGTTAGATATAGACATGTATATATATTCTGAATCAGGATCACCTCCTGAGTCGATTTAACGATGTCCCTCCATCCGTCCGTCCGTCCGTTTACACGATAACTCAAAAACTAATGAAGCTATCTTGATGAAATTTATATAGTAGGTTACTAATTACGAAAGAAAGGCTAAGTTCGAATCTGGAAAAAATCCGTCCATGGGTTAGAATTTTGGAAGCTTCCGAATGATTCCGGAGGAAACAAGATTATCTCCAAAACCAACAAAGATAGAACCTTTAAATTTTGTACAATGATGTTCTTTCCCGTTCGATTTATGTCTCTGACATTTAAGAGGATTTGGTCCATGCGTTCGGATTTTGGAAGCTTCCGAACGAGCCCCAGAGCAAACGAGATTATCTCCAAAACCAAGAAAGATAGAACCTTTAAATTTTTTATAATGATGTTCCTTCCAGTTTGTTTTATGTCTATAAAATTTAAGAGGATGTGGTGCAAGAGCAAATGAGATTATCTCCAAAAACAACAAAGATATAACCTTTAAATTTGGCCGAATGGTGTTTTTTCATGTTTGATTTAGGTCTCTGAAATTTGAGAGGATTTGGCCATGGGTTTAAATTTGAAGGAATTGGAACCGTGGATTCGGATTTTAGAAGCTTCCGAACGAGCCGCAGCGCAAATGAGATTATATCCAATACGAAGAAAGGTAGAACCTTTGTATTTGGTGCAATGGTGTTCTTTCGTGTTTGATTTATGTCTCTAAAATTTAAGAGGATGTGGTGAAAGAGCAAATGAGATTATCTCCAAAACCAATAAAGATATAACCTTTACTTTTGGCAGAGTGGTGTTCTTTCATGTTTGATTTAGGTCTCTGAAATTTGAGAGGATTTGGTCCTTGGGTTCGGATTTTGAAAGCTTCCGAACGAGCCTCAGCGCAAACGAGTATATCTCCACAACCAACAAAGATAGAACTTTTATTTTTAGTACAAAGGTGTTCTGTTATGTTTCCTTTTCTGTAAAATTGGAAACTGATATTTGAAAGAATTTGAACCATGGGTTCGTATTTTGGAAACTTCTGGACGAGCACAAGAGCAACGAGCATATCTCCAAAACCAACAAAAGTAGGACCTTTAAATTTAATAGAATGGTGTTCTGGCAAGTTTTCTTTATGTTCCTGAGATGGATTCGATGAATTAGAGTGGCAATTCGGGTAGCTGACATAAACCTCCCAAGGACTACCAATCTTCGAAAATAATTAAGATAGAAACTTAAAATTTTATACAAGGGTGTCAAACATATCCCAAGCGGATGCCTCTTTTATGTTCTTGAAATTCGAGTTGAATAAGACAGAAAATAGAAGAAGTTCAAGCAGCTGCCAAAAACACTTATGGATTTTTAATTTAATTCGAATTATTCAGGTGTAGGGTATTAATAAGTCGGTTGCATCGACTTACTGTTACATTTACTTGTTTTCTAATAAAATATAGGTATTTATTTTATAGAAAGAAAAAAAAATTTTTTTTTTTTAAATTATAGTTATTTGTTTTCTTATTTAATTTGGATTTTTTTTTTGATTGTTAAATTATTTTTCACATTTGTTTTTAGATTGTTAAATTGTTTATCACATTTGTTAAAAGTTAATTTAGTTCATTTTTTCGCACTAACTCTTGATATTCTCTTTCTGAAATTTCTACCTCAATATAGCACAATACCTCACAATTTTCCTCACGAACATAGGGTTCTATGTCCCTTGTCTCAGTCATTTTGAAATAGTTTTCATCAGTTATAACCGGTAGAAGTTTGGACCTTCTAATTGTTTTTATTTTTGTCATTGTTAAACAAAATTTTAATAATATAAAAAAAATTTTAAACACTTTTTTTATTTGTATATTTTTGTCTTTTTATGTTAAGCTTTTATTTTATATATGTATATAGTTTTCTAATTCATTTATTTATTTTTCATTTAAGAAGAAAATTTTCGCTTTTCACAAAATTTAATTTTTAACTAAACGAAATCTAATTTTAAGGCTTTAAAAAAATTTTAAAGAACCCGAAACCGACTACTGTCACAGTCGCCATGTAATGTAGATAAATGAAACTCACGAAAGTGGATTGTAAAAGTCTTTCTTTTTTTAATCAGATTTACTTATTTATAACTTATTACTAACGCTACCAATTCATTACAATATGTACCTAATACAGTACTAAGATATAATTAAGCTAATGAACTAACATATTTGTTAATCAATATCAATTACATTCTTATCGTAAATCATATATTATAAACATTAGCATAGCATAATTATTGCATTCTTATTCTTAACATGAAAGTATCATATATTGTTAATTATCAGTAAGGTATGCAATGTATTGCCAATATATGATTAGTTGTATAAGCATTACAGTATAGTAAGTTTATTATTACTAGACGGTCAATGCACTCGTATTAAGTTTATATGGAATGCAAATGAAACAAAGGTTCACCACCTATAAAATGCTTATCATGATATTTGGTTTACTAGATTTAGTCATTACATTATGCTATAATTAGCTATATATATTACAAATATATTACACAAGAATCGGCTATTTTAACTATTTTTTTTTATTAACGTTTTCCATAGTTTTACCATAAACAGCATTATTCATAATTTAAATTTTTTTTTTCAAAAGAATTTGTTGCTAAAACTCTATGGCTAGTATTCGAGTTAATATACTTTTTAACCAATCAGATTGTTTAAACTGTATTACTCTATGATTCTTTTCCAAAATTAGGCCATGTTTTAAGCATTGCTTCAAATTTTTATAATGAATTATATATTTTATCATTTAACTCTAATAATAGTTTATTTATTTTATCATTGGGAGGTTTTTGTTTTCAAAACAAAATGGCAAATCATTGTGAATGTCATGTAATGATTGAGGATATTTTAAGTCTGCTTCCAAAACGTAACCTATTTCAGAATCATCATAAATTTCATCTACTTGCAAATCTGATGGATTTTCAAGCCACTTAAAAGAACCGTACGGAAGTAGTTGCGACATGGCCCATCCATATAAATTATTTGAATCTAAATATATTATATATTCAGATGGTTCTGCAGGGTTATGTTGATCCCCATATATTTATTATTTGATTTAGCATATCCTTTTTTAAATTGAGCTTCAAATAATCTTTTAAAGTTTGACACTGAAAGAGATCCCAAACTTTTTTAGCATAAAGATAATCTTCATCTGAACATAAAGTATCAGTCATCTGATTTTTAAAGACTTCTTGTGCGGGTAAATAAATTTCGTTGAGCTTTTCTATTGAATCTATATAATCATAAGGAAAAACACCCTTTCTAATTAACAATTCTAATTTCTCATTACTTTGAAAATGTGTTCTAACGGTGTCTAACTTTTCTCTACCTAAATTTTCTGTCAATGATTCAAGACTGGATTGCATAAACCTATAAAAATCTAAAAATTTTATTTGAAAATATTTCTTCGTTCCTTCATTTAAAATAGATTTGGTTACAGAAATATAATTTTCTTTGTTTAAGGGTGGAACTGAAATAGTACCCTTTACCTAATTTAACTCTTTAAATATTAAATGAGCATCATAATTAGAAAAATTATGAAAGAATATAGGGAAAAACAAAATAATATATTAGGGTATATGAAATAATATATTACAAGAGCTATGTGCTGGACCAATTTATTTACCTGTTAGATGACAATGGTCTTGTACACGATTTTCATTAGATAGAAATATTTTTTCGCAAATATGACATGTATCATTATTTGTATGATGAAGGTTTTTCTCTACGGTTAATCTCTTCCTCGCTTGTTCTAAATAATTTTCAAAAAAAAATGTACAATCTTTTATTAAAGCTGTGATGAAGTTCTTTCCGCAATCCAATCCTAGAAAAGTTAAAAAAAATTAATAAGTTTGTTTTTTCATTTATAAATTTTAAAAACCATACCTCTGATATATATATTTAAATTATTATCAAATGAACATTTGATATAGTATGAAAAAGCGATTGGAATATGTTTTTTAATATTTGTTGTTGATGAAATTTTAGGACCCTCATTTTTTATGCCGATTTTTAAATGTTAAAAATGTATTTTTAGAGCTAGGTAACTTGGTAATGATGTGTCTACATTCTTTTTTATGAATTTGTAAATTTTGTTGTGAAGTAAAGCTACATAAACATGTTCGACTAAAATAATTCTTGTGCCCGTGTTTAGAAAGTTGATTTTGCAATAATCTAGACAAATTTTTATCCTAAACGTAAACGAGGAGGGAACGTAATGTCTGAGGATTTCTAATTGCTCTGTTTTGTAATAATGATATTAAACACCACTTGAAGCAATATACATCTTTATTTTTTATATTAATGCTAGCTTTTTTCTCTTCAATTTGCTTTGGTAATTTAATATATTGCGAACCTTTTGAAGGTTTATATTCATTTATATTTATTTCTAAATTAAGTAACTTACTTAAACTCCATCCAGAATTTTTTTCTTGGAATTCTCCGGTTTCATTCGAAATCTATATTTTTTAATACAGTTTCTATTTCATGTTCTACTTGTATAATTTCCATTTTACTATTAAAAGATTTTACACTAAAAATATTTGCCACTTCATCATTTTCTAATTTATGAGGCTTTACATATTCTGCGAATAATTCAATGTAAATTTAAACTTTTGTAATTTTGGGAGCTCCTTTTTTAAAAAAATATTAAATCATCCTTTATCATTTCAAAATATTGTTCTGGTAATATTATGTTCTCATTTTTATTTTCCAAAATAAAAGTGGAAATACTTCTTTGAAATCCTTGTCATATAATTTTAATATTACCTTCATAAGGTAATGTTGCTTTCGCTTTATGTGAATTTGTTCGAATATGGTAGTTCCAATATTTTTTATCTACTTCCATGCTACATTCTTCACAATATTTGATTTCAATAAAGTTATTGTTCTCTTTTATTTTCTTTGTTGATGCTGAACTACCATGTGCATTTTCGAAAGTATTTTTCCTTTTATTATTTTTATTTTAATGTACATTTTAATATGTACTTCAAGATTATCTTTTCTTCCAAAAGTTTTATTGCACCTAAATAGATAGGTAGGCACTTGGGCCAGACAGGTCAGTAGGTCAAGGTCACCCGGAAGTAGGTCAAACCGTAATTAGGTCAGACAGAAAGTAGGTTAATGTAAAAAATATGGTCAGACAAGCGCGCGGCGGCCGCCAGACATGTCTAGTTGTTTATAAAGATTGTATAAAATTCATAAAGAAAAAGTGCAAACCTGTTTTTCTGATCAAACCATTGGAAAAAGAACCAATGGTTTTTTTTTTTTTTTTTAAAGAAGAGAATTAATAATTATTGCCATTTTATCGTGTAAGATATTTTTTGTTTGTAAGAATGTTGAAAAAATTAAAGTTATGGAAATACTTAACGATTAACATGTTGCTTAGGTTCATTGTATGTTGCATAATCTGCAAAGAATAAAAAAAGAAAAAAAATCCAAGTCCAGGTTAATTGCATTTGGAACCTATTTTGAAAACAAGAATATAAAAATAAAACAGATTTATTTATATATTCAAAAAATTTTTATGTCTAAATATTCAATTAAACGGTTATTCCATTTAAGTCCATTTATTTTATTTTCGCAATACTGGTTATTATAATTTCCCTCTGGACTAAGTTATTCTGCAGGGTATGGTGGTTTGAAGTGTATACAGTAGGAATTAAACTTCTCTGTTTTCTAGGAATTAAACTTCTGTGTAAAACTGTTGTTTTAGGAAATATTGCTTTTCATTTCCTTTTAAAAATTGTAGATCAACTACAAAAATTTGATTATCCATGTTGAAGGTTTACGGAAGAACTTTCATTAGAATTACTAAGTTTACATTTATATTCACTTCGGAAAAAGAGCTTTTCCTATAAATATAGGTTACAAATATGCTGTTTCACCCATTTACTATGATGGTTGCGGGGCCATCATGCTGTGGTAAAACCACTTTTATTCATAATTTAATAAAAATATAAAAAAGAAAATATACAACAACATATTACGTCGTGTGGATAAATGATTGTCGTAAGTTGAGTTTTGGACAATTTTACATTATGAAAGTTTCTGAAGTAATTTTTTCTGCTCTTTTAATTGCTGTTGTCCGTTTTTCGATATATTCTACCGTTATCTAGATATGCAATATTAAATTGCCGTATGTAGTTAGTTTATAACAGTTTTAATATAAATTTGTCGTATGTTGCTAAAAAATACAACATACGGCATCATTTCTATGTATTTGCTCTTTCCAGTAATACATTGTCAAATGTTTAACATACAACATTTTAATACAAGGTTATAATAAGAAATTGTTGTATGTCTTAACATACCACACATAAATATTCAAATATTAATATTTATTTGTCGTATGTTAATAGCAAATTACATGTAAACGATAATAAATTTTTAAAAAAGTAAATTAGTACCTATTTGTTTTTGCTTAAATGACGAGCATAATGGATGAATAGCCGCCGCCAGTTTTACCAAAAAAAAAATCTTGAGTACATAAAATTACATTTTTGTTTTATTTATTTTTTTAAATTAATTGTTTTTTTACTTTTAAGTGTGGCAAATGAAATTTTTGACGATGTCGAAGAAATAGTTACTTTTGCGCCAGGTATTATAAATATTTTTAAACAAACAGTTAAATTACAGTATTTTTGATTTAAATTGTTTGGTATTATTTCGATTTTTTATTAGTCAAAAATGTAATTATAAAAATATCATTCATGTGTACTAAATCCCAAAACAACTAATTTCTGAAAAGTAGGTATATTTCTATATTCAGTATTAAGTAGGTACCCACTTCAAGAATAGTTATTTTACTACATAGTATTTTGGTTTTTATAGTTTTAATTGAAATATTAAAATATTAATTGAAATGAAATTAGATTTATTATTTTTTTTAACCTTTATATCGCAACGTTATGAATGCTTTTGATCCATGATCGGGATCTGTTATATTTTGAAATAACATTATTCATGAAATTTTTTAAATTTCATTTAATAATGTTATAAATAATTATTGATATACGAATAAATAACTTATGTTTTGTCAAAATTATTTTTTTTTTAATTTTGAATTTGGTATAGATACAGATATTGTAAAGTATAAAAAAATTTTGTTTTTTATTGATTAAGACACTTAGAAAATATTATAAAGTACAAATATTTTTTATTTTTGTATTATCTACCTATTAAATATGTACTAAGAAGTAATTTTGTGAAATAATTTAACTGAAGTCAATATTTTATGACTCAAAACACCCAAAACTTTATAGGGTATGCATCGTGTTACCTAAAAATTTCCAAAATTGGAAACATTTTCCACATAAGTTTCGAGATACAGGGCTGCAAACTTTGATTTCGTTTTACTCAAACTATAGTTTTTAACATACGACAATCATTTATCCACACTACGATTAATAGAATTATATGGTGTAATCCAGACAAAAATGCCGTTCCAAAATATATCAAAGATGTAGAATATAGTAATACTATTCCAGATTTTAATGATAATCAAAAACCTTTGTTAATTATTATCGATGATATGATGTTAAATTCTCATAATAAGTATGTATGTGATTTATTTACTAGAGGATCACATCATAGAAATTTATCAGTAATATTTGTAACACAAAATGTTTTTCACCAGGGTAAATTTTCAAGAGATATTTTACTTAACTGTAAATATCTAGTACTTTTCAAAAATCCAAGAGATAAATCGCAGATACTACCTCTAGCTCACCAAATATATCCCAATCAAATCAAAGCATTTGAAAAGATATATAATGATGTGATGTCAGTCCCATACAGCTATATATTAATAGATCTTAAGTTAATGACATATTTCGATTAAGAAGTGATATATTTGGAAAAGGTTTGTATTATTGTACGAGAGATCGATTAGAACAATTTGGGGAAGAATATGAAATGTTTGAAGGCCAATCGTCATATATTGCACCTATTAAAAACCTCTAAACTAAAATTGCAGAAAGTAATTATAAAACACTGTGACGCTGAAGTAATTAAAACAATTTGTGAAATAGAATTAAATATTTTAAAAGGTAATTATAATCTGAATAAAAAAGCAATAACACAATTACGAAAGTATAAAAAGGAATTAAGATCACTCATTTGCCGTAAAAAATATATAAATAGCAAAAGAAAAATTATTATTCAACGTGGTGGATTTTTACCCACACTTCTTGGTGCACTACTATCAGGAATAATCGTAAATTTGATAAAATGAATAATACATCATTTAACAAAATTATAATTCTAAAACCCGAGATTTATAAGAAAATGAAGCAAAATGCAGACGCTAAACTCAATGAGTTGGATAAAGTTATGAAAAAAATATTGATAAATAAACATCTTACGGACACTTAAAAATGGTATTTATACAGACAAAATCTATTTAAAATAAGAAATAAAAAACCAGAAATTCCTAGAAATAAAGAGGAAAGAGTAAAAATTACGGAAACAAAAGGTACTCAAACTCGTGCAAAACAAATTTATATAGATGCGGAATCTTAGTTGCATTTTGCTGAATATAAAAATGTTGGAACACAAGTTGTACCTGAAGAAGAAGAAGTATATGAAAAAGAAGCTGATGACGAAATTCAAGAAAATATTTTAACAAAAGCATTGTCAGCCCCTTCAGTTGGAGAACGTCTTAGAAAAAGAAAATCAATTAGAAATCAAAATGTACAAATTTTTGAAACTGATAAAGGAAACATTATAACTGTTCCTTTAGATAACCCAAGCCCACCAACGAAAAAAGAAAAACCTATAAATATTAAAGAGTTTAATAATTCATCAAGACGTGTTCTAAGGTCAGCTATAGCAGGTAATACTCAAACAGAACTTAATTTTCCAATTCGTAAGAATAAATCCGCAAGCTGATGGACAACATACAAGTAAATGATGAATTTTATGTCACTTTACTTAGTGATTCATCTATGAACTATTATCCAGAAAATTCATTATCATCTTATACAAATGAAATGAATAAATATATATGTGATTCAAGGTGGAAAGTCGGTATTTCGCAAATGTATTTTAATGATTTCGTTCCAAATGTGTATGGTGAAGAATGGGAAAAAAGTTCTCAAATATTTATTAATGGTATGCAGAAAGATATGATAGAAGTTGGAACATCATATATTCCATACATAGAAAAACAAATGATATGTGACTGGAAAGTTTTTCTATTACCAAAACTAATTCAAAATATACGCCCACTTAATAGGTTTACAAGAAAAGAAGTTGAAAGACAATTGATTTGGGGAATTTTTAATTTTATAAACGATGATGTTAATTATATACAACCAGCTAAAGCTGAGGAGATGCCTAAAAATTTAAGTTACACTACAATATGTGTTACTAGACCTAAAATAGATATAAAAATAAGAGCAAATTACGCTTACACCCTGGAAGGACTTTTGACAACATGTTTCAATCAAGTATCTTCGAAAGTTACAGAATTTAAAGAATATAAAACAGAAGCTTTCAAAACTTTTATAGATAGTGTACAATTAATTTCAATTATTAAACCAGATATGTTTTTTATATACACAGATATAATGAACCGCAAAAAATAGGTGATAAACATGTAAGATGTTTAAGATCTGGTAACATACAAAATTCTTTCACTGATACTGTAAAATAATTTAGTAATATTCAATATTGCAATGTGGAGAAATCATTTAATAACATTTCATTACTTTTATGTGATAAATATGGATACAAAATAAACTTTTTCAATAGTTCAATTCCAACAAAAATTGTATTACATTTTAAAAAAGTATAAATAAAAGCGATTTTACAAAACTATGTATTATTTTATTTTATTCATTATGGAGAGAGTATACTATAAGTATTATTTAATTCAATCTGGTAGAGGACTTGATGATATCGGCCCTTTATTACATTCAACCGTACCATTTCAAAGAAGCCGTGGATTGGGAAGCTTTTTTGGGGGACTTTTTAGATATTTGAAACCATTATTTACTTCAGGCACTGATATTTTGAAAAAAGAGGTTATTAACTCTGGTATCAATGCTTTATCTGATATTGCATCTGGTGCAAATGTAAAAGAAGTTATGCAAGATCGTAGTAAAGAGATTATTAAAAATGAACGACGTGGTGCCGTACGAAAACTGAATGAAATGTATGGTTTTGGTAAAAGAAAACAAAAAGCTATAAAAAGACCATTCATTAAAAATTTAAACTATTGTAAGTCAAAACGACGCAAAGATAATAACAAAAAGAAACATAAAGATATTTTTGATTAATTATGAATTGAGTGTATGAAATCTGAGTTGGATATTTTTAAAACCCAAGCCATTCAGTCTAGCATTTTACGATTTGAAGAAGTTTCCTACAATCCTATTGCTTCTTTAGACAACCCTACAACTATTGAATTTGTTTCACTGGGTCTTGGCGATACATATAGAGATTTGTCTTCTACATATTTGAGATTAAAAGTTAAGATCTTAAAGAAAGATGGAACGCAATGGAATAATGATAAAAATGCTGAAGGAAGAATAATAATACAACCAAGTGTAGTTAATAACATTTTAGATTCTTTAATAAAACAATGTAATGTTCAATTAAATGGCAAAAATATAACACCATCTGATGGAAATTATCACTATAGAGCTTATATTGAATCTTTATTAAATTATGGTACAGATGCAACTCATTTAGAATGTGCAGGATGGATTTTAGACAAAGCAAATATAGCTAAATCTGATAATAATGGTTCAAAAGAGCGCCAAAAATTGTATCATAATAACTATGTAGTGGAACTTATGAGTAAACTACACGTATATATGTTTAATAAACCTAATCTACTTATAAATAATTTTGACATTCGTATAGTTTTAACACTTGAAAAACTAGATTTTTATCTATTTGCAGACTATTCTGATGAATCACAATTAAAAATTATAGAAGCCACGCTATTTATGAGACATGTTACCGTCGATCCAAGCGTACTATTAGCACACAATGCTGTTCTTGGGAAATCCAATGCTAAATATTATGCTAAGTGCTAAATTAACGCTAAATTATAAACGCGCTAAAGTAAAAAGTTTTGCAATTCTAATAAACAGCTCGTCAATATCACTTGATAATGTTTTTATTATCGGCAGTTGCCAAACACAATAATTTTTTGTATGAAAGAAAATATGGGTTACTCTGAAAAAGATCAAAAAACCCATACAATTTTAAACATTTTGATATTTCACAATTTGTGTTAAACGTAAATGGTATCCAAATACCTAATTCACAATTGAAACCAGTTTTTCAAATGAAAATAATTCCTGCACAAGAGCATACAGTACACTTTTTTTACGAACTGGATTTTACCACAATGATAAAGGTCATCAGATAACAAAGTCTGTGTTTAGTAATGGATTTTTTATACTTGCTTTTGATTTAACTCAAGATGCATCTGGAAATGAAGTATGTCAAGGTTTACTAAACCAGGGTACAGTTAGAATTGAGGCAAGGCTATCAAAATCACTTACATCTACACTAACTGCTATTGTTTATGGAGAATTTGATGCAAGCATACAAATTGATAAAAATCGAAATATATTCACAAATCTATAAATAGAATATTGAAACATGTATTTGAATATTCAACAAGATGTCATCGTCCTGTGCACTTGTGGACGTAAAGTTTGTTTAGTTGGAATTAAACCTTGTAAAAAATTTGTAAAAGAGTTTACTTACAAATTCCCAACAAAAGAAATTATAAATTTTGAAAATTACTCTTTTGGAACTGTACATAATGATAAAATTAATAAAGAATTAAGACAGGTGCTAGAAAAATTTTATGTTATTATAACAAATGAAAAAATAAAAAAGCAGTTTTTAATGAACTACGTTAATGAAACAAGTAGAGTGTATGATTTGAATCAGTTTGAGTCATGAACACTTTAGAAATAACTAGTGTTTTAAAATGTAACAAATTTACAAACAAATATTTTAAGGGAGTTTTTGCTTTAGAGAAAATTCCAAAAATAATAGAAACACCAACTTTCTTAATTGTAAACACTGACAAGATAAAAGATCCGGGAACACATTGGTTTGTGCTTTATATTCCAAAGCATGGTTGCACAGAATATTTTGATTCGTATGGTGGATTTCCAGATAAACCGGAAATTGTGAAATATTTAATAAATCAGAGTATAGTTTTTAATAATTGGCAGATACAGAGTGTCCTTTCGAATGTATGTGGACAATACTGTTGCGTTTATGGCTGGTATAGATGTTTTGGTTTAAGCATGAAAACTTTTTTGAATGAATTTAGCAAAGATAATCATATAGAAAACGACAATCTGATTATTAATATGTTTTACAACTTATTTGGAAATTTGAATTTTTCACAATCTTGTGTACCTAAGCAGTACAATTAGTATTAAAAAGCTTTAGATAAACCGTAATAATGGAAGATCAAGGTTTGAACAAAAATTTGATGTTGAGTTATACATATTTTCTCAACAAAAATCAGTCATTAAAAGTTCTTGTTGGTTTTGATACAGAAACTCTTGTAGCTACTTGCATTTTTTATCGTATTTGAAAAAAGCCAGCTATTTTAAAATAACGTGATTGGTGTAAATTTTACCAGCAATTTTATAAAAAGTACTCGAAACAATCAATAAAGAATTAAGAACAACTTAAGTGATTTTCTTCAAGCTGTAATGATACACAATAAAAATGCTGACATGTTATGAAATTGCATGAAGAAATATATATTCCAACACAACGTTGTAACGTTCAATGCAATTATTCTAGATTGTTTTTTGAAATACTTGTACTACCAGAAAATAAAATTTCCAATGTTTTAAACAAAAACAACAATAAATTAAAAAATTTTTAAATTTAATTAATTTGTTTTTTATTATAAATTACTTATATATAGTAGGTACATATACATTTACACAAATATTCTTATATATATATTATTTCTAAAAAGTTCTGCAAAATAGTCAGGATCTCCTTCTTAGTTATTTATTTCCCAAATTTGTTGCTCCACTATATCTTCATCTAAGACTTGAAACGGTGGTATGAATTCTTCAGTTTCCATTAATTCCTCCTCATCTACGGTGGATATAATTTCATTAACTTGGACCTCATTTAGTATACTGACTATTGCAGTTTCTTCAGTAAATGGAAATGTTGTTGAATCAGCTGCTATTTTAGTTAAATATCTTACCAAAATTGAATTGAAAATGATTTGCCAATAAAATTGAACTGCGTCATATACTGTAGCACCCAGTCAAACTTCAAGTTTTCAGAGTATATAAATAAAGAAATGTAAAATTGGATTTTTAAATCTAGTTAGATGGTGTATAAATCATGTCAAAATTTCAAATAGTAAAAGAAATAAAAATAGATCTGTACAGAAAAAAATGTTACAAGGTAGCAAGTAGAGATTTTTATTCCGGTTCAAAAATTTAATGTATGATGTCATTTTTCTTGGCTCTTTTATGAAATAGCTGTGTTTTCACGAAAAAAAAAATTAAATAAATCAATTTTGTCAATTTCAATTTCAAAATCAATTTAGGTACATATAAACTGAATCTGAAAAAATAAAGCAACTAAATAAAAGAAATTTATACCTTTTTTTAAATTTTATTTTTATTTATTAATAATAATAAAAACTTATAACTACATTATTTATTGGTAATTTGCATATATTTTACCAAAAGACTCAGATATATCTACAGTACTTAAATTTAAATTTTTATCTTTATATACAAAATCTTCTTTTTCTTTTATTTCTTTTACTAAATCAGAATTCTCAAAAATATCAGTATATTTTTGAGGTACAAATATAATTAAATTGTTAATGATGATGGTGATGATGTTGTTGTTGATGTGTCTGCGATTCTTGCTGACTTCTTATTCTTTTTCTTTTAATTGGAGCCAACTCCTACGTTGCCTCTATTTGTTGAGCGTAGGCAAAAATCTCTGCTGTGTTTTCCCTTTTTGCTTTCTTGTTGTATTATTATGTTGAGCTCTTTCTTTGAATTGACATATCTTAAGAAAGATCCCACTTTATTTATACTAAATTTTTCTTCTAAATAATTGTATTATCATTGTTTAGAAATGAAAATTCTTAGGAAAACTAGTTAAAAACCAAAAGTTGTAAAGTAAGTTGTTTATTAATGTAATAAATTCTAATTGATTATAATAAAACTATAATTTTTTTAAATAGCATTCTTTACAACATTGTTGCATTTTAACAGTGTTCTAAAGTTAAGAAAAATCTTTTACATAAATTCTAATTATACTTTTTTATGAAAGAATATTATTTTTAAATTACATATTCCTAAATTATTTATTTTTATTAGTAAATATTTTTCTATTTTTATTTTTTCTATTAGCATTTTTACAACATTGTTGCATTTAACACTCCTCTAAAGTTAAGAAAAAGTTTTTTACATAAATTCTAATTATACTTTTTATGAAAGAATATCATATTTACTTATCCATTGATTATAACTATTATCAAAGCCTAAATATTTTACATATACTTTATTACCTTTTCGTTTTAAAATCTTTTAAACTATATGTAATCGGGTCTGCCTTGCTTTTGAAAGCTATTTTAAAAACTTCAGTTGAATAGTTAGGTTCATATCCTTTTTGAAAAGTACCTTTAGACCTTGCAATTCTAATAAAATCACCAACATTAAATTTTCCCTTATTAAATATTTTAGGGTAATTGCAAATTGAACCAAGAATTTGTTTTTCATTTTGTGATGTAACTTGGTTTGGTTTTAACTTAATTGTTCTGTGTTATTATATTTTTCAATTAGTTTTGGTAAAAGTTCTATCCATTTAAAATTTCCTTGTAAACTAAACTGTTTCCACATAATTGATTTTAATGTTCTGTTAAACCTTTCACAAACACTAACCTTCATTTCCGAATAAGTATGATAGTGATTTCTTTTATAGCTTTTCATCAAATTTTGGAATTTTTTGTTGAAAAATTCTTTTCTCTGGTCAGAATGAATATTTTTTGGAGTCTTTCCCTCCCTTTAAAAAATCTTTTCTATAGTTTTCAATACGTCATGTGCTGCCTTTGATTTAAATTTTTCGGCATATGCATATTTCGAAAATATATCGATAACAGTTAAGAGGAACTTGTATCCATTATTCACTTTTTCATAGGCCGACATATCTACAACATCAATTTCCCATGTATCATTTAACCCTCTTTGAGATATTTTTCGTCTTCGAAATCTACGTCTAACTGGACGATGAATTCCAGATACTATTAGTGCTTTTGACATTATTATTGAAAAGTTAAACTGCAACTGTGAATTTGAATAAAATATATATATAATATATATATATATTTACATAAAATATATATATATATATTTATATATATATATATATATATATATATATATATTATGTAAATAAATTTTCGACTATATTCTGAAAATTAAAAGCAGTAAAATTAAAAGATTTTTTTTCAATACTGTAATTTAATAGTTTAAAATACAAAATTTTTACAATATATTAACAATAATTTTTAAATTTTTTTCTTTTTAAAGCCATGTCTATATGTCTTTCTTTCAGGAACAGTGATGACTCTGTGATCGTATGTTCGACGAATACTAGGAAATGTTATATTTATTTCTTGAAAATTGTTTAATTTTTTAACTAATTGTTTCATAGATCAAATTCGTTATAATTTAAAGGAATACCTTTGACTTTGCAAACAGTTTTTTTTACATATGGAATTGGTACTATATATTTTGTATGCATAGTTCTTTGCACCCCCACTGAAAAATTCTGTAATGTAACTTCCTATTCCATATTCTTCAAGCTCATCTGTCATATCTCCTATGAAAACTCCTGTTGGAGGATTATATTCTCCTTCACGTGCTACATATATTATTAAATCAGTATCGTAATACAAAACTCGTTCTTTTAAATTGTTTAAATAAGAATACAATTTCAAACGAGCTTGTGTAGTAGTGTAAGCAGCTATACAAACGTTAACCGTCAATAATGTTTCAGCTGTTTCTTCTTTATATGCCCAATTTACCAAAACTGTTTTTTCGTTTATTGGAGTTATTTGATTTACACTCTTGGAAGGATCTGTAAGAAGAGTAAATAATTCATAAGGCTCATTTATGATTTCTGTTTTTGATTGATTTTCTCTCTGCCCAAATTTACTCCAGAAAGAGTTTAACATTAATTTAGCTGATGATCTAAGTCCAGGATTTTTTTCTATTTCGTTAAACTGTAAATTTATGCCTTCCACTTTGGAAAATTTTTCGAAATATTTGGACTTTTCCTTTGGTGTTCTGCAAAAGCTAGACCAGCCAGAAGCTTCTTGTTTAATTTTAAGGAACTTGTTCATCATTTCAGTGAAAATTCTTTGTTATGATGTAAGGGGATTAAATTGTTTAACAGTATACTCCTATACCTCGTATATTTGCACAATTTTGTATGCCTGTTTAACTGCTTCTCTTACTTTATCTATAACCCATGTTCCTAAAATTGATCTACTACGATTGTCATGAGAGCAGTCATCATTATTCATTTCGAAGCTACATGTTTGACAGCAGAAAAACATTAGCTTATTATTTTGATTTATAGGCAAAACCGGGTAATAGAGTTTTTCTGGAGGAAGTATCAATGCCTTTATTAATCCTTCAGTATCATTTAAATTTAATTTATTGCACTCAATTTGTTCAACATGAACTTTTGGATGACCCACTGGAAATTTTCCGTATTTACACAGCCAAGGATATAGTGAGCATATATCTATATACATTATTTTCTCACCAGGTGCACATTTATAATATGTTCTTGTGTTTCCTGTTCTACCGCCATATTTTTGAAACATTTTGGATGGCCATGGTAATAACAGCCATAAAACTCAAATATTTGTTTTGTGTCTGTACAATATCCGTCAACACGAAGACCAAAAATAACTTTTTCTTTTCCATTAACACTATACTGAATTTTTATTTTTCTTTGTTTTTCTTCCCACATTAACCATTTTATGGCAATGTTTGACTGGTTTTTTGATAAGCGATATCCTTGTTGAGGTATAAGTCGAATTGTATACGTTTTTAAAAAATTCCTTCTAAAAACCAAATTACACGCTGAAGTGGCCTCTAAAAATGGCTCAACATTCTTCAATTACATTCTTCCAAAAATAGTTGTCTGAATTTAATACAGGTTGCTGTCAAAATGTTTACGTCATTCGTACAATATTCTACAATTTCATTTTGGAGGTTAAAAGACTTGTTTTATTTTCTTCATACCATTCAAGAAGTTGTTTTCTTTCCGATGCACTCATTGAATTATAACAGTAATATTTACGATCGGGTAACTTTCCATTATATTTTATATTGTTTTTACGATTAAACATGAGGAAAATATCCTTTTTTCAAATTTATGTCTAATCAAACGCTTTCGGTAAACTAGATAACGGCATTGGAAAATAGTTTAATGAATCAATAAATTTCACGTTATCTAACAGCATTAAAATTATCTTTGTTCCCCTCATAATTAGTTTTGGTTTGATGATGGTTTTTTCTAAGATATAGTTTAATAAAAACTGATTATCAAATGCTTGTCCATTATGTGCAATAACTACAATTTTATCAAATATTTTTCTTTGGTGAGTATATATTCTAAAACCATTTGTATTTGATTTTGTTTCAACACATGTTGTCGAAGTCCACAAAAATTGCATCTTTCAACATTAGATAATATACAATGCGTGCAACGTTGTTCAAAAATACATAAATCAGGCTGATGTTCAATTATATCCCCTATTGCAACACCTTCATGAAGTTTCTCCCCGATGATATCATCTTGAGTTGTTTCGAGATCGTAGAAAATATATAATGTATTCTTAAGTTCAGCTAATTCTTTACATGGTGTGATAAACCATTGGTGATCTGAAGCAACATTTGTATTACAGTTTTTACACAAATGTCCATAGCATATATGATTTACATCAGCTCTGTATACTTTAAAACATTTTGTACAGGAATTTATTAGAGTACAAATAGATTTTTTATTTGTAGATGATGCTGCTTTATGATTATCAAAACAAGTTTGACCTTTAAAACTTCGATTGCATACATTACATTTATTATTTGGAAAATTTGAGTCACATGCTGAAGATGATTTGCAAAAGAAACACGACTGCTTACATCTGTGAGACAATCTATTGTTATACGGCACATTACATGTTTGACCATCATCGTATATATTCAATCTTTTTCCCTTATCTTCTTCACCTTGAAAAATAATCGATTTTTATTTCCCTCTGAAATCAAAAACTACAATGTGATGTTTAGAGAGAGAGGTACAGTGGAACTTTTTTCAGCTCACTGATACTAGCACCTTTTGCTGGGATGCTTACATTTGAATTTCTAATTAATTGTAACACTGCTTTCAATTGAAGTTGTCTTACATCTTTTCGCATTTTACAGTAGTCAAGAGATTTTTCTATGAATGAGATAGCAACAAGTAACGCACGTGGTAAGCATAGATTAACTTTGTTTTTAATTGAAATTATGCATCTTCTTTTATTACATTCTTCTTCAAAATTGTTGTATCTTT
Organism: Poecilobothrus nobilitatus; assembly: GCA_947095535.1. Taxonomy (NCBI): domain Eukaryota; kingdom Metazoa; phylum Arthropoda; class Insecta; order Diptera; family Dolichopodidae; genus Poecilobothrus; species Poecilobothrus nobilitatus. The sequence goes on from OX352773.1 coordinate 112,019,665, forward strand.
TTTCTCTACCTCTTCCCGCTGGAAGTCGTACATATGTAACATTTATTCAGAACGTATCTGTAGATAATCCTTCGGAGTTGTTTTAAAAAATTTTTGAAATAAGTTCCCAAATTTCCTAAATGTCAAGGTCTTTTGCTTCTTTAGAATTGATCCAGGATGGACCACGTTCATGAAAACTTTTGGCAAAAGTGACAACAATTTTGTCACTAGGGTCAACATTTTCAATTAAATTGCTGAATAATTCTTCAATACCGGTTTTAATCCAATCTATTGGATCTTCGTTGTCTGGTACTGGATTTTTCCAATTTTTTTCCAAAAATGTTGAATCATTTTACATTCACTGATTTTATAGTTTTTATCGTGAATTTTTCTGTATTCATTTTTTATTTTTTTATTTTCGATTTTTTTTATTTATAAACAACCGAACGTTTCCAATCTTAGAATTTTCACTCTATTAACCATTTTTTAACTTTTTACACAATTTATACATAATGTCTTGCTTGTTATTTGAAAAAATTATTTCAAACATATAAACAAATCTTTTTATTTTTTTTTATTTTTACACTACTATGTACCACTACAAGTACCAAAAGCAATTAACTTACCAAAACAATTATTTTGAATCACTTTTTATTCTTTTTCTTGTTTTCCAACATTCTTACATAATAATAACATCTTATACGGAGATACGAACAATGTTTTCTTTCCTCTTCTTTAAATACTTCATAGAAAAAAAAGAAAACGACTAGAAATAAATTCTTCTCAAAATTGCATCAATTTTGTCATCAATGTAAGATTTAAATAACCAGTTTTCACTTTTTCACAACCAGTTTAACTTTTAAAAATAGTTGCAAAATTTTAAAGAAATGTAGCTACACTTATTTTGTTCTGTTTTCATTTTTCTCTTTAAATTTTATAAAGCATTTTTTCTTATTAGTTTCCTATGCGCCTATTACTTAAGCCAAGTATACATCAATAAGTAAACATGTACCACGTTAGATATTTTTTTGATTTCCTGTTTTTTTTTTCCAACATTCTTACATAACAATTAATTAACATTCTTACATAACAATTAATACACATAACTATGTGTATAATTATTGTTACGTTTGAACTTAATCATTATTTAAAATAGTTAACCTCCTTATCAATCAAATCAAATCAAACTTCTATATAAAGAAGTTTTAATATTCAATTTACATATTATTAATAAATTGGTTGGGTACTATTTTAAAAAATGTATGATTTAAAATAAATTAGTTATACCTAACAATAATAACATACTCAAATAAAATAAATAATTTTATTATATCATACTACCAAAACACTTGCTGAAGCTTCTACCCTTACAACATCGTTCCAAAGTCCTAAACTTAATAAAACCCACTTAATAATTAAATTTTTAAATTTTATAACACATATTCTCACACTCTACTAGCACCGAATCGAACTTCCGCAGGACCAAATCGGACTCCCGCAGGTTTTCTGGAGGGCACTTTTTGCACCTCCGGGAGACAGTTATCAGACCTCCGAATCAGGAATCTAAAAATCTGAAAAGTAATAGAATCTGAAAACCTGAAAAACTTGAAATTTTCTTAATTGTTAAATGAAAAAAATTAGGTCTATATTTTTATATTTTATTTTAATAAATTTTCTTGCGAACAAATATCCACCATAAGAATGAGCTCAAACAAAGCGATATTACGTCTTTCTGATTTGAAATAAAAGCAAGTCCCGTTTAATTCTTCTAGTTCTTCATTAGCTGTCACTTGTTTTGAGAATCTGCCGAACATGAATATTGTAATTTTTTGTTCATTTATGGGGTGCTTCAATTCACATAATACAATTTTTTCTCCTCTTTTTGTACCTAAAAATTTGCATGAAATGATCCCGTACAGTTTTCTTTGGGCCAAATAGTCTATGTTTCACCTTTTGCTAATAACATTAAATTTTGAATAAAGGCCTAAAATAATATCGAGAAGAAAAAATATAATAATTAGAAATAAATTATAAATAAATAAATATTAATTATAATACCATTTTCGTTTTCCAAGTTAGTTATTTCCTTCCATGTTTTTTTACATTACAATTATATTCTAATCCAATCAAATTTATAATACCATCAATTAACTCAGTTAAAAATTCTTTCTGGCTAAAATTAATAAATTATTCAATAGAATGATCGTCATTATCTAATCGTGACAAAATAGTTTCTTAACACCTGCAACAATTAATGCAAAAATAATTCTTATTAAAATATAAAACGTTATGTAATCAGATTGACTGACAACAACATATAAATAAAAAATATGGGCTTGGCTATTTACATATTACGTTGTTGCATACATCTCTTAAAACGAATCGTTAGAAAATAAACTGAAAAATATTTCTTTGTTTTTTTTTTTTATATTTATTTATTTATTTATTTTTTCTATATTATAATTATATGTTATGACTTTACAGTTTTGATTTTACAATATACTAGATTTAGACAATAACTTAAAATTGGTATAAAAGTCTTAGCAATTATAATATATAAATATATGTAATGTTATAAAGTATAAATACAAAAATTAAATATATGTATATATTATTATTATATCCTAATTTAGTTATAACTCTAGCTTTAATTAATTTTAGTTATAATTCTAACAATCTTTTCAGTAGAACCAAATCATTTTTTAATAAATATTTCAATTTAAATGTGAAGGTGTGCATGTTACTGCATTTTTTAATTTCTCAGGAAGACTGTTATAAATTCTTATTGAAGAGCAAAAATTACTGTTTTTAGCCAATTCAGTTCTAGTTTTTTTATGACATAACTTTACCATATTTCTTGTGTTATAGTTGTGAATATTCCTTCTCTTTTGTAATAACGTTTTGCTTTTAGTGACACAATTTTCTATTTTATGAATTATTTTAGCTTTTTCTACAATTATTAATTCATCTAATTTAAGGAATCCAGTATTTTTGTATAGATTATCAGATGGAGTACGCCAATTCACCCTGTATAGTATCTTGACTGCTTTATTTATTATTATGTTTATTTTATTCTTTAATGTATTTGTACAACATGACCATGTCGCCACATTGTATCGTACATGAGACATAATGTGCTCATGAAATAATAATTTAGCTGATTTGTCATCTAATATGATACCGCTTTTTCTAATAGCACCTAGTAATGGCATTACCTTTTTTAATATGTAATTAACATGATCTCTCTAGGATAATTTTATAATACCGAGATATTTATAACTTTGTTCTCTTATAATTTCTCTGCTATCAATACAAATTTTGGGATTGATATCAGGTTTGTTGCATCGTTTAAAAATCATGTACTTTGTTTTTTCAATGTTCACTGTTAATTTATTTCCATTTACTCATTTCATATATTTTTTCAAATCCTCATTTGCCAATTCTTCTAATAACTCAGCTTTTTTTGCTGAATAGATGAGCAATGTATCATCAGCAAATATTTTATAATCAGATTTTACATTAGCAAATTGCATATTATGTACATTCAATAGATATAATGTAGGACCAAGAAGCGACCCTTGTGGCACTCCTATAGTTATATCACGTTCAATACTACACCATTAACTTTTATTTTGATAAATCTGTTTTGTAAATAAGCTCTCAGTAATTCATGAGGCAACCCTCTTATTCCGATTTCATGTATTCTGTTCAACAATATCTGATGGTCCACTGTATCGAATGCTTTACTTAAGTCAACAAAGACCGAGCATATATAGTTTCCTTTATCGAGATTATCAACAATAGATCTTACAGAATCGTTGATAGCTACATCAGTGCCATGCGATTTTTGGAATTCAAATTGATTAATATCAAATCCCCCTGAACATTTAATAAATTCACATATTATTTTATTATTTTTTCAAATATTTTACTCATACAGCTAGTAAGTGTTATAGGCCGATAATTAGATGTATCTAAAGGAGAACCACTTTTGTATATTGGAATCACAGTACTATATTTTAATGAATTAGGATAATATCCTGTGCGAAAACCATCATTAACAAAATTACTAATTAACGAAGATATTATATTAGCAACAACTTTTAAATCTTTTGCTGCTATATTATCTGACCCAGGTTAATTATCTTTTAGATTCATAATAACATTATACACTTCTTGATCATTACTAGGTACCAGAAATATGGAACGTTCATTTATTGTGTTTTTTATTATATTTACTTCTTTAGTTTGAGTTTTATCTGCTAATTTTCTATCAGCATTACTAAAATAGTCATTAAAGCCGTTGGCTATGTCTTTGTTATTAATTAACAGTTCACTATTATGTCGTATTTACTTAATTATTTTGTAACAATCTGATTTTTGGTTTATAATCTGAGAATTCAAGACATTCCATATCTAGTGTTAGAGCCAGCTGCGTGCAATTTTCTATTAAAATAAATTTGCTTTGCTTTTTTTTATCACTGCATTAACCATATTTTTACTCTATTGTAATTTACCTTATACTCCACATTATTAGAATACTTGTTATATTTCTTATACAAGTTATTTCTAGATTCAATTTGCTTTAAGATTTCTTTCGACATCCAATGATTATTTTTTCTAATTCTAATGTTCGTAACACTTGTACAAATGTCTCTGAAATAATTTATAGCTTCAATCAATTCATCAACATTTATGTAATTATGACTACGTAAGTAACATTCTAACAACTATGCGTATTTATGATAGTTTGTATGAGTTATTTGCTTGCACACAATCGTTTCAAGTTTTCTAAGAACTGCTTTAACTTCAACATAGACTGCTTTATGATCTAAGTTTGGAATATCATACATAGTGATATCAAAACCAAATCGATTCGTGTTTAGATCTGAAAGAACATCATCTATTAATGTCGCCGAGTTTAATGTAATTTTTCTAGCATTACTAACATCATTTATATTTTTTACATTAACCAAATTAACATCCAGCATATCCATATAGATTACATCCGTTACAGAGAGTAAATCAATGTTAGTATCACCAATCACAATTATGTTTTTATACTTAACAAATAGCTGATCTAGATGTGAATAAATGCATAATTGTTCTCATTCGGGCTTTTGTAACACACGGCGATATTAATAGTAGGCTTGGTATCGTATAGGCTTGGTATTGAAGGAGTTAGATACTTCCAAAATTTTATGACTAATATTTTGCTTTATATATATTGCAGCCCCGCCTCCTCTGCTCAAGTTATTAGAGATAAAGGATGCTGTATATCCAGGAATATTAAAGTACTTTACTTCTTCGGAATATATCCAAGTTTCCTCGACTATGATTATATTAAAACCAGTTTTAATTTTTAAGAATGTCTCAATCTCGTGCAGATTTTTTCTCAAACTTCTAGCATTAAATCTTCATATTCATAACCTAATGGATTATGGATTTCCAATTATATAATTTTGCCATGATTCTGTAATTCTCTGCAGATGCTCTCTGTATTTATTATCTACATGTCTCCTAAAATGAGCTAGATCTTGTAATACTTCTTTTCGAGCTATTCCTGTAGTTTCGTGATAACTAAAGTATAACTTAGAAAGTTCTTGATAGTTATTTGGCAATCCTTCTTAATGTATAAGCACTTTTAGACTAGTTTGCGTCATACCCTCATAACAGATATCATCATGATCATGAAAATACCATAAAAATAATCTAACATTGTTGTATATTCTGTGTTCTCTTAATCGAGAAGTAGCATAAACATTGTCACCAGATATAATTGCATTTCTTGTTAATCTGACAATCGGTGGAGCTAGCGGATTTATAAAGCTTTTTCTATTAGACATTTCAATATCACTGCTTGCCAGATTTATCGTTTCACTCTTAATTCAATTAGCATATTTAGTTGTTGGAACTTCAGACTGGCTTACATCTTCAGCATTAACTTTATGAATTTTCATATTATTATTATTATTAACATTATTGTTATTATTGATATTATTAATATTTTGATTATTGCTATTATTTTCAATCTGATAATTTTCATTGTTGATATCTGTTGACACTATATCATTTGCCACTATATCTTTATCAGAATTAAATTTATTATTATAACTGTTATTACTAACTTGAAGGGCGCAAATTTTCTTGTCGATATTTTTCTTCTTTTCGAAAGTTAATAATTTAAGTATAACACTGCTTTTTTTACTGATAACAGATTTTTTATTAGATTCCTCTGTTTTTGTTACAATTTTTTTTATTTCCAATTTATTTTCCATATTATTAATATTATTATTATCAACATTAATACTATTATTATTATTACTATTATTGTTATAATTATCATTATTATTATTATTATTATTCATAGTAGTGTGTTCTAGTAGTAGTGTGTTCACCTTCATAGTAGTGTGTTCTAAATTAGAATTCTGTACCTTCAGTTTCTTTATTAGATCCTCTTCAGTATATTTAACACCCATATGTACAATTTCAATTTGTGTCTTAATTTCCGCTGGCACCTTAATTTCATAATCATCCATTTCATTTCCAAGTTCATTTATTATTTTATCACGTTCTTCTTTAGTTTCAGTTTCAATAAGAACCGTTCCATTTTTTCTATTTTCCACATTTTTTATTTTTAAGTTTATTGCATCAACTTTTTTATTTAGTTCCATTTTGGTTATTTACATTTTTGTTTTTGTTTTGGTTTAATAACTAGTGGTACACCTTTTTTTTATTGGAGACATAGTTTTATTGTTAACGCTTGCACTTTTTAATATTTTAGCAAATGAAATATTTTGACCCATATTTTAATTTTTTTTATTTTCGCTGTTTAAAATTTTTAATTTAGTACAAAGTTCATTGTTCTTAGATATAGTATTTTTTATATTAGCATTAATATTTTCACTCTCCGATTTAAATATATCTGTTAGTTAGTTAGTTATAAATTTAATATTTGAATTCACATTTAATATTCCAATTACTGACTGGTCTAATCCCGAGCATTTATGTTGACAGTGATATAACATATTCATACTGGCTTGATAATCCAAGCATGATTCACAAAAAAAATACTGAGCCAGGAACGGAGAGTACCACCCTCTAGGAGCATTTAGACAAATAATTTTTAAAACGTAAAATGTGATAGAGGATTTCATGGAATTTATTTTAAAATTAAGGAAGGAATTCAAAAAGATTGTCATAATTGCTCATAATGCATCAGTTTATTCTGAAGTATATACTCAATAAAACTGTACTTGAACGACAGTTAATTATGAGATACAAAAATTATTGTTATGATAATTAATAATTTAATTTTATTGAATCTATGAATTACTTTCCTATGGCCTTTGCAAAATTATAAAAAGCTTTTAATTTATCGATCAATTTGAAAAAGAGTTATTTTCCATATCTATTTAATAATTCCACATCTAAGTAATGAATTTTTAATGTCGTATAAACAAAGTAGAAACTCAGAACTTAATATGGGGAAAGATATTTTAGAATGCTGTAAAAATGATGTTGAAATTCAAACTAAAGCATGTCTGGTTTTCAGAAATTTTTTTTTAGAAGAATGTAACGTTGAACCGTTTTTAGAAGCAACAACAATAGATTCTGCCAGTAATCTTGTATATAAAAGAAACTTTCTCAAATCGAATACTATAGATAACAAAGAAAAGGATATAGGATGGTAGATAATCAGTCAAAAATTGCCATGCAATGGTTTATTGGGAAGAAGATTTGAGACAAATTTATTTGAAATGTGCTTTTAATGGAAAAGAAAAACAAATTGGAAATGTTAAAGTCGATGGATTTTGCGAAGAAACTAAAGAAATATTTGAATTTTACGGTTGCTATTATCATGGATATCCAAAATGTTTAACAAACCAGAGGGATATACCATTGCATAATAACGCTGGCGATACTTTGAATCTAAGATAAGAAAAAACGTTAATAAGATCAGAGCTTATAAATTTACCATGGATTTGACTTGTATGTTCCTCGAGTTCGTGATAGAAATATCAATTCAAGCCCACCATGGTATGATGGTGAAATAAGAACTGCATATTTAAAAAATAAGGATAATACTTCTTATTCAAATTTTTTAAATTTATTTACCGTATTCAAATCCTTACTGTGTCTTAAATATGAAGCTTATATTAGTAAAATTGCTTCGCAACTTCGTTCAGATCCCAAATCTTTTTGTAAGCTTTTAAATTCAAAACGTAAAACCGATCAATATCCAAATTATATGTCATACAAGGATCAGAATGCTAACGACTAAATTATTATATCTAACTATTTTAAAGATTTCTTCGCCGGTAGTTATTCTACTTCTTCGTTCGATATTGATGAATCTAATTTTAATCATTTGGAAGGAATCACTTGGAAAAGTTTACCTCTTCAAAATATTAATTTTACACCAGCCCCGATACAGCTTTATCTAACTAAATTGGGTGATAATTTTGCTCCTGGACCAGATAATCTCCCAGAAATTATTTTAAAGCGTTGCGCCGATTCCATATCTAATCCTATAGTATTTATTAATACTTTTTAATAAATCTTTTGTTTCTGGGGTTTTTCCTAATTTATTAAAAGAATCATACATAAGGCCAGTTCATAAAAAAGATTCAAAAAGTAATGTTGAGAAATATAGGCATATTGCTAAACTATGTAGTTTGCCGAAAGTGTTCGAGCTTATGGTCTTTGATGAAATTTATGATTATTGTTCTGATTTTATAGTGCGTGATCAACATGGATTTGTAAAAAAGAGATTAACTATAACTAACCTTACAGAAATAGCTTCAACTATTTTGAAAACAATGGAAGTTGGGCGCCAAACCGACACTGACTGAAGTAAAGCGTTTGATCTTCTTCCTCATAGTGTAATTCTCTATAAATCGAGAAAATATGGTTTCCCGTATTTCCTAATTAACTGGATTGACTCATACTTAAATAACCGTAGCTATAGTGTTCTTTTCAGAACAGCAATTTCAGCATCTTTTGTTGCTAATTCTGGAGTACAACAGGGTAGTCATCTTGGACCATTGTTGTTTATTATCTCAATAAATTATGTTACTAAGATTATTCAGAACAGTTCCATAAAAATTTACGGGGACGATATGAAAATCTTTAAAGAAGTGTGCTCAATGAATGATGCAGACTCTTTCCAAAAAGATCTTAATAACTTTATGAACTGATGTAAATGTAACAATCTTATTTTAAACATTGATAAAGGTGCTGTCATTACATTTACCCGCTCCTTAAACTTAATCACAACTAATTACACTTTTAATAACAACATAATAAAAAGAGTCACTGAATTTAATGATCTTGGGGTAGCTTTTGATTGTAAACTTACCTTTAATTAACAAGATTATTTGTAAAGCAAACTCAATGCTAGGTTTTGTAAAAAGATGGTCTAGAGAATTTAATGACCCATATATTATAAAATTTCTTTACACGACTTTAGTTCGACTTATTCTGGAGTATACAAATCAGGTCTTGTCTCCACACTATCATCAACATTTTGTTAGAATGCAAGCAATACAAAGAAATTTGCTAAGGTTCGCCTTAAGAAATCTAAATGGAGTTATTCCCCTTATATTGCCTCCATATGTCAATCTTCTCAAATTACTTGACATGAATACTTTAGAATGTAGACGAACAGTCATGGGTATTGTTTTTATTACCAGGTATTTCATAATTATATAGATTCACACTACCTTAACAACATATTAATTAACTCAATCAACACACGAACACGTTTTAGGTCCGAAAACATATTTTCGATTAGATACCATAGGACTAATTACGGCAAATACGAGCCGATTAATAGAATGTTGATGAATGTGAATCAATACAAAACTATTATAAATATAAACATGAGTAAAGATGTAATAAAAATATCACTATTCAAAACAATTCCGTAATTGAGTAAAAATTTTGTGAAATGTTAAATATAAATTATTTTTTTTTATAAATAAATTTTTCTTTTTATAACCTTAATATTAATTTTAGATTAAGTTATCTAAATGTAATATGTAAATGCTTCAATTAAGTAATAAATAAATAAATAAATAAATTAACCAGTTCGATATTTTTGGTTTCCTGTTTGTTTCCTTTTTATTCATATTTTTTGAACATTCTTAATAAAAAAATAAAAAAATACGTTACACGACATGCAGTCAGTTAATTAATGACCTTCGTTTTCTCTTTTCTTCTATAAATTCTTAAAGTAGAAAAACACAAATATGTCTATCTATATATTATATGTCTATCTTAATCTATTTAGTAGAGACCACATTTTTATGTAAGCATGCATCCTTTAAATGCAAACATTTTTTTTTCAATTTTAAAGATGCTCTGTAGAGATTTAAAAATAAAAAAAAAATTTCTGTTTCCTATGTTCATATAAGAAATGTTCTTACTATTTTTATATGTACGCCTAGTATTTAAACCAGTTATACCCTTTTGTTTATTAAGAGCCCCCCTAAACAAGTTCTTGATCTACTAAGCAGGCATGACCACCATTAAACCCATCAATCAAAATGTAGGTCAGGATGACGTGCGATATGGGTTATGTTTTTCCCATTACAAAGTGCAGGGTTACCTACTCATACTGTTCCACCTTTCTCATCTTGTTAAAAATCCCACTAGCATCCCGGACCGTGCTGATCATGAAGGTCACCTCTAGGATCTGTTTCCAAACACAAACCCTGGAAAATATGTAGTTTCAGTTGGTTGCCCCTTGGGTAATTCCAACCATTGTTTTGTTAACACAAGTTTCCGGGTAACCCAATATCCAGCGGGAGGTTCGGTCCCAAAAAAATAGTTTGGCATTACAACAGTACCGCCTAAGAAGGTCTTAACAAATTTTTTAGAACCTTTGATTGGTCATTCTGCTTCCTTAACAGAAATGTTAACTTTGCTGCAAATGCGATTAGTGAAACTATTTTACTTGGAATGAGGTTATTCATTCCTCATTTCATGAAATCTGTTAAGAGAAGGCCCAAATCTTGGTTTAATCGCATTTGCAAAGAAGCCATTTTTATTTAGAAGCCTCATTATTTAGAAAGAAGAGGCTTTTAAACTGTACCGAAACAATAGGTCGAAGGCGCGCAAGGCCAACTATATAGTGGTTAGAGACAGATGCAAGAGAGTTATCAACAAGCAAAAATTCTTTTACAACCAACGGTTGAAACGTAAAATCATCCACATGCCAAGAATAGCAAATCCTTTTGGACATTTGCCAAAAGTCTAAAAGAAGACGTTAGAGGGTCTTCTGTTCAACCACTTGTTGATAATAATAATAGAACAGTATCAGATTCTAAAGAGAAGGCGGACTTATTTGGCCAGCAGTTTGCTTTCAATTCGATAGCACCACAGTCAGCTCAGATGGCACTTTCTGTTCCAGGAATTGGCTGCTCCTTTGGTAAAATTTACTTTAGGGCGGGGGCGGTAATGAAAAACATTGATACAAATAAGTCAGCCGGTCCAGATGGTATAACCATCATGGAGCTTAAAAATACCTACTCCAGTATTTCAAAACCTCTGCGCAACCTTTTCTACCTCTCTTTCACTTCGGGTATTTATCCTACTCAATGGAAGGTTTCACAGGTTTTTCCAATTCCCAAAAAACGTAATAAAAGCGATTCCTCGAACTACCACGCTATTGCTATAACTTCGGTCCTCTCCAAAGTAATGGAGAAAATTGTGAACCAAAAGCTTCTGAAATAACTGGATCAGAAAAGTCTGCTTCATGATCGTCAATAAGAGTTCAGAGTCCGTCGCTCAACCGGTGATCTAATGACTTAGCTTTGTGGGAAGCTAAGTATCAGCCTTCATCATTCTGGTGAGTCTGAAGTTGTGGCTCTTGATATTTCTAAGGCTTTCGATCGAGTTTGACTCGATGCTATATCGGCAAAATGCAAAGCATTAGGTTTAGTTAGGGTCTTTCTAAAATGGATTGGAGATTTCCTTTCGAATCGTACGATTCGCGTACTGGTCGATGGATATCCATTTGACAAATTCAAAATAAATGCTTGTGTTCCCCAGAGATTAGTTTTATCCCCCACTCTCTTCTTAATATTTATCAATGACCCACTTTCATTAACGTCCAATCCGATCCATAGTTTCGCAGACGATAGCACTCTTGTAGCGCCCTATGAGTTTCATAGCCCCACTAACATTAATCACCAGATTAATACATGTGTATATAAAGTTATTGAGATGTGGGAATGTGAATTCCGGGAGCTAATGAGACACAATGAAAATATGAGATATTTAGAAAATCATTCATTAATTAATTTAGTTTCTTTAAATCCTCGTGATCCAATTTATGGCGGAAGAAAGGGAAATACTTACACATTTTATAAATGTAAACAAGGAGAAAAAATTAAATACATAGATGTATCTTCCTTATACCCCTATGTTTGCAAACGAGGGAAATTTCCCATTAACCATTCTAAGATTTATGTTCTAGAAGATGTCTGCTCCAAGTTAAACAGAATGGCTATTGACGGTATTATTAAATGTAAAATCCAACAAATCTATTACACCCCGTGTTATCTGTCAAACAAAATAATAAATGGATGTTCTCTCTATGTAACACTTGTAGTGAACAAAAATATCAAGAAAAATTAGCATTAGTAGGAACTTGGGTAATTGAATTAAAAAACAAATTGAAAAAAGGGTATAAACTTTTAAATATTTATGAAGTTTGAGAATACGAAACAGTAAAATATGGCAATTGCAATGGTATTGATGGTTTATTCACTAAAATGATGAACAAATTTATAAAGGTTAAACTAGAAGCTTCTGGGTGGCCAATAAAATGTTAGACTCAAAAAGAAAAGGAAAAATATATTGATAGATTTTTTGAAAAGGAGAAAATTAAATTAGAATACGATAAACTAGTTAATAACCCTGGTTTAAGATCTTTTGCTAAGATTATTTTAAAGAAAATCAACAATTTTGAGGTGAAGGTTGCAAAATTTAAAAAAAAAAATTTTTTTAATTTTATAAGACCAGACAGCCTTGGCTAAGGTCAAAATTAATTTCAAATTTTTATATCGAATTTATATTTTATATGCATTGTTAATAAAGAAAAAAAAAAAAGCCACAATTATAAATCAACTTTTTAAACTTTACGAGTTAATAACAAACCCCTCTGCAGAAGTATGTTAAATATTTTCAGTAAATGAAGAAAACATAGTAGTTAGCTGGAAATATAAAGAAGAAACAGTAACTTCTACATCTACTGCGATGTAAGTACAACAACACGTGCTCGTCTTCAACTTTACAGTTATCTAGAGAAGCTGCAAAGTAGAATATTATATTATGAGACCGATTCAGTGTTGTATATTAGCCGAGAAGGAGAATATGAACTGACTGATGAATTAGAATGTTATGGTATAGGAAGTTATATTACAGAATTTGTAAGTGGTGGTCCCAAGAACTACGCCTACAAAATTTTCTGTACAAAAGATAATACAGAAAAAATTATGTGTAAAGTTAAAGGATTCTCTCTTAGTTATGAAGCTTCTCTAAAAATTAATTTTAACAGCATAAAGTAAGCAGTTTTAAATTCATTGAATAGTGCAGACACATACGTCATTTCAGAAAATACTCGTTGAAATAAAAATCATGATGTACTTACAATTCCCGAAATAAAAAATATCAACCAAAATCGGAAAAACGAAAATTTAATGAAAATGGTAGTTTTTTACCGTATGTATATAACAAAAAAAAACAGTGTTGAAACAGTAATAAAGATTTAAACAAAAAACAAACTCTACACCTAAAAGTAGACATTATTGACATATACATATAAAGTATATACAGTTCTATACTTTCGATTTCTTTTATTACATTTCTCAGAATCTTAATAAATTCACAATAAATTCTTAACATAAACTCGTTATTACTTGTATATTGAAGTTTTTTAAAACCAGCAACTATACTATCATAGAATCATTCAACTTTTAAATTTTATTCTTTTTATATCAATTACTTACTTTGACTAGATAATTAGTGATTTGTATACTCGTATATTAATTTAACAATAACAAAAACAAAGTCTTAATTTTTTTATATTTTTTATATTAATTGTAATAGACATCTCTTGAGAAATTTGACTGAATTTTGAGTAAGTGAATCTGTTCATTTATTATCTTGGTTTTCTTTATGTGCATTAATTTGAAATAATGTTTTTTTTTTTATATTAAACTTTCATTTAATTTTTTACATAGTTTTATTTATATTACCTAGAACAAAAGTTTGAAAAAAATGATTTTAGGTGTTTTTTTTTTTGTTTTTAACATTTAAAAATATAAGTGTTTTTTTTTTATGTTAAATTAATGTATTATTTAAGTATTTAACTATCTTATTGTAAGTATTACTAATCAAATAATATTATATTATAATTTCATCATTGTAAAAATTTAAAAAAAATCAATGTAATTTCAAATATATTTATATAAAACTAACTTAATCTACTTAACCTAATCTACACTAACTTAACCTATATTATTCTTATTAGTCTGTATGGACATATATTATTGTAATTATGTTGATTCCAACCACCAATAGTTTCTTTTAATTAGTGCGTCCTTGTAAGGAATACTGATATCGTATTCTAAGTAGTCTCCGTTAATGTTGCCCGGGTTATATTCGATAGTTTTGCATGTTGCCCGTCTGCAATAGTGATATAGTATAGGGACATGATTTTGGTTTTGAATATAACCGTTTTTATCCAAAAATATGAAATGCTCAGGGGCAATAAATCCCGTGAGCAGAGTCTTTTTAATGTACTCCTCATTGTGGTAGAATATATGAGATATTAGACCTTTTTTTGGAGTGTTTTGTGCTCTCTCATAATGGTTTCGAATCAATTTTAAAAGAAAATTGTCGATTCTTATAATTTTTGCTTCCTTGTATAAATATTTATTTGAGTAATAATGTTTATTTGATACAAACTCTTATACACTTTCTTTCGAATTTGGGTATTTTTTCCATTAAACTTGCGCTGATATTGTACCATATGGATACACCATATAAGTGTAGGCCTTATTAAAGTTTGATAGCATATTATTTTGACTCTATCACTTACCTTTTGTTATATAATAGTTTTTTAGCTATTATGACGGACTTGTTACCTTTGGAAATTGTATATTTCATATGCTCAGAGTAGTTCAAATTACGGTGTAGAAAAACTCCGAGATATTTAATAACGTTTTTGTTTGCTAGTGGTGAATTAGTTGGGATCTTATAGAAAAATCTTTCCAATTTTTTCTTATATCTGAACTTGTTTTGTCAACTGTATTACGAAATAACACGTTTCGCATTTATCAAAGTTCACTTTTAATATCCAGATTTTGCAATAGTCCAGAATGATGTTAAACATTTTTTGGACTTTGGATTCTTATTTATTTTGGATTGTTATGTTACTTACTATGTTATCCGCAGAATTAACTATAATATCGTCGGCGAAAGCTAATGAATAATTATTACCTTTTAATCGATCTAATAAATGTAGCAGGTCTGTTATGTAAATTGAAAAAAGAATGGGTGAGTTAACAATGCCTTGTTGTAGACCGTTTTCGATTGAAAAAGTATTATTTATTATATTTTGTTGATAATGTATCGAAAATTTATTACCATATAACAGGCTTTGTGCAGGATAAGTGCAATAAAATGTGATGGAAATATATATTTTATTAGCTTGTATATTAAGCCATCCAACCACACGGAATTAAATGCCTTTTCCAAATCGACCAAACAGGCACCGACGCCATAATTTTTGTTTATAAACCAACATATATCTGAAGTTAGTTTTGTTATGGTGTGGATAGTTCCATGTCTATATCTGAAACCAAACTGATTTTGGGTTAAAATATTTTTTGAATTAACGAAGCTTGTGATTTTATCGTTTATGAGCGTTTCAAATACTTTAGTAATGTTAGGCATTAAGCTTACTGTCCTATAATTACTACGATTTGTAGAGTCTTTGCCTGGTTTCTTTAGCAATACAGTTTTCGATATTTTCCAAATTTTCGGGAAATACGAATTGTTTATTGCGTTATTAAACAATATAACACATTTAGAAATTATTAAACTACTTAAATTTTTTAGTACTATATTTCATATTTTATCAGCACCAGCAGAAGTTTTATTTTTCAAAGCTTTTAATTTTATCCAAAGTTCTGATTGGTTTGTCAACTGGCTAAATTCACGACTTGGGTCTGACGATTTATTTGTTTGCATTTGCTCAGTATTTGATTTAAAATTATTAACTTCGTTAAGTATATTGGTGTGTACTCTATTATTTATCGGTATTTGGATTTTGGAGATTTTTCTAAGTAAGAGCCTAAGACGTTGTAAATTTGTGTTTGATCTGTTAATAAGTATTTATTTGTGCTGGTTGTATTTAAGTTTGTAATATCGATATTGTTTTAAGAAAGTAATGAAATATCATTTTGATCTATGTGCAGGCTGTTAATTTGGTTGTATTTTTTTCTGCGAAATATTTGATTTAATTCTGGAAACATATTTGCACTGTTTTTTGGTGAGATTTTTTTAAGACGACGTTGCCAGTAATTGTTTATTTCTATTTGAATTTTTTGCTTGATAAGGGTTTTTATATTATTCAGAAGACTTTTGAGTAAATTTACATTATGTATAGATATTTGGAGTCTTTGTTTATTAATTTTATGTAAATCTTTCATTAGACTATTTTTTTTTATTTAAAAGCATTTTTAACTTTGTAGAGCAAAATTTATTCAAGTTATTGGTATTTTTATATTTTGGTAAATTCACTTCGTTCGTTGTTTTAAAAATTATTTTGTTTAACTGTGACAAGTGGTAATCGATATTATGGCAAGTAATATTATTGTTATCCACAATTTTATTGTCATTAGCGGTATAGTTGCTAATATAATTGTAGTCTAATTTTTTTTTGAATAAACTCCATTTGGCTTTTGCGAAAAGGCAGGCATTGTTACATGATAACTCTTTAAGTAAAATCTCGTCATTGCTAATATTAATTAATGTGCATATGGCATTGTGATCACTATCATATGGAATCGTGGTAAGTTTATTCTTGTGTTGTAGAAAGTTTATGTTAATTCTAACATCTGTAATTACGACATCTATATAAGAGTTTGCACGAGGTAGTGTTGGTGCATCAGTCAATATAAGATTACTCTTATAAATTATTTTATTGTTTTGCAGCCATTTGTATAGTTGTATACCTCTAGCATTGTTTGAAGTATTAAGCTATTATGTATGTTTGGCATTGAAATGGCCCGTTAATAAATAAAAATTATTAAGATTGTTTAGATTTAATGTTACAAATATTTTTTCTAGTTCTGTTAAAAATTGTTATAGGAATTTCTATCTGATGCATAAATAGAAATTATAAACAATTTTTTTCTTTGCTGTAATTGTAATGATGTGATGCACGGTTCGATACATAAGAATTCATCGAAAATGCTATTTTTTACAATTTCATAGCGAAAATCTTTCTTTGTGCCTATGGCAACACCTCCACCATCGACATCTGTACTTCTATCTCTTTTTATCAAATTAAAGTTATCAATCGCCATATGATCATTTGATTTGAGTTTTGTTTCACTCATGCAAATTATGTCAGGCCTATTATTTTTGAGAAAGTGAATAAGAGTTAATTTTTTATTGTAGGAGACAAGAGAATTTACATTAATAAAAATGATTTTGTAGATGTTTGTAAAATTAATTATATTGGTGGTTGGATTCTACATTCATATAATCAAATAATATTCTTACTCTTTTTGTATTGGTACTGATTTTTTCCTCGACATTATTAAATTTTTTTTGCAATTCAGTAATACATTTACGTATTTCTAATAAAATGTGAATTTGAATGAAATTTTTCTTTTGGATCATCCAGCTTTACTGTACATTATCCAGGTATGTGGTTATTTCCACATTTAACGCATCTGAAGTCCATTTTGCAGTTGGCTGAAGAGTGCTCAAAACGTTGGCAGCGGGTATATTGTAATATTTTGAGTTTGTGAATTCGTTCCCATCGGACTATTTGGTGATCTAGTGATTTTATTTTGAGTATTTCATTAATAGGTGATTTTGCTGATGCCTGTACTATGAAGTGAGGTAGAAGCCTATTTTTGTATGAGGAAAATTTAGTGGATAGATTTGGTGAGAACTTTCTCCAACTTTATTGTATCGTTTTCTTTTGTTTTTAGGATATCGAGCACTTCATCGCAGGAATATACCCCACTCAAACCTTTCAATACTGGTGTCACTTTTTTTTCTTCTTTTGGTGTGAAGGTGTAATAATTTATGTCTGATTTTTCCAATAAATAGCGTGCTTTTTTATAATCATCAATATTAAATTTATATAATACATTATTTTTTTCGCTGGAATGCTTAATAAAGAAATCTTTAATTTTTAATGCCTCTCAAATCATTAACTGCCTCTTTTCCAGGCTCATTGTTCGTTTCCATAAGGGTGGCATAATAGTTATTTGACGAAGTTAACTGACTCCTCGAAGTTACTGACTCTGATGTCGCTTTCCTCGACATAATTGTTGTCAGCGTTATATTGCTGTATTATTTTTTGCAATCTGCGGTTATCTTCAGTTAATTTGACCAGCTGCTTTTTTAGCTCTCCAACCTCGTTGAGATCTACAGTTTTTACTTTAGGCAGGGCGCCTTCGTGTACAAGTTCAACTTCCGGGTTAGTACCAGTTTTTCGTTTTTTATTCAATTGAATCAATTTTGAATTAATTGATTCTTTTAGCGCATTACTGCTTGTACCTGCCTCATCCTGCATGACCGCCGTCCTTTTGATAAAAGGATGCTGCCAGATGCGGTGCTTCAAATCAGTGTTAAGTGATAACTGTTACTTATTTAACCAGTAAAATTTAATTTCTTCTTCAAAAGTTCTATGTGTACTCCTCTTGAACTCGCGCCGAACGTGAGTTAATGAAAAATAAATTTTAAATTATTATTATTAATTGTTTTTTAATTTCCCAAAATTTCCAAAAAAAAATTTTTTTTTTTTTCTTCAAATAATGTTGACTTGGCATAATTTCTCAAAAAATTTAAATGGTATTTAATTTCATTAATTCTATAATTTAATTTTCGTATTCGTATTTCTTGCATCAGTTCATGTCGAAACACATCCAAATCTGAAAATTTGAAATTTTTCTGATTTGTTCCTCGAAGCACCTCTAGATATGCATCAAGATTATCCCTTGCATTTGCGGCATTTTGAGATTTTTTTTTTGGAATCAACAAGTTTGTATTCAAATGCGATTCCTACACTTTTTTTAACGGAAGAGTCGGATTAGAATTGACGAATCTGAAGCTCCAATTAATATTATTGCGGTTGATGATATTAATATGAGTAAATTAGATCAGATGAATTTTGAAGTTAATATCGTTGGCGAACAGGTTAGTACACAATGTCGTACACAATGTACACAATGTCGTACACAATGTACACAATGTCGCAAAAGATAAAAGAATTTGGGATATTATAGAACTCTGACACGAAAGTTGCAAAACAAAATCAAAATTTCAAATAATGATATTTTAAATTTAAAGTTTAAAACTAAATTATCAAATACGTTGAAAAATAATAAAAATTCACAAAAAACCGGGTCAACATCTACTTATGCTTTCTGTAACCCAGCCATTAACTGACCGACACATTTTTTGTAATATGTAAATGTAAAATAGTCGGTTACACACCAAAAAAAAAAATATCTTCGACTGAGCTCTGGTTCGCTCCATACGCCAAAGAGTACTTTTCGAGAAAATTGAAAAAGAAAGTTTGAAAATAAAAAAAAACAATCTGTTGATAAAATTTTTCGTAATTTTCAGTAAAGTTAGCTAGACTATTTTTGTAACTATATTTAAAAAATCAAGTGTTGCACTTGAATAGTTTATCAGTAAATACAAAGATCTCATTTTTCCACTTTGTTCCATATCCCATATGTGTATGGGGTATAAGGGTTATGGAAGTTGTTTAACGGATCCGCTTTTATCACTTATTGTCGAATCTCATATCTTTGTACATATACGTCAGTGTACATCCGCGTTTGAAATTTGGAAAACGTTAAAAAGGTTATATGAAGATAAAGGACTTTCTCGTAAAATTCGGACTACTGAGAAACCTTATATCTACTAGATTGAAAAATTGTGAAGGAATGCAAGATTATGTAGATCAAATTATGTGTTACTCCAACAAATTGCTTGGAATTGGTTTTAAAATAACAGATGAGTGGATGGGGGCTATTTTATTGGCTGATTTAAATGATAGCTATAAACCATTCATTATGGGAATGGAAGCTTCAGATTCTAAAATAAGTTCTGACAACATTATCTCAAAGCTTCGGGACTCAAATAAAAATGCAGGAAAAGGGGAGAAGTTTTCATTGGAAAGAAGAAAAATTTTTATAAGAACAAATTAAGTAAAAGAAAATGTTATAATTGTAGTTTAGAAGGTCGTTTAAGTGCGCCGTGTGAAAAGTCTAAACGAAACAACTTTGGGAAAGGAAAGGACCAAATATCAAAAATGGCAATGCTTTTACCACATTATTAACTTCAAACAAGAAAAATAATAATAGTGAATGGTACATAAATTACGGAGCTTCAAACCATATGACGCCAAATTTGAAAATCTTGGAAAATGTAAGAAATTCAAATGTTATATCAATTTTAAGTGCCAATAACTCTAAATGCCAACAACTCAAATGGGAAATCTAAAACTCGAATTAAACGAAACTGATATTAAAATCGATAATATTTTGCATGTTCCAGATTTAGTTGGTAACTTATTATCTGTAAATAAAATTGTTAAAAAAGGTAATTCGATTTTATTCAATAAAAATGGTTACGAAATAAAAAATGCTAAAGGTGAGATTATTGTGAACTGTAAACCCGAAAACGGAATATATAAGATTAACGGTAATACGGGTATGTGTATGCTAAAGAATAAACTGGAAAATGCGCTCCTATGGAATCGGCGTTTAGTTCATGTGAATTTTCAAAACTTATTAAAAATACGTGACGGTTTAGTTAAGGGTGTAAATTTTAGTGATGACGATACCGAAATTAAAAACTGCAAAATTTGTGCAGAAGGTAAACAAACTCGCATTCCATTTAAAACGTTGGAAAAAGAGCAACCGAATTATTGGAGTTAGTGCACTCGCATCTTTGTGCGCCCATGGAAACAACATCTTTAGGAGGTTCAATATATTTCCTGTTATTTATTGATGATTTTTCAAGAAAGGTTTTTATTTATTTTCTAAGAAATAAAAGTGAAGTTTTAAATGAATTTAAAAAA
The DNA here is from genome assembly GCA_947095535.1 of Poecilobothrus nobilitatus. NCBI lineage: Eukaryota > Metazoa > Arthropoda > Insecta > Diptera > Dolichopodidae > Poecilobothrus > Poecilobothrus nobilitatus. The sequence continues at coordinate 112,040,996 of OX352773.1, forward strand.
TGTAAACATCTAGTTGAAAATCAATTGAACAAAAGAATAAAGGTATTACGAACCGATAACGTAAAAGAATATGTTCATCATGGAATGGCAATTTTTTTATCACAAAGTGGAATAATTCATCAAAACACAAATATATATACACTACAACAAAATGGTGTTACCGAACGAATGAATCGTTCAATTGTAGAGAAGGCAAAATGTATGTTGTTTGATGCTAATTTGCTAAAATTTTATTGGGCTGAAGCCGTTTGTGGTTATTTTCTTAATAAATAAAAGTGTTAACGTAAATCAAAAAATTCCAAATATTTTATAGTAAAGAAGTTGATTTATCTAACATTAAAATTTTTGGTAGTTCAGTGATGGTACATATTCCAAAAGAAAGAAGTAAAAATAAATAAAAAAAATTTTTAAAAAAACAGCTTTTTTGAACTAAAGAAAATAAATTTTTAATAGCAAATTTTTCTGTAATTTTCTAAACTATATTGTTACAATCGAGATTTCTTTGAAAAGTTTATTTCAATATGTCAAATATATATACAAATATAAGTATATATAAGTTCTAAAATCTGTGAAATTAATATAAAAGCTGGAGGCAAAATTTAAAAATATAAGTTTATAGTTATGCGTTTGTTACCTCCAGCTTTTATTTTAATTTCACAGACTTTAAAACTTATATATACTTATATTTATATATATATTTGACATATTGAAATAAACTTTTTCAAAGAAATATCGATTGTAACAATATAGTTTAGAAAATTACAGAAAAATTTGCTATTAAAAATTTATTTTCTACTTTTTAGTTCAAAAAAGCTGTTTTTTTAAAAATTTTTTTTATTTATTTTATTTTATTCTTTTTAGTAACGACAAATATAAGTATTAAATTGAAATTTTTTTTTTTTTCCTTGTTTAATTTTGAATTTTTACAGTTGCTCTTACAGTCTATAATTATATTATTACCTGTTATAATATAGAATATATTGAATTTTTTTATTATTAATTTATTGTGGCAAAATTTTTAAAAAATTAAGAAAACGTTGCATAGCTAAATTCAAAATTTGAATAAAAATATTGCAATTTTATAATGTTCTTTATTTCCACTTAAAAATGCAACCCTTTAAAAACTTTGATTTATATACTGCCTTGTTTTTTCTTTCTTTTATAGATTGACATTTTAATATTTTTTTTTTCTATGTGTTATGTGTGTAAATATCAGATGTGCACATATACATAAGAAATAGCCTTTAAAAATATTTAAAAAACAATCAAAGTAACATTTTTTGTTCTCTTTTTTTCTATTCGTTTTTATTTTTCTTCCAGTATTACATTTTACTTTTTTTTTCTGTTATTTAGGTACGCTAAGAACTTATTTTTTTTTTAATATAAAATTTATGCATACAGTCTATTTAAAAAATAGAAATTATTAGCTATAGAACATTCTGAATTTTTTTTTGTTCGTTTATGTTAACCGTCCATTCATATGCAAACATAAAATTTTTTTTCGTTTGTTTACCGTCCATTCATATAAATCTAATTGTTGGTATTAAAAAATAATGAATCTATAACTACACACATTATATACTGATATATTCATTCATATACATATTATAGTAGTATGGATACTATATAATGATCTGAACTTCTGGTTGTTGTATTATATATTGTGGCAAAATTTTTAAAAAATTGAGAATACGTTGCATAGCTAAATTCAAAATTTAAATAAAAATATTGCAATTTTATAATGTTCTTTATTTCCACTTAAAATGCGACCCTTTAAAAACTTTGATTCATACACTGCCTTGTTTTTTCTTTCTTTTCATAACATAACATTTTAATATTTTTTTTTTTTATCTGTTATGTACGGAAATATCAAACGTATGTTTCTTTCTTTTAAAATCATAACATTTTAATAGTTCTTTTTTTCTATCTGTTATGTAGGTAAATATCATATGAGCACAAATACTATTTCTTATGTAAAATAGTATACATACTATTTTACATAATAAAATATACAATTTTTTATGCCTATTTCTTATGACTTTAAAAATATTTAAAAACAATCAAAGTAACATTTTTTGTTCTCTTTTTTCTTCTATTCGTTTTTATTTTTCTTCCAGTATTACATTTTCCTTTTTTTTGTTTTCTGCTATTTAGGTACGCTAAGTATTTCTTTTTTTTTTTAAATGTTTTATTTATACATGCATTCTATTTAAAAAATATAAATTATAACCTATAGAACATTCTGATGTTTTTTTTGTTCGTTTATATTTACCGTCTATTCATATGCATACATAAAATTTTTTTTTGTTCGTTTATGTTTACCGTCCATTCATATAAATATAACTGTTGCTTACATATTAAAAAATAATAAATCTATAACTACATACATAAATAGCCATATATTCATTCATATACATATGTATCTATATTATGAGCTGAACTTCTCAGTGTTGCATTATATCATAATGCGGCAAAATTTTAAAAAAATTAAGAAAACGTTGCATAGCTAAATTCAAAATTTAAATAAAAATATTGCAATTTTATAATGTTCTTTATTTCCACTTAAAATGCGACCCTTTAAAATCTTTGATTCATACACTGCCTTGTTTTTTCTTTCTTTTCATAACATAACATTTTAATATTTTTTTTTTTTATCTGTTATGTACGGAAATATCAAACGTATGAACCTTTCTTTTAAAATCAAAACATTTTAATAGTTCTTTTTTTCTATCTGTTATGTAGATAAATATCAGATGTGAACATATACTATTTCTTATGTAAAATAGTATATATACTATTTTACATAATAAAATATACTATTTCTTATGTCTATTTCTTATGACTTTAAAAATATTTAAAAACAATCAAAGTAACATTTTTTGTTCTCTTTTTTTCTATTCGTTTTTATTTTTCTTCCAGTATTACATTTTCCTTTTTTTTGTTTTCTGTTATTTAGGTACGCTAAGTATTTCTTTTTATACCCGTACGATAGGGTCGGGTATAATAAAATTACTCCTCCGTTTGTAACACCTCGAAATAAGAGAGCTAGATATACCTTCAAAAAAAAATTCTAAGACTTTTGAGCCATGTCCTTCCGTCCGTCCGTCCGTCCGTCAGCACGCTAACTCAAAAACTAAGAAAGCTAGCATCTTGAAATTTACACAAAATATTTTGGGAGTAATTTGTAGGTTCCCTATTTTTTTGGGTTGAGTTTGGACCAAGCCTTAGGGTAGCTCTCGAACACCTAACTTTTAGAGCCCCACATTTTTTTTGCAATTTTTTTTGAAATTTTAACTACTGATAGATATCTCACAAAAATATTAATTTTATTTTTAATAACTTTTTTTTGTAGCCCCACCCGTTACGGAGCTACAGCTCCCCAAAGGTTCAAAAAAGCTCTATATTTAAATTGTTATAGCACAAGTTGTATAAGGTATATCTTCATTTTGAAAACGTCAAACGATTACTACTTTTATTAGCTTTAAAAGTATATATACAATAAATATATACTTGTGGCATACGGTGTCTTAATTTACCGTTATGCGAAACTAAAATTTTGCAAAATCCTTTAACTCTTCTATATTCTAAACGGTTTAAGTTGGAAACTTGAAATTTTGACAGAAGTTAGATCTTTGAAAATAAGTATGAGTTATTTCAGAAATTTTTTTTGTATCACCTCCCGTTTAGCAGCTGTAAGGGGTTCAAAAACTGAAAATTTCCTATTTTTAACCACCTGTAACTTGAACACCTGTTAAAATTTTTTTGAAGTAATACATAAAAATTAAAGCTTCAACATTATACTCTTATTTTTGTTTACAACTTTTTCTAATAATATAGGGTTACTTTATAATTGACGAAAGTGTTACTTGATTTTTTCAAATTTTCTAAGAAATTTCTTTAACGAATTTTTTCCATTTTGTTTTACTCGATAATTTGAAATTGTTGAAGATATAATGCGTAGTACAAAAATATGTAAATAAATAAACAACATAACGGTTGCTTGAAGAATTTTTATTTATATGATATTGATATACATACATACTTATATAATATCATGTTTATTTACATATCGTATATGTCACTGATGAATGAATGATAAGAGTATAGATGTATATTATATAGCGCCGTATTTACATACATATATGTATTTTATTGTACTTATAAGAAATTATTCTGTCAATGGAATATTTAAATATAATATAATATAATATTTAAAATTATATTTACTATTTTGTACTAAGTAAATTTAATATACATTTATCGCTTAGTATTAAATGGTACTATAGAATATTTGAAAAAGTTTTGGATTGATAATCGTTATGTGAAAGGTTAGAATTTGCTTTTGAAGAATGTACATATAAACATATAGTTTGAATATATGTACAACCCATAGTTCTAGAAATTATAAAATTCACCCAAATTATTTTAAAATACTAAAATATTAAAAAAATAATATTGTGAGCAGAGTGACAGGCTGTGAACATACTAACGGTTCGTACGGGTATATAAGAGTTGGCAAAGGCAACTGTATTCTTCCTCGTTTTTTTTTTAAATGTTTAATTTATGCATAAAGTCTATTTCAAAAATAGAAATTATTAGCTATAGAATATTCTGAATTTTTTTTTTGTTCGTTTATGTTAACCGTCCATTCATATACATACATAAATTTTTTTTTTGTTCGTTTATGTTTACCGTCCATTCATATAAATATAACTGTTGCCTACATATTAAAAAATAATAAATCGATGAATGAACTAAATAATAATAGTTGGGAATTTGGGAATTTGGTGTGACTGCGTTAGCAGGTTTTTAATAGTACATAAAAATATGCATTCCATTTTTGTACATGTTTGTACCTACATATGTATGTAGTAAAAAAATTTGGTTTTAAAAGTATGTAATTCAGAATATATTAAATTGCTTACTTCTAAATGCTAATGTTTTTGAATTAAAAAACACGTATGTATATAAATATTATAAATAAACACATTGCTTTTATAAATAAAAATGTATACTAAAAATCAATTGATTTGATGAAAAAAAACTTGAATTTAACACTTGCTTACTAAATTTTAAGTAAATGCATATTAAATTTTACACTGTGTTCTCAAGTGCGGCACATTAATTTGTTCATATCTTTCAAATTCATCGCTTTCAAACCAAAAATATTTTTTTAATATTATTACATATTTTGAAGTATGTACCTATGGATATGTACGCATACAATGCAGTGGGCTACATAAAAAACAATAGTCTTTTATAGAAAAACAAAACATTTATGGATTACGTATACGTATTGGTATTGGTATTGGTGAGTTTAGTAAATTTAGATAAAATATTTTATTTTGGTTCTGTAATAATTCTGTTAAAAATTCTGTTATATCTTTGTATGAAAATTTAATTTTGAAATTAAGCTAATTTCTCTAATGTTTTTCGATATTATTATTTTAAAATCATGTATTGTCATCGGGATCTGATCTAATGAAGAAAATTTCAAGTCTCTAACTCAACGGGAAGTATGTTTAAAATGGCTTCTAAGATTCCATCCTTTACCCGACCAAGTTAATAAAAAGCTGTTAAAAAATGGGACAAGAAATCAGAAAAATATTATTAGTAAATATTGAGGAAGAGAAAGCAGATCCAGTGGAGGAAACTCTTGAAAGCGAATCTGAAAGTTAAGCTGAAATTGAACACAAAATTAAAATGGAAAATGAAAATTCAATTGACACAGACGGTTTTGAAGATGCAGTAAATCATGATTTTGAAGAATCTAATGGTGTTTTAATTGATCCTGATTATGCTCCAGCAGAGAATATAACAATTCCAAGCGTGTTAAGTGGTCCAGTAAAATCAACACGTTCTAAAACAAAATCAATGACACCATTAAGTATTTCGAATTTTGTTTTTTTAACAGAACAATCAACAGTAAAACAATCTGTAAATAATGATGAGGCTAAAAACTGGACACATGCTATGGGAGAAGAAATAAATTCTCATAAGTTGATAAATACGTGGACATTAGTCGATTTACCAAAAAACAAAGGAATAATCAAAGCAAAATGGGTTTTTAAGAAAAAATGTTATGAGTATGGAAAAGTTATGGAAAAGTTAGTAGCTAAGAGATGTAGTCAGAGATATGGTATTGATTATAATGAAACTTATTTCCCAGTGCTAAAATATACTTCCATTAGATTTTTTGTGGCATTAGCCGTTAAACATAATATGAAGATACACCAAATGGATTTAGTTACAGCATTTCTACAAGGAGATTTAGATGAAGAAATATATATGGAACTACAGAAGAATTTAATGATAATACAGAAAAAGTATGTTCAATTTACGGTTTTAAACAAGCAAGAGGCGAATGGATTTTTAAATTGGATAATGCCTTAAAAAGTTTTGAACTAAAAAAAGCTAATGCCGTTCCTTGTATTTATTATAATGAAAATAAGAATTTGATAATTGCCGTTTATGTCGACGATTATTTAATATTTTATAAATAAAAAATTGAATTGGAAAATCTAAAAAAATTTCTATACGAGAATTTTAATATGAAGGACCTGGGAGGAGTAAAAAGTTGCATTGGTATACATATTAACCAAAAGCAAAAAGGTATTGAACTAGACCAATCCTTATACACAGTGCAGATCTTAAGAAAGTTTGGAATGAGTGATTGTGAACCATTGCGTACGCAGGTGGATATAAGTAACAAGCTTATTCAAGATGTAAATGAACAAAATTCAATCAAAGGTAAAGTACCCTACCCCTACCAAGAAGCAGTTGGAAGTTTGTTATTTTTATCACAGTCGACAAGGCCTTGACATAGCCTTTGCGGTAAATAACGTAAGTCGGTTCAACAATGACCGCTCAGAAGTACACTGGCAAGCAGTCAAAAGAATCTCCAGGTATTTAAAAGGAACTGTAAATTATAAATTAAAACACATGAAAAACACTAAAAATGTAATGCACGCGTTTTGTGACGCTGATTAGGCTTCGGATGCTGACAAAAGAAAATCATGTTCAGGCTTGGTGGTCAAAATGTGTGGTGCTGCAAATAAGCTGGTCTAGCAAAAAACAATCAATTGTAGCCTTATCCAGTACTGACGCTGAATATATTGCATTATCATCTACGGTACGCGAAATAATTTTGCTTAAACAACTAGCGAAGGAAGTTGATATAAATTTTACAAAACCAATTCATATTTTTTGTGATAACCAGAGCACAATTAAATTAGCAGAAAACGATGGATAGGCCACGGTACAAAGCACATTGACATCATATTTCATCATATACAAATGGAACAAATATCAAATTGAAATATAGAAGTTAAATTTCTGACGACAAGGTAAATGACCGTTGACGCTTTAACAAAAGCAGTATCAAAGGAAAAACAATTATTTTGTGCAATAAGTTGTGGTTTATGCTGATTAATACCACAATTGAATTTTATTAAATCGATTGGCTAATAATGCCGATCATCACATTTATAAAATTGATCTATATTTTTTTATTATAAATAATAAAGGTTTTTTAATTCATATTATCATATTATTTTTATCAACAGTGGATTAAAAACTCATACTGATTTTTTATTCAATTTAATATATATTTTTTTTGCTTACACCAAAATAAAAAAAAGAAGGAAAACATGGGAAAAACCGAAGGCAAAGATGAGGTGAAGGCTGTTGACTCAAATGGCAACATAAACAACAACTTATTCATCACAAAAAAAGACTTCAAGGTAGATGCAATGTACATAATGTTAACAATAATTTGTATATTAAAAATTAAAAAATTTTTGCATTTTTTATATAAAATTCATGTAGATCATATTACTATAACTTTAGTTGTTGTAAATATTTTTTAATAAATTTTTATTTTAATTTTGGCGCCAACTTTTACATTTTATTTGAAATTTTGTTTTATTTATATTTTTGCTCAGTTCTGTGCGATAATTCAAAGTGTTTGAACCTCTTTTTGTTTGAATACAAATTTTATTAAATTTAGGTGTTTCGCTTGAGAAAGTGATTTGAGACTCGTTGTTTCCTTAAGTTTTAATATATTTTATATTTTCGGTAAGTATATTTAATATATAAGAAAACTATATTTAACAAAATTTAAATGTTATTTTTCATAAAAATTGATTAGTTAATGTCTTTTTTAGGGGGTTCTTTACTGGATAAGTTAAATCTTGTTTTACTTTTTAAAGTAAATTTATTATCCAGTTATGAGCCCCTTAAATTATTGTTTAACTAAATAAGTAAGTGTCTACCTACCTAGATATTTTGTTAGGTATTTACCAGAGAATAAAATAATACAGCATCTTATTTTCTATACCTTTCTACTCTGAAATAAGTGAAAATTCGTATACCTACTTATACACCTAAATTTTAGTTTTTGATAAAAGAAAAAAGCCTAAGCCTAATTTATGATAAAGATTTTGTTTCTTTGGCTTTATCCGAAATTCAAAATGGATTATCCATTCATGGCGCAGCAAAGAAGTATGGTATTCCAAGAGCTACAAACACAAAATCAATTTCAAAATCGTGCAAAAAAGTCTAGTTTCGGCCCAGACCCTGGTCTGACCTATGAGGAAGAAAATACAATAGTTGATTGGCTAATTGCAAGTCATGCCAAAGGTTTTCCTCGCCGAAAGGTAGACATTCAATGTGCCGTAAAAGACTTTCTAGATGCTGCACCAAGACCTAATGCTTTCAAAAATAACTTTCCTGTTGAAAGGTGGTATAAAAGTTTTTTAAAAGGAACCCAGAATTATCCTTAAGAACTGCAGAGCCTATAACTGATGCAAGTTCTAAAGTATCAGAGAATAATATTCGTAGCTGGTTCAATCAAATTGTAGGATACTTAAATCAAAAAAACTATAACCAAATTTTAGATGATTCGTCACGAATATGTAATGGGGATGAAACAAACCTTTTGATGTGCCCTAAAGGTGGCAAGGTTTTAGCTTCAAAAGGTAGGTATCAGGTTTTTCCGAATTTAAATTTCTAATTTGAATTACTTTTATAGTAACAAAAAATGTGTACAAAACCGATCGTGGGCAAGCTAAGGAAAATTTGACTGTGATATTCTGTTTTTCAGCTTCGGATTTCATGATTCCACCCTTGATTATATTTCCTTACAAACGTGCACCCAGCGATTTAACAGAAAAATACCCCAAGGTCTCAAATGGATGAAGTCGAATTCTGGGTGGATGACAAAAGAAGTGTTTTATAATTATATTAAAGACGTGTTTTACCTTACTTTAATCGAAAAACAAATTGTATTTCCAATAATACTTTACGTGGATGGTCATAGAACTCATTTAAATTATGAATTGTCTAAATTATGCCAAAAACTACAAATTATTTTAATTTGTTTATAACCGAACGCGACAAGAATACTGCAACCTGCAGATGTTTCAATTTGTAAGCCACTTAAAACTGGTTGGCAAAAAGCAATCCAACGTTGGTTAAACAAAAATATTGACAATAAACTCACAAAACTATGCTTTGCTTCCATTTTAAAAGATATTGTAGATCAATATGTTAAAAAAAATCAATTGAAAATGGTTTTCGTACATGTGGTCTCTACCCTTTTGATGCGGACGCTATTGATTTTTCGAAATGCCTTGGAAAAAATACTAACCAGATTGAAAACTCAACTTTGCAAAACGAAACTTTTTTAAATGAAAACACTTTAACATATAATAAATTTAAGGAACTAATAGGAACAGAGAAAATTAAACAACTAAAACCCTTTGATAGTAAAAAACAAACGCAATCTGAGAGATTTTGTATTATTACATAAATTATTTGAATTTTTCAAGAACCAGTCACAAGACTCACAAGGCTGAAGTTCATTAAAAAAATGTTTCCGACTTATTTTACAGTTTTCTTTTATTTAGAATGAAAATAATAGTATAGAATTCGATTTTGATGAATATCACTAGGATCCTATAAATAAAGAAAACCCAACTACGGAATTTATAATAGAGGTAATTAAAGTTTTTAAAATTAACAAAATCGTGTATTAATTTTTTTCTATCTAACGGAACTAGCAGAATCATTAAATATGTCGCGCAGTATTATGGACGATCAAATTCAAATGACGGAAATCGGAAAAGCAAGTAAAATATGTTTGAGTTGCTTATTCACAAAACTACTTATTTTCATTTTAATGTAGGTTTACCCAATGAATTTATCAGAAGCTGAAATTATTTTCTTAGATGATCCAAATGTCAAATTATACGATTTTCTAAAAGTACCACAAACACCAGTACGAGAGGGAGTCAACACCATTGAACGGAGAAGTTTTATAATCTATCAACCCCTTTCCAGGAAGATGAAGAAAATAAAATTAATAAAAAAATTGAAATTCAAAAAGAAAAAGAAGATCGAGCCAAAAACAGAGCAGAAAAAACAATTATTCGCGGAAAAGTGAAAGCAGAAAAAAAAGAAAATAAAAATAAATTCATTAAAAATAAAATTAAAAAGCTCCTAAAATTGGAAGATCCATCGAAAGAAGTGTATGAACAAAGAAAATTCTTCCGTATCTTAAAAAAGAAAATGTATTGCAGAAAGAAAAAGAGTCATGGGAAAATATTGTTCAAAGATATAGAGAGAAATGATCCGCTAACCGGATTATGCTTTGAATGTGCTAGACACATTAGTGGTGATGAAAAAGGGGTGAAATGCTCCGTATGTGGTATTAGAAATTACCATAGGTACTGATTTCGTTTGCAAAATTTGCAATATTACAAATTAACCTAATATAATGTAAATTAATTTATTTTTTATTAATTTTTATATTTTTTTACAAATGAGGTTCCTACATTTTTGTTTTAACACCTTATTTATGTGAATACCTTAAAAAAATAAATTTAATTGTGAAAACTAATTTATTATTTTAATTTTTCAATAATAAAAACGTGGCAAATACTGGCAAATAATTAGGCTGGGGGTATTACTGGAAAATAATTAGAGCTTATTATTGGAACTTTGGCGGCTCATTACTGGAAAAATGGAGAATTTTTATAAATTCATATTTTATGAAATTATTTATTTTAAAAATATTATTTATTATTTATATTTTTAAAACTTATATATTCATAGAAGCTAAAAATAGTTACCTTTGACGATCAAGTTGAAAGAATTATTTTTAATATGTAAATAAAGTTGACATTTTCCTTAAGGGGGCTCATTATTGGGGGTTTTACCCTAGTACTTCTATAGTCTAAATATATATTGACCAAATATGGATAAAATTAAAGTAAAAAAAAAAGAAACTAATTAAAAATTTTTTTTTGTTCTGCTTAAATTTTGTTTTGTTCTTAAATTTGTAAAGTAAAGTAATTTTTTGTTCTGTTTAAATTTTTAATTTTTTGTTTGGGTAACATTTTTTTATGCACAATTAAGTAAAGTTGCTAATAAATAAAATTGTACTTTAAATTGCTTAATATTACAATACAATAATATGACACTATTAATTGTATATAAATATAATTGATTGAATAAAGTTTTTGGTCACTTTTCAATAATCACTGTTTATTTTAACAAAATACAATCAATAGAATATTCTATATGATCTTAATAACTAAGTAGCATTTTTCACTACAATTTTTTCAAATGACTTATTAAACTAAAAAAATTAAATAAAGTAGCTTATCTATTATTTCATTTATTTAAAAAAAAATATTAAATTATAAAAAACAAACAAGTAGCTTTTTTTCACAGCTCATAATCATAATAATAATTTTTATTTTAAAAAATAAATTAAAAGGTTGTAAGTCACCGGTCTTTCAGGGGAAAGGTCTCGGGTTAAAACTCCAGCCAGCTCAAAAATAAATATAGTAAAATAATGTAAACAAAATACTAAATATAATTATAATTGAATACTTGTACCGAGATGGCCCACATGCTAAAGGCGAAAGGGTCCTAAAAATATCGGTAGATATTTATATCTGCACGATATAATGTAAAAAAAAAATTAAAAGGAACTTTTTTCACAGCTATGTAAAAAAAAATTAAAAATAAAATAAATAAGGAACTTTGTTTCACAGCTGTCTTATATTAAATCACAATTAAAAATAAAATAAATTAATTAGATAGAGCTTTTTTCACATCTCATTTTTTTTCCATATTTTTTAATTTTTCTACTCTCGAATTTGTAGTATCACTCTCATATAACCTTGGTGTACTTTTGGCAGAAAAGGAAGCAATTCTATTAAATCTTGCTTTTTTTTTGTTTTCTTTAGATAATATTGGTCGTTCTTGAAGAATTGGCAGATTTGATGAAAATAAATTATTAGGTGTTTAAAGAACATTTTTGGACGTTTTTTTTTCAATGAAACGAATTTAAAATCTAGTTCGGCAAAAGATGTTTTATATTTTAAAATAAACGGTTCATTTGGTAAAGTATTGTTTTCGCACCAGTATGATAAGGATCGGGCATATGAAAATTGCTCCTCCGTTTATCACATCTCGAAATAAGCTAGCTAGATATACCTTCAAAGGTATGGATCGGATCAGAATCAAATTCTAAGTCGATTAAGCTTTGTCCCCCGTCCGTCTGCCCGACAGCAAGATAACTCAAAAACTAAGAAAGCTAGAGTCTTGAATTTAACAAAAAATATACAACAACAACATATACACCAGGTTCCCTATTGTTTTTGATTTGATCAAATTTTGCAAAGTTCTTGATTCCTTCTATCTTCCCAACAGTTTAAGGTAGAAACTTGCAATTTTGAGAGAAGTTAGGTCTTTAAAAGTAAATATGAGTCATTTCAGAAAATATTTTTGTATCACCCCACGTTTCGGAGCTGTATGGGGTGAAAAACTAAAATAATTCCTTAGTTTTAAGTACCTGCATCTTGAACACCTGTCCAAATTTTTTTAAAGTAATATACAAAACTTAAAGCCCAACATTATATTTTTATTTCTATTAACAATTTTGCTTAATAATATAGGGTTACCTTAAAATTGACGAAAATGTGACTTAATTTTTTCTAATTTTGTCTAACAAATTTTTTTAACGACTTTTTTAAATTTTTTTTTACTCAATAATTTGAAATTATTGACGATGATGCGTAGCACAAAAAAAATTAAATAAATAAAAAATATAACGGTTGCTTGAAGAATTTATATTTATATGATATTAGTATACACACATATATAACTCATGTTTATTTGCATATTGTATATGTCACTGATGGATGAATGATATATAATACATATGTGTAGTATAAATTATTATACATTTGCCGCTTAGTATTAAATGATACTATAGCATATTTGGAAAAGTTTTGGATTGATAATCGTTATGTGGAAGGTTAAAATCTTTGAAGAATGATACATTTTTTGTAATATGCAAATGCTTAACTCAAACATATTAATGTTAACATGTTAATACTTTATTAATATAAATTTAAAAACTAAAAAAGTATTAACATGTATTAAGTAACAAGAATTAATTACAAAACTATTAAAATTAAATCAAAAAATACAAATTTATATTAATAATATTAAATTAAACTTCAAATAATTAACAATCTTTAACAAAATGTAACACACAATTTTAATAATAAAAAAGAGGAGAAAAAAAAAACCATAAAAATTAATTAAAATGAGTAACAAGCTAAATGTATCCTTAAATTTCAATGATGCAAATAAAGATTCCTATTTAAAGTAAGTTTAGAAAGTTCAAAATTAATAGTTTGCTTATACTTATTAGATAAGGACATCATTCTATTTAGAGATTCGTGTTTTCCATAGTTAGTTCTATGAAATGGAACTATGAAAGAATATGTTGTGTGATCTTAATCTTGAAACTGGAAAAAAGTCAATTCTATCAAGTAACTGAGAAGACACAATATTACCTTTTAGCAATTCTGTTAAGAATATTATATCGGCAACATCACGACGTTTTTCAAGGGTAGAAAGATTTAATAAGTTTAAACGATGCTCGTACGGTGGGAGATTATGCGGGTCTTCCCAAGAAAGCTAACGGAAAGCAAATCTGAGAAATTTTTTTTGAACAGATTCAACCCTATTAATATGTACTCTGTATAATGAGCTCTACACCTGATCGGCATATTCTAAATTGGGTCTTACCAAGCAAGTATAAAGCGATTTAAACACATAAGGGTCTTGAAATTCTCTTGCCCGACGTTTAATAAAACCGAGCATTTAATTTGCTTTATTTAATATATAGGTATAATTAAGCTGAAATGAAAGTTTACTGTCGAAAAGTATTCCTAAATCTTTAATTGAAAAGACAGATGGAATAGGCTTATTATTAAAAGAATAAATATATAATAAAAAGTTTGAACGGCGCGTAAAAGTAATAAATGCACATTTTTTAATATTAAGGAGGAGATTATTGTTAATGCGCCAATTATGGAAACTATTTAAATCTTCTTGCAATGCTAATGAATCATCTAACGATTTAATTTTTTTAAAAATTTTCATATCATCGGCATAAATTTTAATCTGACTATTTAAAATTGAAGACGTGATGTCATTTATCGAAATAATGAACAACAAAGGACCAAGATTACTATTGAGAAACACCAGTAGGAGCTAGAAATGGAGCAGAAGTTCTAGAGCGAAATAAAACAGAGTAGCTACGATCAGAAAGATAGGAACATATCCAATTTATAAAATAAGAGAGAAACCCTAATTTTTTTAACTTAAAAATAATGAGGAATATTATGAGGAAGACGATCGAAAGCTTTACTAAAGTCAGTGTAAATTACATCTGTTTGAAAACCATCCTCCATATTTTTGAGAAAAGTTGATGTTGACTCAACCAGATTGGTGAAAGTGCATCTATTTTTCGTAAAGCCATGTTGAAATGGCGACAAGAAATTCGTGCAATGATCATAAATAGAATCAAAAACAATTAGTTCAAAGAGTTTTGGAATTGCTGATAGTTTAGCTATTGGACGATAATTAGCTACGTCATTTTTTTGATCTTTTTTATGAATAGGTCTAATAAGAGCAGTCTTCCAAATTGAAGGAAAAACTCCACAAGCTAATGAAAAATTAAATATATTCGAAAGTGGACAATTGATGCAGAACAATTTTTTAAAAATAAATTAGGAATACCATCACTACCAGGACTAGGACTATCGTCAATTTTATTTAAATAGTTGCAAATCAAATTAGAATTTATATTAATATTAGTAAGTGTAGTTTTCGAAAAATTATCAAGATGATGGAAATTTGTTTGGTTTACAGAAAAAACTGGAGTAGCGTAACCAGATGCAAAAACATCGCGAAAGAAGTCAGAAATAACTTTAGAATTGGTGCTGACAGTATTCTTATATTTAAAGAAAGCAGGGTATTGATCACTTTTTCTCTTAGATTTCACAAATTTCCAAGAGGGTTTCGGGTTGGCTTTGATATTCTAGGACATATTAGAAAATTTACGTAAAGATTATCAGCCATTAATTTAAATTCATTAAACAAGATCAAAAAATTGTTATAATCGTGGTTCAAATTACTTTTGATAAATTTACGCCAAGCTTTGTTTTTTGTATTTTTTAAAGTTTTCAGATTTCTAGTAAACCAAGGCGAACTAGAAACATTACTAGTATCAACTACTAGAGGAACAAATCGAGAAATAGGTAACAAGATAACTTCATAGAAGCTATCAACTAAAGCATTTAAATCAGAAGAACTAATGAATGCAAAATCATAAGAATTTAAAAAATTATTAATATCAGCAAAATTAGCTTATAAAAAGTTAAAACGATATGAAAGAGCAGAATCGACATGTACAGAGGAGAAAGAACAAAAAGAAAAGCAGATAGGCAGATAGGGTGATAAGGATCTATTTTTACTAATTCCATAGGACAACCAAGAATAACTAGGTCATTCCAGTTTGTGGTGAAAATAAGGTCCAATTGATTACCCCGATAATTATAAATCGAAGAAACTTGTTGAACATTAAAGGAGTTTAAGAAATCGATAACTAAGCATTCAATATTGCTAATCAGTTCCTTCGGCACAAAGTAAGATTCTTCATCATGGCCAACCCAACTAATATTAGGTAAATTAAAATCCACACATAATAAAATATCATCATCTGCGTTAATATTACTAATGAACGGTTCAATTACTAATAAGTATTGAGAATAAAGTTCAAAACTAGAAGCAAACGGAATATAACAGTTAATTATGATTAAATTATTAGATTGCAGTTTAACTTTTATAGCTATAATTTCGGTACCCTTAATTAATTCGCACTGAGAACAAATCACTTCTGAAGAACAAATGAAATTTTTTATAGCAATTAATGCACCTCCACCTTTTGAAATATTATCAGGAAATAGAGTACCATATCTGTCTTTTCTAAAGACATTAAAAGATGATGAGAAAACTTCTAAGTTATTAATTGAAGAAGTAACCCACGTTTTTGTTAGAATAAAAATGTCAAATTCTAAAAGTGAAGAATTAGAGAAAACAGTTTTAGTTTTAGTACGCAGACCTCGTACATTTTGATAATAAATAGATAATTTGGAAGAGGTAGTACAAGGGTTAGCTAAAGTATGTTGATATAGATTAATATTAACTAAATTTTCTCTGACTTGGGAGGGGGCGAAATTACTTATCATGATTTTCTCTTATCCTTTCAAGATGGATAATTCTGTTAAAAGAAATGTGGGAGGCATATGATTTAAGATCCTTTAAACCATTATCCGGTGTAATATTAAATGTTTTTTGATATTTTATAAAAATTTTACATAGTTCATTAACATCAGTTGGCAATCCTTCTTGTTGAATAGCAATTTTTAGAGATGTATTGGTTTTGCCACCTATACATACATCATTAGGCTTATTATAAAGATAGGCTAGATAAAGTCGGACGTTTTCAAAAATTCTGCTATCCCTTAGTCTAGCTAAAACATACCTACTGTTATTGTTATCTTCTAATGATTTAAGTGTAACCTTAACAACAGGTGGCAAAAGAGGGTCTAAAATGGGTGGCATTGTAGGATTTTCAATGAAAGTACTTGATTGATGGGCAGAAACTTTTTTTAGAGGAGGTAATTTATAATTTGATGAACTGTTAGAAGAAGGATTGAACTATTCGATACGTGGTAATTTTTAGGTATTATTGACGGTTTGTTATTAGGATTTAAGGTTTCACATTGAACAAATTTTTGATATTTTGTCAGAGTGTTAGAAAAGGATCGTTTAAATTTAGAAATTTTAGTTTTAATAAAAGAATCACTAACATGTTTATTTAGGGAGGATTTAGAGTGTTCTTTAGAGAGTGTACTATTGTTAGATTTAGATTTAAATTTTATTTTATTGTTAGAAGAATACTGAGTATGATTAGTTTTGTTAGTAGTCGTTAAAGAATTATTATTTAAGGAATTGGTAGTATTAAAATGGTTAATCTTATTAAATGAAGGTGAAATAACTGTTTGTAGGTCGAGAAGGCTATTTATATTATTTTGATTATTGTTTATATCAGTAGTATGATTAGATTTATTAGAATCAGTAGGAGGTGCAACTTTTGGCAAGTCAAAAAGACTGATTAAATCATTATCAACTAAATTATTGTTAATTGTATGGCTAGAGTTATTAGCACTAGGAGATGTAATTATTGGTAAGTCCAGTAGACTAATTAAATCCTTGTTGGTAATTTTATTTGCGGTAAGATTTATTTTATTAGTATTAATAGCGAAGTGGTTAGATAGATTAGTAAGAATTTCAGAAAAATCAGAATTTGCATCTGTTAAACTTAATGGATATTTAAGGTTACCTTTCGCTATTGGCTTATTCATTTGACAGGTAGATTTTATATTTCTTTTTTTATCCGATTAGGAGTGGCACTAAGGCATGAAACAGTGATGACCCGGAACTCTGTTTTAATAAATTGAAGCAGTTGAGCAACATCAAAGGAAGATGGAGCACATTTGATGAGAATTGATGCATTTAATAACTTCTCCTTATTAATTGAGGAAATATTAGAATTGTATAATTTAGAAAGTCTGCAATTTCATTCATCTTCACTCCATTTAGTACCAAATTTATGTAAAATAATAGGGTCTGTTTGTATACCTATTTCACGTGTATCCGGTATACAATGAGTTCCAATTTCACATGTTTTCGGAATATTTTGTATTTCTCCATGAAGTATTTCCGGAGCCCCTTGCGTCTTCAAGTTTTTGTATTCACTAAGTACATCTAACAAAAACATATTTGAGGATTTATTGGTGATGTCAGCAATTTCTTAACCGAAAACAGGTCACTAGACATATTTCGGTGACTGGGACCCGCTTCGAAAATATCTCTAATCTTGTTCTCCAATGTCAATTAATTAAAGTTCAAAAATAAAATCGATATTTAACAAAATCTATTTAGTTTATTAAAAGAACTTCTGTTTTTTAAATTTAAATAAGTTTATGGGGGGAAAAAAAATAAGTAACGATAAATTGCTTAAGACTGTCGGTCAAGTTACACTTTAATTAAATTTTATAATTTTTTTTTGTATAAAATCCGGCACAAGCCAAATCAAAACGAAAAAAAAAAAAAGTTTAGATATTAATGAATTAAAAATTTTAATTTATTTAAAAAGTGAGTATCAAATTTCACAAAGAGTTTAATAATTAATTTTTTTTTTTTTGATTTAATTTAATACAACTTAAATTTTTATAAAAACAATAAAATCAAAAGTTTAAATAAATATAATATTAACAAATGTATCAAGTTTCCAAAAAAAATATTATTGGCACGGTTATTAACAACTTCAGTTAAAGTAAAAACGCTAAGTTAACAATAACTAGGTACCTGTAGTGATACTTACCTACAGACCCCATGCATATTATAATTTGTATTATAATGACATGATTAATACAGTAATTTTATCAATGGCATTGTTAATAAAGGCAGTTCATAATAAAGTCTTAACAAGTAAAGAACTTGTTTCATTACATGGCACAGTCGTTAATTATATACACAAAAAAAAAAAAAATAAAAATAAAAATATATCTAAATAAAATATTTTAAAAAAAACTTACATAAAAACAAAATAAATGATTATAAGTTTTGAATATCATAATACTCTAACATAAATTACTATATGGGCAGAGCAAATATTTCTATTAGAAATAATAAAGAAAATCACATCAGACCACGCGGACGACCACCTAAAAATTTAAAGGTTATACATATCAAATCTGGAAGTATGGACTATGTTAAAAAAATCAATGAACTAGATTTAAATTCAGGCAACATTACCGAAAATTGGCAAAACATTTCATAGAAATTTCAATATTTTTGCAACTGCACTAGAATTTAAAAAAAAGCCTGACGAGGTACAAGTGGAAATATTTCTCAATGCAGCTGGAGAGGAAGCCACAGAAACCTTTCAAAATGTGCTAAAGATTGAGGAGGATGATAAAAACAATTTAGTTAAAGTAATTGAAGCATTTTAAAAGTTTTGTAAAGGTAAATCGAGCTAAGTATACGAAAGTTTTGTATTTTACAATCGAAATCAGACAGAAAATGAACCTTTCAACTTATTTCTAATGGATATAAAAAAGTTATCCAAAAAGTGTGAATTCAGTGATGCTGATAGAATGGTGCGCGACAGAATAGTCTTGGGAGTTCGTGATAAAAATCTCCAAAAACAACTACTAGAAACAGATGGACTAACGCTTCAAAAAGCAATTGACATGGCACGCACTGAAGAAGTAACTGTGAAACAATTGACAACTATTCAATATCAAAAAAGTGGAACTAGTGAAGTTAATGCAGTTCAGAATAAACCTAATAGTTTGAAAAAGTATCAAATAAATTCAATAATAATTTTAAAGAAAAATTTTCTAATAATCAATTTTCTAGTTCTACTAACAAGTTTCTCAATACAAATAATAAAAATTCTAATAAATATTCTAATTTTAGGAATAATAATTCCAATTCAGGTTACATCAACAATTGTAAATTTTGTGCAAAATCACATGAAAGAGGAAATTGCAAAGCTTATGGAGAAAGGTGCACTGTTTGTAACGGAAATACTCATTTTGCTATAGTTTGCAAGAAAAATAATATTAATGAAATCGTAAGTAATAGTATTAATGAATTATCCGAAAGTGAAGACAATTATTTTATAGATGATGCTACTTTAATGCAAAATATTGTTAAAGCCAATTCGTGGTTTGAAAACATTAAAATTTTTAATGAATTTATTAAATTTAATTTAGACAGCGGTGCATCCGTAAATATCTTACCTTATAAAACTGCTAAAAAAATTCGAATTATGTGTATAAAAAATAGTGAATTCAAACTTTTCGCCTATAATGGAACTGAAATCAAAACGTTCGGTACTGTCACATTACCATGTACTTTTGGTAATATTCCATGTAATGAAATTTTCTATATTTCTACAAATGATAGAGTCCCTCTATTAGGTTTACAAACTTGTATGAAATTAAATCTCATTAAAAGAATTGACGAGGTTAATTTTAGTAGCAAAGATCAGATAATTTGAAATTATAAGGCTGCTTTTACAGGACTAGGTTGTTGTCAAAATTATTTTCATATTTCGCTAAAATCAAATGCGATACCAGTTTCAAAGCCATCTCGTACAATACCAATCTCACTAAAAGAACCGTTAAAGTAAGAATTAAACAGACTTTGTGACAATAATGTAATTGAAAAAGTTAATGGCACCACAGATTGGATTTCTAACATTGTAGTAATTGAAAAATCTAATAAATTAAGAATCTGTTTAGATCCAAAACATCTTAACTTAGCTATAAGAGACAATTTCTATGAAATTCCTACGTTCGATGATATAAAAAGTAAATTTTCTAACAAAAACTTCTTTTCAGTTTTTGACATCAAAGACGGTTTTTACAAGTTAAATTAGATGAAGCTTCACAGAATTAATATTTATTTAGTACACCTTTTGGGATTTTTAAATACAAACGCTTACCTTTTGGGTTAAAAGTAGCTGCGGAAGTCTTCCAGAAAATAAATAGACAAAATTTCGGAGACATTCCAAACACTATCATCTACATAGATGACATTGCTGTGGCTTGTGAAACTGAGCTAGAGCATGATCATACTGTCGAACTTCTACTTAAACGAGCAATTGAACGAAATATTACATTTAACAAAGACAAAATTCAATTAAAAATGAAAGAAATTAACTTTTTAGGGCACAAGATTTCAGTAAACGGAATTGCACTTGATGATAAGAGAATAGAAAGCATAAAAAATTTAAAGCCACCAACATGTAAAAATGACCCTCAAAAACTCTTAGGCTTCATAAATTACGTAAACTTATCCTATATATCAGCTCCATTAAGAGAATTATTAAAAAGAAGTATGCACACCAGTATGCTTTGCCTCATGTAGTTTAAATGACACTCAAAAGATGTATCCGCAAATTGACAAAGAGTTTCTTGCCATATATTGTGCTTGCAACAAATGGCGTACACTAATTTATGGTAAAAATGTAACGGTAGTAACAGATCACAAGCCACTTTTAGGAATTATGACGAAGGATTATTGTAAAATTCCCTCATCTAGACTGCAAAGAATAAAACTCAAATTAGAAAAATACAAAATTAATTTACTATATTTACCCTCTAAATATCTTTATATAGCCGATTTCCTTTCACGAAATTTCCTACCAGATCAGTTAAATACAAAATTTTCTCACGAGTTAAACGAAATGATTCACTCTATAAATATTAGTCCAAAAAAATTAAAAATATTCCAACAAGAAACCATGAATGATAAAATTCTCAATGAACTTAAAGACACAATTTTAAATGGTTGGCCAACGCAAAAAGAAATTTACCTGAAATAATAAAAACCTTTTGAAACATTAGAAATAATCTTTTTATCGAAAATGATTTGATATTCATGAATGAATGAAATCAGCATGAATCAGACATACTAAAATCGTTGCACTTATCACATTCACGAATTGAAAAAACAAAACAAAGGGCGCGTTCTTTAGTTTACTGGCCAGGACTGAATGAAGATATTGAAAAAATGGTAGTTAAATGTAATATATGTATCGTTCTAGTAATATTAGGGAACCATTGCTAAATCACCCAGTACCCGCGATTCCGTTTGAGAAAATTAGCATGGTAAAAAAGTAGATGGTAAAAATTATTTAGTCATTAGTGACTACTTTTCGAAATATATTGACTTAATTTCCTTAAACTCAAAAACTGCTAAATCAATTATTAAATACTTAGAAATATGTTTTTCAGTATACAGCATACCGAAAGAAATAATTGCTGATAACATGCCTTTTTCATCCTATGAATTCCAAATTTTGCTAAAGATTTAGACATAACAATTAGCACATCCAGTCCACATTACTCGCATTCAAACGGTTTTAGTGAACGCTACGTTCAAATTGCAAAGAAGCTAATGCTAAAAACCAAATAAAGCATTACAAATCTCTGGCTAGCTCTTCTGGAATACAGAAACACTCCAATAAATAATACGAATTATTCCCCAGCACAGCTTTTATTTGGACGCCAAACCAGAACACTAGTTCCTGCAAAAAATTCTGTTTTTAAAAAAAATAAATTTAGTTCAGAACATATTGCTACTTTATATAAAAATAACTTTATTAATAAACAATATTATGACAGATTAGCCAAAACCCAAGGGGGCTTCCAAAAAGGTGAAAAAGTTTGGGTTCAAATAAATAAGTATTGGTATCCTGCAGAAAATGAAAATTTACACATTGCACATCGTTCCTACATAGTTAAACTAATAAATGGTAAAATATTAAGACGAAACTCTTTCTTTCTCCGCAACCGGGTGGTTTAACTGCACACAGTTTACAATCATAATTTTACAATCTGAAATGTCAATTCATTGAACCTTTTTTTTTTTTATTTTTATATTATAAAATTAAGAAAATTAAATTTAAAAAAAAAAAAAGAGAAAAACATTTTAAAGTTAATTTTTATCATAGAAATCATAATATATTTAATTTAATACATCAATTATATTTTGCTCAAAACTGTGGTAATTGTTTCTTAAAGAAAATTATTGAAATCAAAAAACCAAAATTTGTTGCAGCTCTCAGAACATCAAAAAGAAAAAAAACAAACAAACAAACCAAAGTAAAAATGTTTGAAAAAGTAATTTCAATACAGAATAATAAAAATTATGATTTCTATATAAATACAAAAGTGAAGTAACAGCTGTAACTTTTCTGAAAACAAAAACATGCATACATATAATATGTCTTAATAACTGTTATTTGAATTAACTTAAATTAATTGCTTGAATTTATTATACCTAACTTAATTTTGTCATTTTTATATAATGTGTAAGAAATTTATTATTATATGTACATAAGTATTTGAGTTTATTTCCTATAATTTGTTAAATGGGGAGATGTAGTGATACTTACCTACAGACCCCATGAATATTATAATTTGTATTATAATGACATGATTAATACAGTAATTTGTATGTAAGAGATTATCAATGGCATTGTTAATAAAGGCAGTTCATAATAAACTCTTAACAAGTAAAGAACTTGTTTCATTACAGTACCCGTATATTTTAGAAATTAAAATTAGAATTTAAATTTAGAATGCGCGAAAAGCGTGTATTTCAATAGACTGATAATACGATACTTTATTTACAATGAAGACCACATTAAGTACCATATTTATTTAAATAGGTTAGAATTAATCCAAGTCATCAATCAGAGTATGCCCAGGTTTAGCAGAGAGACAAATAAATCCCAATACATTCCAAAACTTGCTATTCAGGTATTTAGTTCAATTACTTGTGCTGGTATTAGAACATACGTCGAATCAGATTTTTTTAACGATAAAGAATCTGCATTATACACTGCAAAATGCGTAGAAAAATTTAAAAATTTTTCGATTGTCTAAATAGCAAAACACTATATGACAAAAACCTACATAAAAACGGTTTGCAAAACAATAATTGCGTAAGGCATTATATTCAGGATTTTTAAAATTAAAATTTAAAAGTTTTAAAAAGAGTAGAATTTGAAGTTCCTCAATTGTTTAAAAGGACTCAGACAATCTATTAACAGTATTCTTTTATTATCAGATGAGCTGTTCAATGAGCATGCTGACTGGTATTACATGTGCACTAATAAATGTAATCAGGATATAATAGAAAATTTATTTAGTATAGTTCGTTCTAAAAATAGAAATCTTTCTGCTTCCGAATTGGGATATATTTTAGCTAAAATAATCTGTGTAAAATTAGCGTATTCTTCGAAATTCGCAAACTGTAAACAAGATACTGAAAATATGCTGGATTTAGATTGTCAACGGGTGTGGGT
Organism: Poecilobothrus nobilitatus; assembly: GCA_947095535.1. Classification (NCBI taxonomy): domain Eukaryota; kingdom Metazoa; phylum Arthropoda; class Insecta; order Diptera; family Dolichopodidae; genus Poecilobothrus; species Poecilobothrus nobilitatus. The sequence continues at coordinate 112,065,321 of OX352773.1, forward strand.
CTATTTGTTGAAAAACAAAATGTCAAATTAAAAATGTTGAAAAACAAAATGTTTAAAACAAAAACTGCACAATAATGCACAATGTCATATATATAAATATTCTGGAAAAAGCGTATAACCCCGATTTTGAATCCAACTGTAAAATCCCCCGGAATTACCTTTTTTACATGTATATTTCAAAACAATAGCATTTCATATAGTGGGTGTTGCCGTCCCCAAATCCCGTTAAATTATTTAAATCCTGATTTTTAATCCAACCGTAAAATCCCTCGCCCTTCAGAATAATTTTTTTCTCATGCATATTTTAAAACAAAAGCATTTCTTGGCATTTCACAACAGCATTTCATATTCAAGACAAAAGTATTTCCAAACCCCCGCTAAACAAATTATTGAACCTTGATTTTGTAACCAACTATATACATATTCTGGAAAAAGCAACAATCCTGGTTTTAAATCGAACTATAAAATCTCAGCGAATTATTTCTTCTTACATGTATATTTCAACAATAAAAATCTTATAATATTGGAGGCTGCCGCCTCCAAACCCTCGCTGATAAAATTATTGAAACCCTGATTTTATAACCAATTATAAAATCCCTCTTAATTCAGAATTTGGTATACACATATATATTCTGGAAAAAGCAACAATCCTGATTTTGAATCCAACTCTATAAAATCCCTCCTAATTTGAATCACTCTGTTCTTGTTATTTAACTTATGTTTTAATAATTAGAACATAATAGATTCTCATATTAGTACACAAGTTAAATATTATATAAATATTATGTTCTAATAATAGCATCGTTGAAGGAAATTTTAAAATAAAAGCTTTCGCACAAAAGTTTCCACAATCCATACACAAAGTTTCCATAATCGACACATTTATATAGTATATTATCTTTGATTAAAGGTTTTAATTACATCTTTTTTTCACCTGCTATCATATATTATCACTAACACTAATATATTCAAACTTGTTATTCAACAAAAACAAAACCACAAAAACACGTCATTTCACGTCACACGTTGTTTTACTCAAATCGCCATTCTATAGATACCAGATTGGTCATTCTATAAATTATATTCATTCTGTATATGGTAATTAATGGTATAATTCTAATTCATTAATATGTATAGAAGCACGCATTATATTTACAATCCTATTCACTATTAATCATATAATTATTGTTCTTTTTTGCACCTCCTACTACCACAATATTTCGTAATTTATAATGATACAAATTCACATGCGCACACACACACAGTTTTTATTTTTTCTTTTGTGATTCATTTAATCGCTCATTCACAATAATTTATTCAATTTTATTATTCAAAGAAAACAAAAACCACAAAAACAATTAATCGCGTTCTTCTACTCAAATTGTTGTTTGACCCTATCATAGGAGTCCAAAATGGCGGAATTTCGATTTTTTAACCGCCTTTAAAAATACATGTAAATTTGATCCAGAACTGTCATACCTTATCTACTAACGTTGTTAATTGATTTGTAGGTACAAATAAATTTAAACAAAATGTATAACGAATATGATTCTCTTTCTTTAAAAAAAAATTTCACTTTCATCCTCGGAAGATGAAGAAGACGATTGCAACAATTCATTTTGCATAAAATTGATATATTGAATTTGTTTAAAAACTTTTAAGCTTCTGTTTCTAATCAAATATGAAATTTTTTTTCTTGTAAACTGGATATTTTTTAAAACTCACCCAAATAATTGTAAAAAATTTATTTTTAAATTGAAATTAATCACTATTTACTATTTGACTGACAGTGACAATTATTTAAATTTTTTTTTTTGCGAGGGTAGATGAGAATCATCGAAAGAGCCTAGAGAAGAGTGAAAACAAGCACGCGTCTTCTATGAGTGTGTGGGACTTTAACCCACTAAACACCATCCCCTATTGTTTGGCTAAACAATAGGATATACGACCTTTAGTACTCCTGTAGTGCCTGGTCAGAGGAAGTTCAGTTAGGGAATGAATATGATCAGGAGTTGGGTGCCGTTTAATACTTTTCATAGAGTGAGGTATGTAGGCTCTCATCCCTAGAAGAATTATTTCACTAATAGCATTGGTTGCAAAGTCAATATTTCAGTTGCTGAAGCACAAATATCAATTAATAGATTTAAGAAATTCATTTAAACCTTCCCAGTTAGCATGGCTATAACGCCATACTATTTTTTTTGGGATAGGTCTTTGACTTTAATAATCAAGCAGTGGCCGGAACAACCAAGGGGAGAGCTAACTGAGATCTTTTATTTGTCGGGATGCGTAGTCAGAAGCAGGTGTTATGGTTATCTTCGCGGTCAAGAATTATAGTTGATTTTGAACAAGTTGAGTAAGATGGAATAATGAAGCGAAACTCTCAACTTGTTCGCCAATTAAGTTTTGGCTGAGAGAATTGTCATTGGAATAATGGAGCAAGGATCTAGTATGAATATTGAAATCACCAGCCACAACAATTTCAGATTCTGGATTTAATTCCAAAATTTCATTAATCTGGTTTTGTTTTTTTTATTCTAAAACCACACTTTAGGAATATGATCCTTTGTAGTTGAAGTAGTTGTGATTATATGGGAAGGGATAAAGATGGAACAAATGAGGATAGAGGGGAGTTAAAAGGTAAATTTGAAAAGAATCTGTTGAGGTTCTTCTTAAATATAGGCAAATTGAAAATACCACAATCACCAACTGTTGGAATACGGTGGATGGTAATAATTTCCACATTTTTGCAGTTCTAACAACAAACGAATTGCTATAACCGGTAGAGTACTACTTAGGTAGTTCCACATAGTAGGAATATGTATTTGCTGCCCATCTCGTGGTTCGATCTCGTGGAGTTGTTTAAGAGGAGCCATCAGTGATTTTATTTCAACTAAGCAAGTGTCGTTACATTACATTGGGTTTACGTAAACACATTAGGTTTACGTAAATGAAGAGTTTAATTACTTATTATCAATAGATATACATTGGTAATTATTAATCATTATTTAACTGCAAGTTAAAATTCATGTATATCATAGAATTAACAAAAAGATGGAAGTTTGACATTTTTATGTAAAATGAATTATTTAATAGTGAAATGAGAAGTTCATATTTTATATGTATGTATAAGACAAAAATAGGCCAAAAATATTCAAACACTCGCAGTTTGCGTATTTTAATATGTATTTCAATCAAAAATTATCTAAGAAGATGAGTCACTATGCTCAGAAGATGAGCCGACGCAATCAAAAGCTTCATTCTATTAACTCATTGTTATTGTCGGTTTGAATATAACATAGTAGAAGAGTGTTGCAATGCTAATAATTTTTTATTAGAATAAGAATTTTCTTTTTTAGTTCTCGTATTATATTTGTTTATAGAGGTTTTTTATAATATTTTGATATTTATACCCTTTATTTCCCTTAATTTGTTCTAATGAATCATAATTTCGCCTATGAGCATTAATTTTTTCCAACATCTTTTGATAAATCATTTTCACTATAATTCTCAGGTTTCTTTTTAAATATAAGATTAGCAAACCTTCAGTTCTCTCAAAGATCTCACCATCAATAATTATGTTATGATTATTTTCATCAATACTAAATTTTGAGTTACCTAATTTTCTTATGTTCTATTTTAAGTCAATATAAGGTCTATAACTCTTATCAATTTCTGATTTATTATAATAGCTGCATAGAGATGATGAAGATGATGATGACTGTTCGGAAATCAATGTAAAATTTTTCAAGTTATTAATTTTTGAAGTTGAAAATGTGTTGGTCTTAGGTGTTCATGTCTTAAAACTTTCAGAATCTAATTTACCTTTATTTGGTGTTTCTGTTTTTCGCATAAATGATGTTACATTAATTTCTCCATTATCAGTAGTTTTGGATTGTTCATCTGGTTTCACTTCCTGTTTTATGAAATCATTCGGATATTGGTATTTCACAACATTAGTAAATTTTTCAATTGGCTTTACAATTGGCTTAAGTGTCTCCTCTAAATATTGCTTCTCTATTTTTACAGTTTTTCTCTTAACGTTTCTCTTAACGTTAAAACTGTTTTTCTTTTCTCGTAACTCTGTCTGTTTTTCTCTTCTATTTTTACAGTTTTTAATGCCTTATTTGTAAATCTTTGTAAATCTTTCCACATTTCAATCAAGTTTTTCAAAACTTTTTCATAAAAGCTTTTATCCATGACTGACTTGGTGTTGCTGATTAGACCTATTGTTGTTGTTGCTGTTCTGATTTGTTGTTGTTATGAGCTGTATATGTATATTTATTCTTGAACACATTTTTCAAAATTTCTTTTATAGAGACCATTATTCAAACGTTTATCTTTATCAATAAATAAAAATCCATAGTTATTTTTCCAACAATGTGTGCATATATCTTTAAATTGCTTAAAAGACATATCTGCATTAACATGATCGTTATAAATATGCATTATTATAAAATTTGCATTATCTCTTATTAAATGCTTAGGAATTCGAGTGTATGATTGATACAAGTAGAAACTGTCCACATGTTGATGTCGTCCCATGCAAAACTATTCTCTCACATTATCTTGTTTATCACCTACAACATCATCAAATATAAATATTGAATTAGACTTCGATTCTAATGGTTTAACTATATCTGAATTATTTGAAAATTCATTATACCCCATTCCTTTAATAGGTTTAATAATTTTGTTCAAATTCTCATATTTTGGCGTGATTACGTAATACATGATTTCTAATATATGTATATATTTTGAAATTTGAGACTTTTGGGATCTAATAACATGCATTCGTTTTACATGGTCCAACAATTAATCCTCGAATACTGTTTGGTAGTATTTCTCTATGTTTCTTATTTTTTTTCATATTATTACATTTCCCATCAAAATCCCTTATCTCTATTGTTTCAACTTTTTTGATAAACTTCATTTTAGCAACTATTTTAATTTCATATAAACACATTATAACTAAATCAATTTATATAGAACCACTATCAATATAACATTAAATATGATAGTCTGCAATATAAAGGCAATCAGTCGTAAATCAGAAATAAAAAAGAAAGGTGGTGTTTTAAATTATATTATTAACAAATTACAATTTGAAGCACATTTACCTGGGGATAATTATTGCGGACCTGGAACAAAACTTAAAAAACGTTTAGAACGTGGTGATAAATTAGATGATGCATGTCGTGAACACAATATTGCATACTCTAACAATAATAATATTACCAATCGTCGTATAGCTGATAAAATAGCTGAAAAAGCTTGGAAAATAGTTAAATCGGCGGAATCAACTTTAGGCGAAAAGCAAACGCAATGAAAGCAAAAGTTAAACTTTGTATGAATCTCAAAAAGAAAACAAATAAAGAAAAAAAAAGAAACGCTTTGGAAGAGTTATTCAAGAAGCTAAAATTGTCATTAAAGAGTATAAACTTGAAAAGCAAAAAGATGCTCAAAATTGCCCTGAAGAAATATAAGCAAGAATAGAAAATTAATAAAAATACCAAGCATTATTCCTTTTCCTAAAACTGGTAGCATTCTTCCATGAAAACGCGAATGTGGAATAATAAATTTAGATATATCAAATGGAGATGGAAGACATTGGGTGGCATATTATAAGAAATTAAATGATATAGAATATTTTGATAGCTTTGAAAATTTAAAACCACAAAGTGAAATTGTTAAATACTTAGAAAATATGCTTTTATACAATTATAATGCATATCAGAAATTTAACACTGAGGGGATGTTAATAAAATTAATTAAATTATAAATCAATGAATTTTTCTAATAAAATTATAACAACAACAACCGCGGAGTATAAATAATCATTATCATGAATTTATTATTTGTTTTATATACTTGATATACGTTTAAATAATGGAATACGTAATATTTGATATTCAAGGTTTCCGAGATAATATCAATAAATTTATTCTAAAAGAAATTGCAATATTAACTTCAAATAATGAAATGCAGTTTTTCATAATCAAACCTCCATACAGTTATCATATACTTGAGTCAAAATCAAAATATACAAATGAATGGATTCTGGAAATGAAATATCATAATGAATTTAAAATGGAATGCTGGTAGAACTAATTTTGATGATGTTATCAGTTTTTTAAAAATGTTGGCAAATAAACTCAACATAATAATGCCAATGATTTGAATGAACAAGATTGTACAAGTTTTAAAATTAAAAAAAAAAAACAAATAAGCAACACACTAAATCGATGCTCGTTTAATCACATTGATTATTGTGGTATTGAAGATGTTTACACATTGAGATTATTATTAAAGTAAAAAAAAAATTGTTGGTATAATATAAATTTTTCTTTTGTTTAAGTAAACGGGTTGCAGATTTTTAAGGTGCATGAGTCTTAAATTTTAAGTGATCAAAGTAAATCATATTTTTTGAAACAATGGACAACAAGATATCTAGTTTTGTTGGAGGACTGAAGAGAGATATACGTTATGCTATTTTTAAAATAAGATTTGGTTCACTACTTCTGCAGTGAAGTATGAAAAAAAGAAAGATGAAAAATCAACATCATCCTCAACATCATCATCATTATCTTCGAAACAGAAATACAGTTTTATTTTTCATATATTTGATACATTATACTACAAAATTATGCATAATAAATATAATTTAAATTTTTTGTTTTGTAAAATAATTTTTTTAATTAAAGCCATAAAAAAAAGAGTAAGTTGTCAATCAATTTGTACTTTTACACCTAAGTGAGGATTTTGAAAAATTGAAAATATGCAAACCTGATTAACTGAAAAATAACAAAAAAAGTAGTTTCTTTTTAGTTCTTTATTTAATGTTTTTTAACAAAACTGTACTGTTAAATTTTTTTTTTGTTTTTATTCTACATCCAATTTTCCTTCAATAGCAAATTCTAATTTAAATATATTATTACTTTTCGATGTAATACGTAGTTTGTAAAAAATTTCTTTATTAGATATTTTTTTATTAAGACATTTAATCATCGAAGGATGAACATTTTTTCATACTGCGTTGGCAAAAATGAGTAAAAATTCTCCACTTCAATTATAACGCTTTTTAGAGGTGTGTCTTCCACAGTGGTGATAAATTTGGATGGTTGTTCCTCAAATTTAAGAATTCAGTATTGCTTGTTGAGCAACAAATTATTTATAGATAGGTATTTTTTCTTATGTTGCTGCTGTATTTTATTTATAGAATCGGTGAACTCATATATATTCTCATCAAAGAATGATGAAGATGACTCAAACTCCTCTGCCAAGTAGAATGCCATTTTTGTTTCTGTTGCTTCTTCCAATTCTAGATTTAGTACTGTTTTCACCATCATTTATTTCCAGTGACAAGGTGGTTTCTGATAATCTCATCATTTTTTATTAATTAAATGTTACTTCTTACTTTCGAAGTTGAATTTTGAATAATTGAAAATAAGAAAAGATGCAGAAATTTATAGGGATTTTACGGGAAACTATGAAATAAAGCTATTCATTTTTTGTTAGTATTTTTTCTCATTCTAATATCTTATCAAATGTTTGTGGTTTAAGTAATTTTTGAAATTAAATCAGAATAAAAATAATTAAAAACTTTTTAATATTACAATTTCTAATCGAGAAAGTAAATTTTCACTTATGAGCATATAAAGACCTCCTTGAATTTTTTCAACCGTAAGTTTGTGGAACATCTTAATTAGATTTATTGAGTAAAAAATTGTTTTTTATTTATACTTTTTGTCCACAAAATAATTTTATTAATATTTTATTTTTTTATAAGTTTTAAAATATTATATTTATTTATTATAAAGCCTATATATATTTCGGGCGAATACAATTTAATACTGAGTACAATTTAAGTATACGTATAAGTTACAGTAAATTAGTAGGATGCATGAACGGAAAATAATTAATTATTTTTATTGCTTTTTATTGGTTACATCTATTTTTAACAGCTTTTTATTAACTTGGTTGGGTAAAGGATGGAATCTTAGAATCCATTTTAAACGCACTTTCCGTTGAGCTAGAGACTTGAAATTTTCTTCATTAGATCAGATCTAGATGACAATACATGATTTTAAAATAATAATATCGAAAAACGTTAGAAAAATTAGCTTAATTTCAAAATTAAATTTTCATACAAAGATATAACAGAATTTTTAACAGAATTATTACAGAACCAAAATAAAACATTTCATCTAAATTTACTAAACTTACCAATACCAATGCCAATACGTATACGTAATACATAAATGTTTTTTTTTTTTTAAAAATGCCTATTGTGTTTTATGTAGCCCATTGCATTGTATGCGTACATATACATAGGTACATACTTCAAAATATGTAATAATATCAAATATGTGCTTCGAAAATATTTTTGGTTTGAAAGCGATGAATTTGAAAGATATGAATGTGAAAACAAATTAATGTGTCGCACTTGAGAACACAGTGTAAAACTTAATATGCATTTACTTAAAATTTAGATAGCAAGTGTTAAATTTAAGTTTTTTTTCATCAAATCAATTGATTTTTAGTATACATTTTCATTTATAAAAGCAATGTGTTTATTTATAATATTTATATAGATATGTGTTTTTCCTTTCTTAATTATAATTAAAATAGCGATTTTCTTTCGAAACTCTTAACATATTAAAATGGCATATTATGGCCCTAACATTGATATCTAAATTGCGATCTGTCTTTCAATTAAGATCTATTAGGGAATGATGATCTGCACCACTAATGCTTTTTTCGGAAGTATAAAAACTAAGAATATATTTCCAATTATGTAAAAACATTAAACAACAAAAAGAATATATTAAAAATAAGATATCCAGTCTTTTTTACAAATAGTAAATAACAACAATATTTTTCTTTTCAATTACAATAATTATGAATTAATCATAAAATATATGTTATGTACACTCATACATATATGTATATCTACATCGTCTAGAATTTTTATGTGTGCTGTACTATTAAAAATCTGCTAACACAGTCACACCAAATTCCCAAATTCCCAACTATTATTACTTAGTTGATTTTTCGATTTATTATTTTTTAATATGTAGGCAACAGTTATATTTATATGAATGGACGGTAAACATAAACGAACAAAAAAAAATTTTATGTATGCATATGAATGGACGGTTAACATAAACGAACAAAAAAAAAATTCAGAATGTTCTATAGCTAATAATTTCTAATTTTTAAATAGACTGTATGCATAAATTTAATTGTAAAAAAAAAAAATAAGTTCTTAGCGTACCTAAATAACAGAAAAAAAAAGTAAAATGTAATACTGGAAGAAAAATAAAAACGAATAGAAAAAAAGAGAACAAAAAATGTTACTTTGATTGTTTTTAAATATTTTTAAAGTCTATTTCTTATGTACATGTGCAGATCTGATATTTACCCACATACCAGATAGAAAAAAAGAACTATTAAAATGTTATGATTTTAAAAGACAGAAACATACGTTTGATATTTCCGTACATAACAGATAAAAAAAAAAAAATATTTAAATGTTATGTTATGAAAAGAAAGAAAAAACAAGGCAGTGTATGAATCAAAGTTTTTAAAGGGTCGCATTTTAAGTGGAAATAAAGAACATTATAAAATTGCAATATTTTTATATAAATTTTGAATTTAGCTATGCAACGTATTTTCAATTTTTTAAAAATTTTGCCGCATTTTGATATAATGCAACACTGAGAAGTTCAGCTAACAATATAGATACATATGTATATGAATGAATATATGGCTATTTATGTATGTAGTTATAGATTTATTATTTTTTACTATGTAGGCAACAGTTACATTTATATGAATGGACAGTAAACATAAACGAACAAAAAAAAATTTTATGTATGCATATGAATGGACGGTAAATATAAACGAACAAAAAAAAATTCAGAATGTTCTATAGGTTATAATTTATATTTTTTAAATAGAATGCATGTATAAATTAAACATCAGCTCATAATATAGATACATATGTATATGAATGAATATATGGCTATTTATGTATGTAGTTATAGATTTATTATTTTTTAATATGTAGGCAACAGTTATATTTATATGAATAGACGGTAAACATAAACGACAAAAAAAAAATTTTATGTATGCATATGAATGGACGGTAAATATAAACGAACAAAAAAAAATTCAGAATGTTCTATAGGTTATAATTTATATTTTTTAAATAGAATGCATGTATAAATTAAACATTTAAAAAAAAAAAGAAATACTTAGCGTACCTAAATAACAGAAAACAAAAAAAAAGGAAAATGTAATACTGGTAGAAAAATAAAAACGAATAGAAAAAAAAGAGAACAAAAAATGTTACTTTGATTGTTTTTAAATATTTTTAAAGTCTATTTCTTATGTATATATTGTGCACATCTGATATTTACCCATATAACAGATAGAAAAAAAGAACCATTAAAATGTTATGATTTTAAAAGAAAGAAACATACGTTTGATATTTCCGTACATAACAGATAAAAAAAAAAAATATTAAAATGTTATGTTATGAAAAGAAAGAAAAAACAAGGCAGTGTATGAATCAAAGTTTTTAAAGGGTCGCATTCTAAGTGGAAATAAAGAACATTATAAAATTGCAATATTTTTATTTAAATTTTGAATTTAGCTATGCAACGTATTCTTAATTTTTTAAAAATTTTGCCGCATTTTGATATAATGCAACACTGAGAAGTTCAGCTAACAATATAGATACATATGTATATGAATGAATATATGGCTATTTATGTATGTAGTTATAGATTTATTATGTTTTACTATGTAGGCAACAGTTACATTTATATGAATGGACGGTAAACATAAACAAACAAAAAAAAATTCAGAATGTTCTATAGGTTATAATTTATATTTTTTAAATAGAATGCATGTATAAATTAAACATCAGCTCATAATTTAGATACATATGTATATGAATGAATATATGGCTATTTATGTATGTAGTTATAGATTTATTATTTTTTAATATGTAGGCAACAGTTATATTTATATGAATGGACGGTAAACATAAACGAACAAAAAAAAATTTTATGTATGCATATGAATGGACGGTAAATATAAACGAACAAAAAAAAATTCAGCATGTTCTATAGGTTATAATTTATATTTTTTAAATAGAATGCATGTATAAATTAAACATTTAAAAAAAAAAAAGAAATACTTAGCGTACCTAAATAACAGAAAACAAAAAAAAAGGAAAATGTAATACTGGAAGAAGAATAAAAACGAATAGAAAAAAAGAGAACAAAAAATGTTACTTTGATTGTTTTTAAATATTTTTAAAGTCTATTTCTTATGTATATATTGTGCACATCTGATATTTACCCATATAACAGACAAAAAAAAAGAACTATTAAAATGTTATGATTTTAAAAGAAAGAAACATACGTTTGATATTTCCGTACATAGCAGATAAAAAAACAAAATATTGAAATGTTATGTTATGAAAAGAAAGAAAAAACAAGGCAGTATATGAATCAAAGTTTTTAAAGGGTCGCATTTTAAGTGGAAATAAAGAACATTATAAAATTGCAATATTTTTATTTAAATTTTGAATTTAGCTATGCAACGTTTTCTTAATTTTTTAAAAATTTTGCCGCATTATGATATAATGCAACACTGAGAAGTTCAGCTCATAATATAGACACATATGTATATGAATGAATATATGGCTATTTATGTATGTAGTTATAGATTTATTATATTTTAATATGTAGGCAACAGTTATATTTATATGAATGGACGGTAAGCATAAACGAAAAAAAAAAAATTTTATGTATGCATATGAACGGACGGTAAATATAAACGAACAAAAAAAAAATGTTCTATAGGTTATAATTTATATTTTTTAAAGATAATGCATGTATAAATTAAACATTTAAAAAAAAAAAAAGAAATACTTAGCGTACCTATATAACAGAAAACGAAAAAAAAGGAAAATGTAATACTGGAAGAAAAATAAAAACGAATAGAAAATAAAATAAATAAAAAAATTTTTTTAAAAAACAGCTTTTTTGAACTAAAAAGTAGAAAATAAATTTTTAATAGCAAATTTTTCTGTAATTTTCTAAACTATATTTTTACAATCGAGATTTCTTTGAAAAAGTTTATTTCAATATGTCAAATATATATATAAATATAAGTATATATAAGTTTTAAAATCTGTGAATTTTAATATAAAAGCTGGAGGCAAAATTTAAAAATATAAGTTTATAGTTATGCGTTTGTTACCTCCAGCTTTTATTAGACTTTAAAACTTATATATACTTATATTTATATATATATACAGATAACAGTCCATTAATAGTCCTTTTTTCCTATCTGTTATGTGAGTAAATATCAGATCTACACATATACATAAGAAATAGCCTTTAAAAATATTTAAAAACAATCAAAGTAACATTTTTTGTTCTGTTTTTTTTCTATTCGTTTTTATTTTTCTTCCAGTATTACATTTTACTTTTTTTTTCTGTTATTTAGGTACGCTAAGAACTTATTTTTTTTTTTTTAATATTAAATTTATGCATTTCAAAAATAGAAATTATTAGCTATAGAACATTCTGAATTTTTTTTTTGTTCGTTTATGTTAACCGTCCATTCATATGAATACATAAAATTTTTTTTTGTTCGTTTATGTTTACCGTCCATTCATATAAATATAACTGTTGCCTACATATTAAAAAATAATAAATCGATAAATCAACTAAATAATAATAGTTGGGAATTTGGGAATTTGGTCTGACTGTGTAAGCAGATTTTTAATAGTACATCACACATAAAAATATGCATACCATTTTTGTACATGTTTGTACCTACATACGTATGTAGTAAAAAAATTTGGTTTTAAAAGTATTTAATTGAGAACATATTAAATTGCTTACTTCTAAATGATAATGTTTTTGAATTAAAAAAAAATTATTTTGCTTTTTCTAGACGATGTACATAACATATATTTTATGATTAATTCATAATTATTGTTATTGAAAAGAAAAATATTGTTTTTATTTACTATTTTTAAAAAAGACTGGATTTCTTATTTTTAATATATTCTTTTTGTTGTTTAATGTTTTTAGATAATTGGAAATATATTCTTAGTTTTTATACTTCAGAAAAAGGTATTATTGGTGCAGATCATCATTCCCTAATAGACCATAACATACGTTTGATATTTCCGTACATAACAGATAAAAAAAAAAAATATTAAAATGTTATGTTATGAAAAGAAAGAAAAAACAAGGCAGTATATGAATCAAAGTTTTTAAAGGATCGCATTTTAAGTGGAAATAAAAAACATTATGAAATTGCAACATTTTTATTTAAATTTCGAATTTAGCTATGCAACGTTTTCTTAATTTTTTAAAAATTTTGCCGCATTATGATATAATGCAACACTGAGAAGTTCAGCTCATAATATATATACATATGTATATGAATGGATATATGGCTATTTATGTATTTTGTTATAGATTTATTATTTTTTAATATGTAGGCAACAGTTATATTTATATGAATGGACGGTAAACATAAACGAACAAAAAAAATTTTATGTATGCATATGAATGGACGGTTAACATAAACGAACAAAAAAAAAATTCAGAATGTTCTATAGCTAATAATTTCTATTTTTGAAATAGACTTTTATGAATAAATTTAATATTAAAAAAAAAAAATAAGTTCTTAGTGTACCTAAATAACAGAAAAAAAAAGTAAAATGTAATACTGGAAGAAAAATAAAAACGAATAGAAAAAAGAGAACTAAAAATGTTACTTTGATTGTTATTAAATATTTTTAAAGTCTATTTCTTATGTACATGTGCAGATCTGATATTTACCAACATAGCAGATAGAAAAAAAGAACTATAAAAATGTTATGATTTTAAAAGAAAGAAACATATGTTTGATATTTCCGTACATAACAGATAAAAAAAAAATAATATTTAAATGTTATGTTATGAAAAGAAAGAAAAAACAAGGCAGTGTATGAATCAAAGTTTTTAAAGGGTCGCATTTTAAGTGGAAATAAAGAACATTATAAAATTGCAATAACAATTTTATTTAAATTTTTAATTTTACTATGCAATGTTTCCTTATATTTTTAAAAATCTTGCCACAATATATAATACAATATAACAATCAGAAGTTCAGATCATTATATAGTACCCATACTACTATAAAATGTATATGAATGAATATATCAGTATATATGTGTGTAGTTATAGATTCATTATTTTTTAATACCAATAATTATATTTATATGAGTGGACGGTAAACATAAACGAAAAAAAAAAGAAATTCAGGATGTTCTATAGCTAATAATTTCTATTTTTTAAATTAGACTCTATGAATAAATTTAATATTAAAAAACAAAATAAGTTCTTAGCGTACCTAAATAACAGAAAAAAAAAGTAAAATGTAATACTGGAAGAAAAATAAAAACGAATTGAAAAAAAAGAGAACAAAAAATGTTACTTTGATTGTTTTTAAATATTTTTAAAGGCTATTTCTTATGTATATGTGCACATCTGATATTTACACACATAACAGATAGAAAAAAAGAAATATTAAAATGTCATGCTATAAAAGAAAGAAAGAACAAGGCAGTATATAAATCAAAGTTTTCAAAGGGTCACATTTTTAAGTGGAAATAAAGAACATTATAAAATTGCAATATTTTTATTCAAATTTTGAATTTAGCTATGCAACGTTTTCTTAATTTTTTAAAAATTTTGCCACAATAAATTAATAATAAAAAAATTCAATATATTCTATATTATAACAGGTAATAATACAATTATTGACTGTGATGGCAACTGTAAAAATTAAAAATTAAACAAGGAAAAAAAAATATCAATTCAATACTTATATTTGTCGTTACTAAAAAGAATAAAATAAAATAAATAAAAAAAATTTTTAAAAAACAGCTTTTTTGAACTAAAAAGTAGAAAATAAATTTTTAATAGCAAATTTTTCTGTAATTTTCTAAACTATATTGTTACAATCAGGATTTCTTTGAAAAAGTTTATTTCAATATGTCAAATATATATATAAATATAAGTATATATAAGTTTTACAGTCTGTGAAATTAAAATAAAAGCTGGAGGCAACAAACGCATAACTATAAACTTAAATTTTTAAGTTTTGCCTTTTTTTTAAGTTTTAAATTTTTTGTTTTTTAAAAATTTTTTTTATTTATTTTATTTTATTCTTTTTAGTAACGACAAACATGAGTATTGAATTGATATTTTTTTTTCCTTGTTTAATTTTTAATTTTTACAGTTTCCATCACAAAATAAAAGCTGGAGGCAACAAACGCATAACTATTAACTTATATTTTTAAGTTTTGCCTCCAGCTTTTATATTAATTTCACAGACTTTAAAACTTATATATACTTATATTTATATATATATTTGACATATTGAAATAAACTTTTTCAAAGAAATCTCGATTGTAACAATATAGTTTAGAAAATTACAGAAAAATTTGCTATTAAAAATTTATTTTCTACTTTTTAGTTCAAAAAAGCTGTTTTTTAAAATTTCTTTTTATTTATTTTTTATTAAATAAATTTGCGGTGCATTGCTCCAAAGTGGATTTAAATAAATTAAATTTGAATATATATATGAACAATATATGACATATAGAGTAATTTTATTAAAATAGTTTCTTAGTCGTTTTAATACAATTACATATGGTATAGTTTTTTTAATAGTATAATCTATTATGTTCTTGCCATTTTAATTTACTATCTATAATCAAGCCTAAATAATTAAAATTTTTTACTATCTCAATACGAACATTGTTATAGAAGATATTAGTTGAATTAAATGTTTTGTTGAAAAAGTAAAATTTTAGTTTTTATAATATTTAAGCACATTTTATTTTTAATTAACCATCCTCAATTACTTTCAAATCCTGCACAATTGATTCCCTTAACTCATTTTCGCTATCCATATCCATATTTAATAAGAGCATTATCTGAAAACAATTGTAAAGCTCACTTTAAACTTAATCTAGCGAAATTATCAATGTAGATTTTGAAAAGATCAGCGCCTACGATTGAGCCTTGTGGTACACGCTTTTTTATATACTGCATGTTACTGTAAGTGTCATTACAATGTGTTTGTTTCTTTCTGTTCTGAATCTGAATAGGTATGTTTTAAAAAGATTTAACTGGTTGTTACTAAAATTTAATTGTGACAATTTGAAAAGAGGTATATTGTGATCGACACAATCAAATGTTTTTTGCAAGTCTATGAAAAGACAAGCAGTATACTTTTTTTATCCAGACTTTTCGATATGAAATCAGATAGAGCCAGACAAGCGGCTGTTGTGTTTGAGTTTTCCTCAAACCCAATCTGTTCCGCATGTAAGATACCATTAGACTTCATGAAGTAGACAAGTCGCTTTTTGATTATTTTTTCAAATATTTTTGAAATTGAACATATAACTGAAATGGGGCGATAGTTTGAAGGATTTGTTTTATTCCCAGTTTTATGTACTGGTGTGACCGTAGCAATTTTTAGTGAGTCGAGAAAGTATCCAGATTCGAAAGCTAAATTTATAAATTTGACTAGAATTGGGCTCAATAAGTTTGAAAATTTTGTTAGCACTTTAGCAGAGATATAATCATATCCAGTTGCCGATCCATTTTATTGAGCTAATAGTAGATTTAACCTCTTCTATGTTTGTGGATGTTAGAGTAAAACGTTAGTATACATTTTTTTGAAAAGAACTTAGATAAATTCGATCAAAAAAATCTGTGGATATATTTAGAGTTTTTGTTACGTCAGTGAAGTATGAATTCATAATGTTTGAAATTTGTTGTGAATTAGTTGTAATAGTATTATTGTATTTAATTTCTCTTAAACTATTTGTATTCTCTGTATTACTCTTATTCTACATAATTCTCTTATAAAGTGCCCAAAGTTTTCTACTATTGTTAGGATCGCTTGACACTATTTTGTTACAAAAGTTGCATTTAGCCTTTTTTATTGCCCTTTTCACTATAGATTTGTATTTGTCATAGAATTTAAAATTTTTTTTCATTAGGATATTTTTTTTTGTATTTAAGAAAAGAATCAGGAATTTTCATATTACAGATGATATTGTTATTCATCCACTCATGTTTCTTTTTGACGATTTTTAGTGGGGTAACTTCAGTATATTGTTGTATTTTCTCAGCAAATGCTAAAATAAAATCATCTAAGGTATTATAAGTTTCTAAATTTTGCCAAAAGATATCATCAGAAAGCTTTACATAATTTAAGATTGTTTTTCAACATTATTTTCCCCTTTATTAATTCTTAGAAGTGTACTTACAAAAAGCAATTTATGATCTGACGGGGATGTATTAGTAACATGCAGATTATATTTGTAATCAATTACATCAGTACAAAAATGGTCAATTATAGTTTTAGAAGTAGTTCCTACTCTAGTTGCAAAGCTGGGATTTAGGTTATTATAGAGTATAAAACTATTGCATAGCAGGGTATTCACATAGTCTTTAACATCGGAGTTATTTTCGTCTAGTTAGTTAATATTGAAATCTCCTAAAATTAGTGAATTTTTATAGGTGCTGGTTATTTCATCTAGTTTGTCAATAAAATCAATTAATTTTGTCTGATGCGCCCTATAAAAACATATTATGTTAAGATTTAGGTTTAATAATTTGACAATAAGAATATTTGAATTATTAAAGTTCTGTTCAAATAATAAATTACTATTAATCTCTTTTGATATATAAATAGCTGCTCCACCGTAGACAACTTTTCGATTAGAAAAAAAAGCGGTAAACCCTGGAATATTAAAGAACTGATTTTCGTTTTTTAAAAGCCAGGTTTCTGTTAAGACAATTGCATGAACATCACATTGTACAGAATTAATTAATAATTCTAAAATACTCAATTTGTTCCTAAGACTTGCAATATTCAAATACATTATGTTAAAATTGTTGATATAATTCACCAAAATATTTTTATCTAATCCTGCAAAGTAATCAACTTTAATATTATCGTTAATGTTACACGACATCATTGTATTTGGCGACAATAATGGTTTTGGAGAAATAGAGGCAGTAGATGAGAGAAAGCTTTATCATGCATATCATTATTATCATAAATTGATTATTAAGTGAAAACATATGTTTAAAACCGTGTCTATAATAAAAATTAAAAATTAAATATGGCCTGGTTAAATTTTTGTACTTGAAATTTGTTAATGTAAAATAGTAAATAATTATAAGTAGTAAATAACTGTTGGAGTTTATTAGCAAAGAAAATGTGAAATTTAAAAAATTTATTTTATAACAAAACGAAAATATATGAAAAAAAAAATGTGTAAATATTAAATTAAAAATATGAATTAAAAATTGCACTATTAAATTTTTGTTGTTGTAATTAATTATTGTGATATAGTAAATAACTTCAATTGTTTTAAGTATTATATAATTATTGCTATTTAAAAAATTTCTAATGTCAAAAAAAGAAACAAAATTAAAAAATGAAAAAAATGATTTAATATTGGAAAATAAAAAAAAATTAAATGTTTTAAATATTAAAAAATTAAAAATATGAATTACAAATTGCACTATTAACTTTTTGTTGTTGTAATTAATTTTTGTAATATAGTAGGTAATTTCAAAAATTTGAAATAGTATATAATTACTGTTATTTAAAAAATTTGTTATGTTAAAAAAAAAAAAGAAAATGTGTTAAAATAAAAAAATAAGAAAAATGAATTAATATTGAAAAATAAAAAAATGAAATGTTTTTTTTGTGTTGCTAAACGTTAATTTAAATTTAATTTTAATTTAAAATTTTAAGTAAAGAAGGAAAGAGAAGAGGATATAAATTAGGAATCCATGTTAATAATATTGTTTTAGTTATCGAGTATTTTTTTAATAGCTGTAATATCATTAAGATGATGATGATATTGTATATTTTACTTGAATCAGTTTGGCGAATCTTAATAATATTATCCTTCATCCATAAATATTTAAAATTATTAATAATTTTAAATTGTTTTGCTTCGAAATATATTTTTTTTTGCAAGTTAGACAAGTGATGCCTAAGAAATATCTCTCTATTTCCTTTTTCAGCAGGAAAAAATTTTGAAGTGAAAATATGTTCGTTTTTTTCAAAATTAGATCCTGTTTAGTATCATTAGAATGAAGATGTACAACATATTGTATGTTTTTATTACCGCCCTTTGAAATGGAATATAATGGCGAAATTCGTTCAATATCATTTTGAGTTATATTTCAATTTAATTTGTTTGTTATTTTTAAAAATAAATTGGTTAGATTATCTGGATTTGGTAGCAGACCTGATATAACTATATTATTCCTATTTTGTAATTGTGTTTCTTTGTCAATCAAAGATTTCAAGTAATTAACTTTTTTTCCAAATCTTCATACAAGTTATTATTGTCGTGTAGCTGCTTTTTTAAACTAATATTTTCTTGTATTATTAATTTCTGCGTTTTCATAGCCTCCTCTAGTTGATTTGTTATGAAGTTTAGTGATGTTTGTATACCAATTACTACAGACCCTAAATTTTCTAAATACTGAGCTATCGCTTCCGAAGTGCAATTAGCAAGATTAAACAGCTCAAGAACAGCATTCTCGTTTGTTTCATTTATTTTACGTTGATAATTTTTTAAATTATTAGAACAAACTGCATCACGATTTTCTTCCTCTTGAATCATCACAAATGATATATCGGTCGAAGGACAGCTATTGCATCTCCATAATATACTCCCCCGCTTTATTTTTGCCAATAAATCATTTGAGACTCCAACGCATGCATCATGAAGCGTTCCACCACAGGATCCACAGCATAATAATGCTGCAGTCTTGACTTTGATAGCCTTTTTACATAAAATACACTACTTTCCCAATCCAAGTTTAATTTTTATTACAAAATTAAGTATTTTACTAAATTATTCTGCGCGCGAAATTTTCAAAGTTTTTAAAAAAAAAAAAAACCCTTTGTTGTTCTTTATTTTTACAATATTCTCCAATAGATGTTCAAATAATATTTTTTCTTTTTCTTTTTTTTTTCTTTGTGTACTTCTTATTTTTTTTTTTGATTTTTAAGAAATGTTTACTTTAAAACATTGTTAAAAAAAAAATTTATTGCAAAAAATAATTAATTCAGGAGCGAAAATATTTGCGTCCTTTCTATTTGACGTTTCAAATCCAATTCAATTTAATATCACGAGGAATTTATCCATCAAAATTGCAATACAATTCTTTGTGGTGGGAAGGTCCCACTTGGCTAAAAAAAATAATCAGACTATCAAAATCAGCAAACTATCAAACAACTTTAGAAGAAAAATCAAACAATAAACTAAAATCTCATCTGTCAACTATGTCAAGCAATCCATTTATTGACATGCTATTATCAAAATATTCACCTTTAACAAAGCTGCAAAGAATTTTTGCTTATTGCAAACGTCTTATATCTAATCTCAAACTTAAAAAGGAAGATCGTAATAAGGAAAATTTAACAACTATCAAAATAGAGACGGCAACGATACATCTAGTGCAAAGATATCTATTGTCTTTTAAATCATCGTCCAATGAAGAAAATAGCAACTTATTAAACCTTAATCTATTTTCACATAAAAACAAGCTTCTTCGTGTTACGAGGAAGAATTACAGAATTTGGAACTAGTTACGACTGAAAACATCTATTTATCTTACCATACAAATCCATCTTAACCGATCGTATAAATTGGGCAATCTAATAATATAAGACAAAATTATTGGATTTTAAACGGCTTAAAGGCAGTCAAGGGTCAAATTCATCGCTGTACAGTTTTTCATCGATTTAAAACATCAACGACAACGCAACTAATGGGAGAAAATTTAACGAAAAGATTAACAATAAAAAGACTTTTCACTAATTGCGATGTTGATTAAGCTGGACCATTTACGTTAACAGTATCAGTAGGGCGTGGTACAACAACTTTTAAAGGATATATTGCATTATTTATTTGCTTCAGTACAAAGACTATTCATATAGAAGTGGTAAGCAGTCTAACTTCCATTTCATTTCTGACAACTTTTAAACGCTTCATTAGTCGAAGAGGCCCTGTTTCAAATCTTTATAGCGACAACGGAACTAATTTCACAGGAGCTTATAAAATACTAACTAATATATTTAACAAAAACCTATATCAAAATGAAATATCTGACGCTTTATGTAATGAAGGAACTCAAAGGCACTTCATACCGCCAAATTCACCGCATTTCGGAGAACTTTGGGAAGCAGGAACCAAATATCATTTAAAACAAATTATACAAGATCGCATGTTAATATATGAAGAGTTAAATACATTGATGACAAAAATAGAGCCCCTCCTAAATTCTCATCCACTCTGTCCGTTAAATAATGACCAAGAGATCTTAGAAGTACTAACTTCTGGCCATTTTTTAATTGGCGGACCACTCCTTTCAGTTCCAGAAGAAGACGTCTTAGATAACAAAATAAAATGTTTGAAAAGATGGCAGCTATTTGATCATATGTACCAAAATTTCTGGAGAAGATGGTCTAAAGAGTACATTTCCAGGTACAATTCAGACCAAAGTGGACGCAACAGCAACCTAATCTCCAAAAGGGAAACATTGTTATCATAAAAGAATCTTCTAGCGACAAGATGGGCCCTGGGCTGAGCTGCTGAAACAAGAGAGGATGATAATGGATTGGTACGGGTTGTTACCTTAAAAACAAAGAACTCAGTGATTAAGCGAGCAATTACCAATCGTTGATAACGAAGAAGAAGCACATACACAGAAAAAGGAGAAATATTTAACGGTTCAAACTTCATCAAAATCATTAATATATTATAGTTCCAGATCTCTTCAAGATCAGGAAGCAAGAAAAAGGGAAGGAAAGGAAGAACATTCAAGAAATCTTCAAAATAAACATATTCCAGCCACAAAGAAACATATGAGCCATAATAAAACTATATTAGCATTAGGAAACAATAAAAATACTGTTTTTTTTTTTCTCCTAAGGGAGGTGGGAATCTTCCAAAGACACCAAGAATTTTCCCCTTGGTAGTGTCAGATTCTAACTGACTAAACCCACCTCCCCCTTTTGCCAATATAATGTAATGAAACCCTTACCAGCGAACGCAGTATATTGGTTAGCGAAGTAGGTAGGAATAGGAAAAGATAGGAAATGTATACGGAAACATTGAATTGGGAGTGAGACTGTAAGGAAACAATGAATCCGCCTACTACTATTACTATTTTGCTAACAGTGACTAAAGCCGTCACAACAGTTACAACATGTAGTAGTATATAGTACTACATGAGGTAATTATTGTAGGCATCTCCCACTGTCACTGTAGCGGCTATTATTATTGATATTAGTATTCTTATCAATATTATTATTAGTTTACTACAGAGTCAGCGCCAACAGTGGATTACAAAGTGCAGCAGTATATAACAACTTACTTTCATGATATAACCAAAGATAGCTCCACTGTGTAGCTATTATTATTATTACCACTATTATTATTATTATTTTTATTATTATTATTATTATTATTATTATTATTATTATAATTATTGTTATTATTACTATTACTATTATTATTATTATTATTACCATTATTATTATTATTATTATTATTAAATTATTATTACTATTATTATTATTATTATTATTATTTTACTAATCTTATACTGATATATATAGATGTCGAGAAGATGCTAACTAATTTCTTAAAAGATTCTTTAAGTAGAAAAACAAGGGAATATGCATCAGCGAGACTTAAAAAACTAGATGAACTATGGCAAAGAGCTGTAGAAAATGACACGAACATGCAAGCATTTAATGATGATGAACATGCATATTTTAAAACGAAAGTTTCGCTAAAATGAAAATCCTCGTGGAGCAGACAAAAAATGAATTATAGAAAATTCTTTTCAATGCAATAAAGCAAGAAGAAACGGCAGAATCACTTAAGGAAAGAAATGAACTTGTGGGTAGGAAAATCATTTTGATTACAATATTGAAAGGAGAAATTGTGCTAATTCAGGATAAAATTAAAATAGAGTTATCTACTACATATATTCACGAAAATTTAAGAACATTGAGAGGGGCTTGGAAAGAAATCAACGAAAACCAGTTGTAAAGCAAGGGTGAACATGAATACTTTACTGAAAGAATATTTGAAGAAATTCAAATAAGCTACGAAGAGATAATGATAAATCTGCAAGAAAAACTGCAAGAAAAGAAGATCACAGAAGAGAATCCATCGAAATTAAATAGAAATAATAAAGAAACAAATTTGTAGCTTCCGAAAATTGAAATTACCAAAATTTTCAGGAAGTTACTTTAACTGGAAGACTTTTAGAGACCGGTTTATGGAATTAATCGAAAAAAAAAAAATTTAGGAAAAGCTCAAAGATATCACTATTTAAAAGCAAACTTAAACAACGAAGCATTTGAATTGATCAAGCATTTACCAGTTACTGCTGAAAATTATGACACAGCGGCAAAGGGAAAGAGTCGGCAAAGGCAATATGGAAATTACACGACGTTACAATTGAGAGTGTTCTTGCTATTGAAAACTTACAAATTTCAGTAGGAAATTGGGATCCACTATTAATACATTTTCTTGTGGAGAAATTAGATAAATAGTCTCATAAACTATATAAGCAATCATTAAATTCACCTCGAGAATTGCAGACATTGAACCATTTTTTCGCGTTTTTGGAAAATCGATTCCAAACATTGGAATCATTAGAAGGAAAATCTTCAACGAAGCAAAACTAAGAACATATTATGGAAGTTCTATTAATCATAAATGTGCTGTGTATCATCAGGACCACAAAATTTATCAGTGCGAAAAGTTGAAGGGTTATAATGAACAACAAAAATTCGAATACGTTACAAAACAATGCAATGCTCTTACATTAAACTAATTGATTCGTGTTCTGAGGCAACTTTAATAACAGAAAATAAGGCACAACAGTTGCAGCTGAAAAAACTTAAAACAGCTGCATCTAAATCAGGCGTAGGTACATTAAAATGTGGTATAACTCAATACATGATAGTTATCAATATACGTTCAAAATTTAAACCAAATACTTACAATACGAAAATGCCTAATTTAACGAGTTAACTTCCATCCAAAAATATTACATCTTATCAATCCTCGGAATACATTAACAGCCTAACATTGGCAGATCCTTACTTTTACCAATCTAAACCGATAGATATTATACTCGGAACAAGTGTTTACGGGCAGATTATTTTAAACCATGTAATTGAGGGAAAAAGAGGTACGCCAATCGCTCAGAAAACAGAGTTCGGATACATCCTGATAGGAGGAATCATGCGAGAACAATCAACAAATTCAATAAAGTGCCATGTTAGTGAAATTGATATCGGAAAAGAACTGTCAAAATTTTGGGAAAGCGAAGAGCTTAGCCCAGAATAGGTATTGGCAACTGAAGAAATTGAATGTAAGAAATTCTATCAAACAACACATCGTTGTGCGGAAGATGGAAGTTATACGGTTTGATTACCACTCAAGAAACAACCAAATAGATTAGCTTTTAATGGTTCCAAAGAATTGGCCATGGCAAGATTGTATCAAGTAGAGTTAAATATGATTCATTACTCGAAAAAATGTATAAAGATTTCATGAATGAATACAGCAAGCTCGGTCATATGGTACTAGCAGAAAATGACGATCAGATTACATACTACTTACCACATAATTCTGTATTAAAACATAACAGCTCAACCACCAAATTAAGAGTAGTTTTCGACGCCTGCGCTAAACGAAGCACTACAAAAAGCTTAAGTGATTCTATGATGACCCAACTTAATTTACAACAAAACTTAGTAGAAATCATATTAAGATGGCGAAAATATAAAATTGTTTTCACAGCCGATATTGAGAAAATGTATCGTTAAATAAAGGTAGATAGCAGAGATCAAGATTAACAAAGAAATCTTTGGCCAAATTAAACACGGGAGCTTATTAAGGAGTATAAATTAACAACTGTAATATACGGAACCGCTGCAGCACCTTATCTAGCAATTAAAACATTATGTCAACTGGCTGCAAATCAGGCTCGCTTATTTCCGTTGGCAGCTAAAGCAATTTTAAATGATACATATATGGATGATGTTGTTTCAACTTATACAACTTCTTAAAGGTGGGAAGCTGAATCTCAGAAAATGGAGCACTAACCATGCTAATCTGTTAAGACGAATACCAGTAGAGCTAAGAGAATTTGCAAACAGTATCAATTTTGATGATGGTGAATCAATAAAAGCATTAGGACTCGCTGGGTACCGACTTCCGATAAATTAAAATTCAATATTAACATTAAACCAGACCCAGAACTTATTACTAAACGATGGATAATGTCTGAAGCTGCGCGAATCTTTGATCCAATAGGATTACTTTCTCCTATAACCATTAAAATAAAATAATTGTTTCGAGAAATATGTTTAGAACAATCGCATTGGGATAATGTAGTTTCTGATAAAATATTAAAGGAATGGCAAAAGATTAAAACCGAATTGCCATCTATTGAAAAACTTGAACTTTCACGTTGAATTGATTATGAAAATTCGGTAGGAACTTGTGAATTACATGGATTTTCAGATGTCTCCGAAAAGGCGTACAGTGCAGTCGTATACCTACGAACATTGAAAGCAGCCGGTCATATTACAGTAAATCTTGTTACAGTAAAAAATTAGTTAGCACCACTAAGATCACAATTATCATAGCCAAGATTAGAGTTATGTGGCGACTTCTTATTAGCCAGATTGATGAAAGAAGTCAAGCACAGTTTAGATATTGACAATATAATGTCATTTGCTTGGACAAATTCTACAATTGTTTTATCGTGGCTATAAAGAGATCCACATCATTGGAAAACATTTGTTGGCAATAGAGTATCAGAAATACAGTCGATATTAAAGGTCGGACATTGCCATCATGTCAGCTCAAAAGCAAACCCAGCAGATTTAATATCACGCGGAATTTATCCATCAAAATTGCAATATAATTCTTTGTGGTGGGACGGTCCCACTCTGTTAAAACAAAAAATAATCAGACTCTAAAAATGAACAAATTATCAAACTACTTTAGAAGAAAAATCAAACAATAAACTAAAATCTCATCTGTCCACTATGTCAAACAATCCAATTATTGATATACTATTATCAAAATATTCATCTTTAACAAAGCTGCAAAGAATTTTTGCTTATTGCAAACGCCTTATACTTAATATCAAACTTAAGGAGGAAAATCGTAATAAGGAAAATTTAACAACTATCGAAATAAAGACGGCAACGATACATCTAGTGCAAACTACACAAATACAATACTTTAAAGATGATATCGAATATCTATGTCGAACATCTATTGCAAAACTTGAACTTTCACGTTGAATTGATTATGAAAATTCGGTAGGAACTTGTGAATTACATGGATTTTCAGATGCCTCCGAAAAGGCGTACGGTGCAGTCGTATACCTACGAACATTGAAAGCAGAAGGTCAAATTACAGTAAATCTTCTAACAGCATAAAAATAAGATAGCACCACTAAGATCACAATTATCATTGCCAAGATTAGAGTTATGTGGCGCCTTATTATTAGCCAGATTGATAAAAGAAGTCAAGCACAGTTCAGATATTGACAATATAATGTCATTTGCTTGGACAGATTCTACAATTGTTTAATCGTGGCTACAAAGAGATCCACATCATTGGAAAACATTTGTTGGCAATAGAGTATCAGAAATACAGTCGATATTAGAGGTTGGACATTGGCATCATGTCAGCTCAAAAGCAAACCCAGCAGATTTAATATCACGAGGAATTTATCCATCAAAATTGCAATATAATTCTTTGTGGTGGGAAGGTTCCACTCTGTTAAAATAAAAAATATTCAGACTCTCAAAATGAACAAATTATCAAACAACTTTAGAAGAAAAATCAAACAATAATCTAAAATCTCATCCGTCCACTATGTCAAACAATCCAATTATTGATATACTATTATCAAAATATTCATCATTAACAAAGCTGCAAAGAATTTTTGCTTATTGCAATCGTCAAATATTTAATCTCAAACTTAAAAAGGAAGATCTTAATAAAGAAAATTTAACATCTATCGAAATAGAGACGGCAACGATACATCTAGTGCAAACTACACAAATACAATACTCTAAAGATGATATCTATTGTCTATTAAATCATCGTCCAATGAAGAAAAATAGCAACTTATTAAACCTTAATCTATTTTTAGATAAAAAGCTTCTTCGTGTTACGAGGAAGAATTACAGAATTTGGAACTAGTTACGACTGAAAACATCCATTTATCTTACCATACAAATCCATCTTAACCAATCGTATAAATTGGGCAATCTTATAATAAGACAAAATTATTGGATTTTAAACGGCTTAAAGGCAGTCAAGGGTCAAATTCATCGCTGTACAGTTTTTCATCGATTTAAAATATCAACGACAACGCAACTAATGGGAGAAAATTTAACGAAAAGCAGATTAACAATAAAAAGACTTTTCACTAATTGCGATGTTGATTAAGCTGGACCATTCACGTTAACATTATCAGTAGGGCGTGGTACAACAACTTTTAAAGGATATATTGCATTATTTATTTGCTTCAGTACAAAGACTATTCATATAGAAGTGGTAAGCAGTCTAACTTCCATTTCATTTCTGACAACTTTTAAACGCTTCATTAGTCGAAGAGGCCCTGTTTCAAATCTTTATAGCGACAACGGAACTAATTTCACAGGAGCTTATAAAATACTAACTAATATATTTAACAAAAACCTATATCAAAATGAAATATCTGACGCTTTATGTAATGAAGGAACTCAAAGGCACTTCATACCGCCAAATTCACCGCATTTCGGAGAACTTTGGGAAGCAGGAACCAAATATCATTTAAAACAAATTATAAAAGATCGCATGTTAACATATGAAGAGTTAAATACATTGATGACAAAAATAGAGGCCCGCCTAAATTCTCGTCCACTCTGTCCGGTAAATAATGACCAAGAGATCTTAGAAGTACTAACTTTTGGCCATTTTTTAATTGGCGGACCACTCCTTTCAGTTCCAGAAGAAGACGTCTTAGATAACAAAATAAAATGTTTGAAAAGATGGCAGCTATTTGATCATATGTACCAAAATTTCTGGAGAAGATGGTCTAAAGAGTACATTTCCAGGTACAATACAGACCAAAGTGGACGCAACAGCAACCTAATCTCCAAAAGGGAAACATTGTTATCATAAAAGAATCTTCTAGCGACAAGATGGGCCCTGGGCTGAGCTGCTGAAACAAGAGAGGATGATAATGGATTGGTACGGGTTGTTACCTTAAAAACAAAGAACTCAGTGATTAAGCGAGCAATTACCAATCGTTGATAACGAAGAAGAAGCACATACACAGAAAAAGGAAAAATATTTAACGGTTCAAACTTCATCAAAATCATTAATATATTATAGTTCCAGATCTCTTCAAGATCAGGAAGCAAGAAAAAGGGAAGGAAAGGAAGAACATTCAGAAATCTTCAAAATAAACATATTCCAGCCACAAAGAAACATATGAGCCATAATAAAACTATATTAGCATTAGGAAACAATAAAAATACTGTTTTTTTTTCTCCTAAGGGAGGTGGGAATCTTCCAAAGACACCAAAAATTTTCCCCTTGGTAGTGTCAGATTCTAACTGACTAAACCCACCTCCCCCTTTTGCCAATATAATGCAATGAAACCCTTACCTGCGAACGCAGTATATTGGTTAGTGAAGTAGGTAGGAATAGGAAAAGATAGGAAATGTATACGGAAACATTGAATTGGGAGTGAGACTGTAAGGAAACAATGAATCCGCCTACTACTATTACTATTTTGCTAACAGTGACTAAAGCCGTCACAACAGTTACAACATGTAGTAGTATATAGTACTACATGAGGTAATTATTGTAGGCATCTCCCACTGTCACTGTAGCGGCTATTATTATTGATATTAGTATTCTTATCAATATTATTATTACTTTACTACAGAGTTAGCGCCAACAGTGGATTACAAAGTGCAGCAGTATATAACAACTTACTTTCATGATATAACCAAAGATTGCTCCACTGTGTAGCTATTATTATTATTACCACTATTATTATTATTATTATTATTATTATAATTATTGTTATTATTACTATTACTATTATTATTATTATTTATTATTATTATTATTACTATTATTATTACTATTATTAAATTATTATTACTATTATTACTATTATTGTTATTATTTTACTAATCTTATACTGATATATATAGATGTCGAGAAGGTGCTAACTAATTTCTAAAAAGATTCTTTAAGTAGAAAAACAAGGGAATATGCATCAGCGAGACTTAAAAAACTAGATGAACTATGGCAAAGAGCTGTAGAAAATGACACGAACATGCAAGCATTTAATGATGATGAACATGCATATTTTAAAACGAAAGTTTCGCTAAAATGAAAATCCTCGTGGAGCAGACAAAAAATGAATTAGAGAAAATTCTTTTCAATGAAATAAAGCAAGAAGAAACGGCAGAATCACTTAAGGAGAGAAATGAACTTGTGAGTAGGAAAATCATTTTGATTACAATATTGAAAGGAGAAATTGTGCTAATTCAGGATAAAATTAAAATAGAGTTATCTACTACATATATTCACGAAAATTTAAGAACATTGAGAGGGGCTTGGAAAGAAATCAACGAAAACCAGTTGTAAAGCAAGGGTGAACATGAATACTTTACTGAAAGAATATTTGAAGAAATTCAAATAAGCTACGAAGAGATAATGATAAATCTGCAAGAAAAACTGCAAGAAAAGAAGATCACAGAAGAGAATCCATCGAAATTAAATAGAAATAATAAAGAAACAAATTTGTAGCTTCCGAAAATTGAAATTACCAAAATTTTCAGGAAGTTACTTTAACTGGAAGACTTTTAGAGACCGGTTTATGGAATTAATCGAAAAAAAAAAATTTAGGAAAAGCTCAAAGATATCACTATTTAAAAGCAAACTTAAACAACGAAGCATTTGAATTGATCAAGCATTTACCAGTTACTGCTGAAAATTATGACACAGCGGCAAAGGGAAAGAGTCGGCAAAGGCAATATGGAAATTACACGACGTTACAATTGAGAGTGTTCTTCCTATTGAAAACTTACAAATTTCAGTAGGAAATTGGGATCCACTATTAATACATTTTCTTGTGGAGAAATTAGATAAATAGTCTCATAAACTATATAAGCAATCATTAAATTCACCTCGAGAATTGCAGACATTGAACCATTTTTTCGCGTTTTTGGAAAATCGATTCCAAACATTGGAATCATTAGAAGGAAAATCTTCAACGAAGCAAAACTAAGAACATATTATGGAAGTTCTATTAATCATAAATGTGCTGTGTATCATCAGGACCACAAAATTTATCAGTGCGAAAAGTTCAAGGGTTATAATGAACAACAAAAATTCGAATACGTTACAAAACAATGCAATGCTCTTACATTAAACTAATTGATTCGTGTTCTGAGGCAACTTTAATAACAGAAAATAAGGCACAACAGTTGCAGCTGAAAAAACTTAAAACAGCTGCATCTAAATCAGGCGTAGGTACATTAAAATGTGGTATAACTCAATACATGATAGTTATCAATATACGTTCAAAATTTAAACCAAATACTTACAATACGAAAATGCCTAATTTAACGAGTTAACTTCCATCCAAAAATATTACATCTTATCAATCCTCGGAATACATTAACAGCCTAACATTGGCAGATCCTTACTTTTACCAATCTAAACCGATAGATATTATACTCGGAACAAGTGTTTACGGGCAGATTATTTTAAACCATGTAATTGAGGGAAAAAGAGGTACGCCAATCGCTCAGAAAACAGAGTTCGGATACATCCTGATAGGAGGAATCATGCGAGAACAATCAACAAATTCAATAAAGTGCCATGTTAGTGAAATTGATATCGGAAAAGAACTGTCAAAATTTTGGGAAAGCGAAGAGCTTAGCCCAGAATAGGTATTGGCAACTGAAGAAATTGAATGTAAGAAATTCTATCAAACAACACATCGTTGTGCGGAAGATGGAAGTTATACGGTTTGATTACCACTCAAGAAACAACCAAATAGATTAGCTTTTAATGGTTCCAAAGAATTGGCCATGGCAAGATTGTATCAAGTAGAGTTAAATATGATTCATTACTCGAAAAAATGTATAAAGATTTCATGAATGAATACAGCAAGCTCGGTCATATGGTACTAGCAGAAAATGACGATCAGATTACATACTACTTACCACATAATTCTGTATTAAAACATAACAGCTCAACCACCAAATTAAGAGTAGTTTTCGACGCCTGCGCTAAACGAAGCACTACAAAAAGCTTAAGTGATTCTATGATGACCCAACTTAATTTACAACAAAACTTAGTAGAAATCATATTAAGATGGCGAAAATATAAAATTGTTTTCACAGCCGATATTGAGAAAATGTATCGTTAAATAAAGGTAGATAGCAGAGATCAAGATTAACAAAGAAATCTTTGGCCAAATTAAACACGGGAGCTTATTAAGGAGTATAAATTAACAACTGTAATATACGGAACCGCTGCAGCACCTTATCTAGCAATTAAAACATTATGTCAACTGGCTGCAAATCAGGCTCGCTTATTTCCGTTGGCAGCTAAAGCAATTTTAAATGATACATATATGGATGATGTTGTTTCAACTTATACAACTTCTTAAAGGTGGGAAGCTGAATCTCAGAAAATGGAGCACTAACCATGCTAATCTGTTAAGACGAATACCAGTAGAGCTAAGAGAATTTGCAAACAGTATCAATTTTGATGATGGTGAATCAATAAAAGCATTAGGACTCGCTGGGTACCGACTTCCGATAAATTAAAATTCAATATTAACATTAAACCAGACCCAGAACTTATTACTAAACGATGGATAATGTCTGAAGCTGCGCGAATCTTTGATCCAATAGGATTACTTTCTCCTATAACCATTAAAATAAAATAATTGTTTCAAGAAATATGTTTAGAACAATCGCATTGGGATAATGTAGTTTCTGATAAAATATTAAAGGAATGGCAAAAGATTAAAACCGAATTGCCATCTATTGAAAAACTTGAACTTTCACGTTGAATTGATTATGAAAATTCGGTAGGAACTTGTGAATTACATGGATTTTCAGATGTCTCCGAAAAGGCGTACGGTGCAGTCGTATACCTACGAATATTGAAAGCAGCAGGTCATATTACAGTAAATCTTGTTACAGTAAAAAATTAGTTAGCACCACTAAGATCACAATTATCATTGCCAAGATTAGAGTTATGTGGCGCCTTATTATTAGCCAGATTGATGAAAGAAGTCAAGCACAGTTTAGATATTGACAATATAATGTCATTTGCTTGGACAGATTCTACAATTGTTTTATAGTGGCTATAAAGAGATGCACATCATTGGAAAACATTTGTTGGCAATATAGTATCAGAAATACAGTCGATATTAGAGGTCGGACATTGGCATCGTGTCAGCTCAAAAGCAAACCCAGCAGATTTAATATCACGAGGAATTTATCCATCAAAATTGCAATATAATTCTTTGTGGTGGAACGGTCCCACTCTGTTAAAACAAAAAATAATCAGACTCTCAAAATGAACAAATTATCAAACAACTTTAGAAGAAAAATCAAACAATAAACTAAAATCTCATCTGTCCACTATGTCAAACAATCCAATTATTGATATACTATTATCAAAATATTCATCTTTAACAAAGCTGCAAAGAATTTTTGCTTATTGCAAACGCCTTATACTTAATATCAAACTTAAGGAGGAAAATCGTAATAAAGAAAATTTAACAACTATCGAAATAAAGACGGCAACGATACATCTAGTGCAAACTACACAAATACAATACTTTAAAGATGATATCGAATGTCTATGTCGAACATCTATTGAAAAACTTGAACTTTCACGTTGAATTGATTATGAAAATTCGGTAGGAACTTGTGAATTACATGGATTTTCAGATGCCTCCGAAAAGGCGTACGGTGCAGTCGTATACCTACGAACATTGAAAGCAGAAGGTCAAATTACAGTAAATCTTCTAACAGCATAAAAATAAGATAGCACCACTAAGATCACAATTATCATTGCCAAGATTAGAGTTATGTGGCGCCTTATTATTAGCCAGATTGATAAAAGAAGTCAAGCATAGTTTAGATATTGACAATATAATGTCATTTGCTTGGACAGATTCTACAATTGTTTTATCGTGGCTACAAAGAGATCCACATCATTGGAAAACATTTGTTGGCAATAGAGTATCAGAAATACAGTCGATATTAGAGGTCGGGCATTGGCATCATGTCAGCTCAAAAGCAAACCCAGCAGATTTAATATCACGAGGAATTTATCCATCAAAATTGCAATATAATTCTTTGTGGTGGGAAGGTCCCACTCTGTTAAAACAAAAAATAATCAGACTATCAAAATCAGCAAATTATCAAACAACTTTAGAAGAAAAATCAAACAATAAACTAAAATCTCATCTGTCAACTATGTCAAGCAATCCATTTATTGACATGCTATTATCGAAATATTCATCTTTAACAAAGCTGCAAAGAATTTTTGCTTATTGCAATCGTCTTATATCTAATCTCAAACTTAAAAAGGAAAATCGTAATAAGGAAAATTTAACAACTATCGAAATAGAGACGGCAACGATACATCTAGTGCAAACTACACAAATACAATACTCTAAAGATGATATCTATTGTCTATTAAATCATCGTCCAATGAAGAAAAATAGTAACTTATTAAACCTTAATCTATTTTTAGATAAAAACAAGCTTCTTCGTGTTACGAGGAAGAATTGCAGAATTTGGAACTAGCTACGACCGAAAACAACCATTTATCTTACCATACAAATTAATCTTACCCGATCTTATAAATTGGGCTCATAAACACACTTTACATGGGAGAAACTCAAAGACTCTGGAATATATAAGAAAAAATTATTGAATTTTAAACGGCTTAAAGGCAGTGAAGTGTCAAATTAATCGCTATACAGTTTGTCCTCGATTTAAAACATCAACGACAA
The DNA here is from genome assembly GCA_947095535.1 of Poecilobothrus nobilitatus. Classification (NCBI taxonomy): domain Eukaryota; kingdom Metazoa; phylum Arthropoda; class Insecta; order Diptera; family Dolichopodidae; genus Poecilobothrus; species Poecilobothrus nobilitatus. The sequence continues at coordinate 112,099,568 of OX352773.1, forward strand.
CGCAACCAATGGGAAACATGTAGAATTGTAAGCAGTCTAACTTCCATTGTATTTCTGGTAGCTTTTAAACGCTTCATTGGTCGAAGAGGCCTTTTTTCAAAACTTTATAGCGACAACGGAACTAATTTCACAGGAGCTTATAAAATACTAACTAATATATTTAACAAAAACCTATATCAAAATGAAATATCTGACGCTTTATGTAATGAAGGAACTCAATGGTACCTCATACCGCCAAATTCACCGCATTTGGGAGGACTTTGGGAAGCAGAAACCAAATGTCATTTAAAATGAAATATAAAAGATCGCGTGTTAACATATGAAGAGTTAAATAAATTGATGGCAAAAATAGAAGCGTACCTAAATTCTCGTCCACTCTGTCCGTTAAATAATGACCCAGAGATTTTAGAAGTACTAACTCCTGGCCATTTTTTAATTGGCGGACCACTCCTTTCAGTTCCAGAAGAAGACGTCTTAGATAACAAAATAAACTGTTTGAAAATATGGCAGCTACTTGATCATATGTACCAAAACTTCTGGATAAGATGGTCTAAAGAGTACATTTCCAAGTTGCAATTCAGACCAAAGTGGACAGAACACCAAACTAATCTCCAAAAGGGGAACATTGTTATCATAAAAGAAGACAATCTTCCAGCAACAAGATGGGCCCTGGGCAGAGTTATTGAAACAACAGAGGATGATAATGGATTGGTACGGGTTGTTACCTTAAAAACAAGGAACTTGGTGATTAACCGAGCAAGGTTTACCAAGGTTTCATACCAATCGTTGATAACGAAAAAGAAGCTATTAATACATAGAAAAAGGAAAAACATAGCATTCAAGAAATCTTCAAAGTAAATATATTCCAGCCAGAAAGAAACTTATGAGCCATAATAGAACTAGTTATTTCAGTTCCATATGGTTAACAATAATACTTAGTTTTTTATTTGTATTAGCATTAGAAGACAATAAAAATACTGTTAAATCTTATACTGATATATCCTCCAATAATAAACAAGGGATTTATTTTGAAAAGGTTGCAGATACAGATATATATAGCAGTGTGTGGATTTTGTTGGTTCGTTTTAATTTAGCTCGATATTATCATCAAATAGAAAGCATCAAAACCTCAATAAATTACCTGAAAAAATTTTGTGACAAATATGCAAGCGATGTGGAATTCGAAGAATATTGTATTCCCATTATATCTCAATTACGTCATCAATATATAGAAGTATAAAACGCTAACCAATTAATACATCATCAAAATAAGCTTACTGGAAAACGAAAAAGAGCTGCACTTGGGATAGTTGGAAGTATAGCTCATAGTTTATTTGGAGTTATAGATGAAGAATGTGCTGAAAATATGAAGCTCAAATAAATGAATTGAAAGAAAACGACAATAAAATTACAATCCTTTTTTAGATTTTAAACCGAACCTTTTAAGATCTCAAACCTTATCAGACGAAATAAAATAGAACTAAACAGCATCAAAATATTTTTGGAAAATTCAATTCAGCAGTTTTGTTAATAACATTAGATTTAAATAGAATCAGGCATATTCAACAAGCTATTATAGGAGCTATTTCAGATATTCACCATGGTAAAATCAGCCCTTTATTATTAACATCCACACAGCTTTATTCTCAACTTAAAATAATTCGAGGTCATATTCCTAGAAATTTGGATTCCTGGAGATCAAGATGAAAATCAGATTCTTACATTATATTCATTAATGGAGGCAAAAACTCGAGTAACTAATAACATACTCTTTGAAATTAAAATACCGGTATTTGATGCAGAGTATTATAAAATGTATCGATTAATACCAATTCCTATGAATAATTCTAAACAGTTTGTGTACATTGAACCTTCAAGTAAATACCTACTTGTAAATGCATATCATGATCGGCATACACCTATTGAAACTGCTGATCTTACATTTTGTCGACATTGGAAATCGGATAATCTTTTATGCAAATTTAATTTACCGCTATATGGATTGCGACCTAACATAAGTAAATGTAAAATTGAACTACTTAGTATGGAAAACAATTTATCGCCGTTTTGTAAAATAAAAAGTTACGCAATGGTTACAAAATGGATCAGAATGCATACTGCAAATAACTGGATATATCTTTTACCTACAAAGACTACATTCGACCTTTCATGTGGCAATAATTTGCACCAACTAACACTTCAGGGAAATGGCATAATTCAGTTTCAACCAACATGTTTTTTGAAACACTCAAGCATGTTTCTATCAGCCGACAGCATATTAAGACACAGGCAATATAAGTTCATCATTTTTTTTAGAACCAAATATTCCAAAAAATATTTCGCATTCTATATTTAATCAAACTTATACTAACTCCAACTTGCTGCCGATGATACAAAATGAAATTACAGACACAGATTTTCACCCTGTACATTCAATGACTGTGAATGGTCTCAACTTTCAAATTTGAAGAATAGCAGTTTTCACCATATTCATCATTATACAGTTGCATATTTACTCTTAATAATAGTAATTATCTTAGGTATATTATATTGTTGTCGCAACTGTCGAAGCATAATTTACAAAAGGAGAACGTGTCAGAACTAAAGGTGATAACAGTAAAACCAGAAAATTCTAATCCAACAAATCACCCGTTTGGACATTAAACTTTGCGGCGGAAACATGTTTATGCAACAAAAAATGTCTATTTTTAATAATATCAAATAAGCCCTCATTTCCCTTATTTAGAATATAATTTACTTCAATATAACTTTTACTTTAAATTACTTTTAATTGTTCTTATTAATTTTGCTATGTAATCAAATTTTAGTTAAGTAATAATTTTATTTGCAAATATGAATGTAGGTCAATAATTAGTATTGTATCAATGTAACTTAAATTTTATTTATTTAATTAATGGGACATTAACAATTTTTATAACTCTTTTCTTTGTATATAACCGAACAACTTTTTATGTAAAATTATCATTCAAATTAAAGATATTAAAGTTTTTTTTATAGATTAACAAATGTAAAATTTGTTTTATTTATTCTTTTATCAGAATAATCAACATATTTAATCTACTTTTTTGCAAATTGAAATTGTGTGTTTATCGTTGAATATCCAAGGGCTAAGAAATAACTTTGATCAACTGGAGGTGCTAATAATTAATAATAAGTGTGAGTTTGTTTGTTTAACAGAAACGCATTTAATTGATGATGATGAGGATTCTCCATTAAAAATCGATGCATACAGATTAATAAGAACGGATAGTAATTCAAGACACACTGGGGGTGTAGTATTTTATATACGAGATTATTGGAATGTTGAGGTTATTAAAAGAATTACTATATATAATGAATTATGGGTATTGGTTTTGAAAACATATCATGATAATAGAATATTTTATCTCTGTGGGTTATATAGAGCACCGAAATACCTGAATATAGAGGCAGATTTTTTTCGTCACCTGAATAATCTAATGGATGAACTTTTTGAAAAGGATAATGTTTTAATAATGGGGGATTTTAATGTGGATTGGAAAACGGAAAATAGTATTAAAATTAAAGCCAGCCAAATATTAGTTGATAATGCGTTCAAACTAATAGTTAGTGAATACATAAGAATATCAAAAAACAGTAAATGTTTAATTGATTGGGTTTTAACTAATAAGATTAATAATATTGAGATACAAATAGAGGAAAAGCTTAAAATCTCTGATCATGAAACAGTGAAAATAATAATAAAAGACGATAATAATGTAAAAAGACAAAAGACTAAAATTAAATTTATGAAATATAACAAAAACTTATTTAGAAATAGAATAATTTTTAATGATATTGCAACAACTTACTTTGTAGATTGTAATAGTAAAGCAAATATATTTAGTAATAATAGCATAAGCATAATAATAATAGCATAGCATAGAATAATATAGTGAAAGACTTTGTGGTAATAAAAGATATTAAACAAAATCAAATTAATTGGTATACAAATGAACTAAGGTTATTGAAAGCTCAAAAAATTATTTTGTACACTAAAGCAAAATTAACTAACAATAATAGTGATTGGCTTAATTATAAGCATATTAGAAATTTATATAAAAGCGACTTAACTAAAACAAAAAATGCTTATATCAGTAATAAAATTCAAACTAGTGATCAAACTGTAATGTGGAGAAATATAAAAAAGTATGTTCTTAAAAAAAACCCACATGTCATTAATGAAGTAATTTTTAATAATGAAAAAATAATTGAACCTAAAAAGATTGCTAATGAATTTAATAATTTTTTTGTTGAAAGTATAAATGAAATAAATAATAATATAAAATCAGTACAATTTATAAATATAATTGGAAATAATAACATTAATCCATTTAAATTTTTTTTTTTTTTTTTATTTATTAAAATTTTTTCAATTTTTATTTTTTCTTACTATTTTTTTTTCTTTTTTATTTTATTTTTTTTAAATTAACTTGAGTAGGTAATGCTATCAATCCTTTTTTAAATACTCTTATGTTTGGGGCATATTTTATATTGTTAGGAAGACTGTTGAAAACTTTTAGACAGTTGAACATAACATCTCTTTTACCCTTTTCCGTCCTGGGAGCTCCGAGTCGAAAATGCTCTGCACTCCTTGTGTTATAATTATGGATTGAATCATTTGTTTGTAGTCTAAGGTTGCTTTTCATTAAATTATTTGATAATTTATAAATCAGCGTACAGTTTTCTAAAAATATTGTTTGTTCAACAGAGGGTAATTTGCAATCAGAGTACAATGATGTTGTTGAGTAATCATAAGGTAGTCTGTATAAAATTTGTATGGCTATAATAATGAGGACGGTAACCGAGTTTATAATAATTTTAGAACATTGACTCCAAATTGTGATTAAATACCGCATTTTGGATTGGATGTGAGAGTAAAATACTAACTTTGCTACATGTTCACTTAATCTAGGACATCAATTGGAACACCAATTATTGATATTATAGATTTTTTTAATTTTTCAGTATGTATTTTTCAAGCCAGGTCTTCATCAATGTATAAGCCCAAATATTTGGCTGATTCAACTCTTTTTATCGGTTGTTGATTGATGTTGATTGATAAATTAATATTTCCTTTATTTTTTTGCTTGAATAATATGAACTCAGTTTTGGAAACGTTAATTGTTAATCTGCTAAATTTTAACCACTAGTTGACTTTATGTAGGTCACTATTGATGATTTCTTCCAGTTGATTGGTGTTTTTACTTTTATATAAAATTATTGTATAGCCTTTTAGTCCAAATTGGTTGAAACTATTTACATAAGCTAAGTAAAGAATTGGACCAAGAACTGTAAGCTAAGCTAAGTAAAGAATTGGACCCTGAGGAACTCCAATTGGTAAACTTGCTTCTTCACTAATGGAATAATTTGTTCTCGTTTTAATTTTACGATCTTCCAAATAGGACTTAAATAGATTAGCTGCAATTGCTCTAATACCAATGTTAAAAAGATTATTTAGTAGTATATCATGATTCAAGGTGTCGAATGCTTTTTTTAGGTCTAAAAGGATAGCAACAGCGTAGTTGTTGTTATCTAATGCCGTGTTTATAAAATTAACAACTTCGGCTGCAGCTGATTCTGTACTACTTTTATTTAGAAAACCAAATTGGTGGTCGTCAATTAGATTGGAGTTAGAAAGGAATATAATTAGACGACGTTTAATAACTTTTTCAATGATTTTAGATAGACAATTTGTTAAAGATATTGGTCTATAGTTGTTACAGTCTGCATTATTTCCTGATTTATAAATCGGAGTGATAATACATTCTTTAGCCGCATCTGGAAATTCGCCAGTATGTAAATTGTTATATCAGCAAGTTTGTTGGATATTAAATACCCGATAGATTTGATGTGTTTTATTGAAATACCGTCAGGTCCAGGCGATGAATTAGATTTAAAAGTGTTTATGATTTCCATTATTTCATTGCTATTTGTTGGCATAAGGAATATTGTATTCTCATTTGTGAATAGATGTGGACCTATTTCATTATTTACTTGGTTGCTAAATTTTTTGTCTAAAACGCTTCCAATGGTAGCAAAAGGATTATTTAAAATGTTTGCTGCTTCTAAATCAGATTTAGAGATATCACCGTTGCTATTAGTCAAATAAATTTTCAGTTTCCCCTTGGAACTATTAAGATTTAACTGTTCGTTAATAACTTTCCACATTTGTTGGGAATTTGTGGCTTCACTTATTTGATTATTAAAGAAATTTTCCTTTGCTTCTTTTACCAGCTTTTGAGTAAAATTTTTGATTCTTATGTACTTATTTTGTAGATCCACGTTGTTCTTGTTTTTACGAAGTTTAGCGTAAAGTTTGTTTTTTCGCTTTATTACGCTGAGTATAAAAGAGGTAATCCAAGGGTTTTGTTTTCTTCTTCTAACTGTTATGGGTGATGATGCCAATGATTTACTTTCCTTTAAACATTCCGTGAGTCCATTGTAAGAATTACACATTTGAACTTTGTGTGCGACTAAGTTTTGAAACATTTCCCAATTTGTTTTAACAATATTTACCTGTATCATTGGTTCAGGATTAATATCACATTTTTCAATACTAATATTCAATATCTTGTGATCACTAATAGGATTATCAGATGACTTGATTAATACTTCGAAAGTTTTAGAGTTGGAAATAATATGACCAATAATGCTTCCATGATTACAATCAGATTGACAATTGCAGTTAACGGCTAGACGAGTAATTCCGCTTATAGTGGTGTTATTGCATATATTGAAATTATATGATTCAACTATGTTCTTATAAGTATTAGTAAGATCATTAATTGTAAGCAAATCTATATTGGTATCTCCCACTATAATACAGTTTTTATTAAACTTTTAAGAAGGATTCCAAGTGAATTGACGTAATCATTCTTATCATTATCAGGTTCATTATACATAGTAAAAATTTTTAGGTTAGGCTGACAGTTCAGTAATATTATTCCAATAGGATTAAATTTAACATTTATTGATTCAGGTAACGAAAGAGTAGAAAATGAAATTGAATCTTTTATATATATTGCGGTACCACCTCCTCTGTTATTATCTCTGCAAGAATGTACTACCGCATACTCAAGGATTTGCATAAGCGGAATTTCAGATGAGTATATCCATGTTTCATTTAAAACAACAATATCTGGAATGTGCAATTTAATCATTAAAATTAGGTCAACTAGTTTTTTTCTCATACTTCTAATATTTACATACAGAATTTTTATTGATTTCTTTTTGTTAAAATTATTATTTCTGTCCGTCATTTTGAAATAGGGTTCATGTATTTATTCCAAGTTTCTCTACTTCTTTGAAGATAGTCTCTATATTTGTTGTCAATATGACTTCTGTATGAAATTAAATCTTCCTTAACATCCTCTTTGGCAATTCCAATTTTTTCATGGTATTTATAATACAATTTACAAAGTTCATGATTTGTAGGTAATCCATCTTGATTTATTAAAACTTTCAGATGTGTTTGCGTAAGACCATCATAACATATATCTTTTTTATCATGAAAGTATGATAAAAATAGCCTTACGTTATGGTATATTTTATGGTGTCTTAACGGTGCAAGCGCGTAAACGCTGTCACCTTCTAGAACTGCTTTACGTGTTAGTTTGACTGCAGGTGGATCAATTGGATCAAAAACAAATTTCTTTGAAGAATTATTCTGAGTAGATATAAGTTTATTTTTAGGATTTAGTGTTTCGCCCTTAACCCAATTCGAATAGTTGCTTGAACTCTTTTTGGTAATATTAGTGATATTGTTATTATTATTACTATTGCTTTTATTATTGCTACTAAGGTTGTAATCATAAATATTATCATTATTGTTGTAATTATTGCTATTATTATTAGTATTACTATAATTATTATTATTGTTATTGAACGAATTTGATATAGCTTCAGTAATACTTTCAGTTGCTTTATTACCACCATTGGTTGATGTTGAAGAATCATTTACTGCTAAGTGATCAATTAAAATTTCCGTTTTTGCTAATTGGTCTTTTATATTGGCACATTGAAAGTTATGTGTGTCGTCTCTTGAATTATCGGTTGCAGTTTCGCTTAATTTTAATACAATATCTTTACTTATGTCACTATTATCTAACTGTAATTACTAGTAGCCTATTTTTTTTTTATTGCACTAAGTTTATTCAAATAGACTGGACAAAGTTTGCTTAAAGTATCATGCTGTTCGTTGATGCTTCTTTAACCTCTTATTTACAACTGAACAATTTATGCATTTCACTACTTTATCCTCTTTGCACTCGTTATTTTTATGATTTCCAAGACAATTAGAACACGTTTCTTCATTATTGCAATCACTAGCCTTATGGTTAAAATCTTTGCATTTAAAGCATCTTATAACTCTCAAGGCGTCAAATACTTTACGGCGTTCCCAACCAATTGAGACTTTTTCATTTGCAATAGCTTTTGGAAATGATTCTCTGTCAATTTCGACAATTGCATTAAATTTTACCTCATTATATTTACTTTTCTTCTACATTTTTATTAATTTCATATCACTCACTTCGAGCTGCGGGTTTTGATCTTTTAATTTTTTATCAATTCATTTTCAGCGTAGTTCACGCTTATGTGAACTATTTCAATTCTTGGTTTAAGTTCTAATGGGATTTTAACTTCGTAACTCACCTTTTCTAAGTTATTTTCAATAGCAGATTTGATTTTATCTCTTTCCTGACTATCCTCAGCTTCAACAATATTTACACCGTTTTTTCTATTTTCAATGTTTTTTATTTTAAAATTTTTTGGATCTATCTTCTTATTTAATTCCATTCGAGTAGTGTTACATTTTTGCTTTGATTTAGGTTTAATTATTAAAGGCATTTTTTTTTTTAATTCTGGAGCAATATTTTTGTTTGCACTTGCATTTTTTTTTACAATATACGCTCTGACCTACATTACGTGTTAATTCATTTTCATTAAAGTTTTTTATTTGATTGCAAAGTTCATCACTTTTTAATAAAGAATTATTTATCACTGTGTTCAGTTTTTCACTATCCGTTTTGAATATATCAGTCATTTTTGAAATTTTTTCAAATTATTTTGTTGCTCACTTTTTATACTTTCCAAACGTTCCATATATTTAATTTCAATAGCTTTTAGTTGCTGGATTATTTCATTTTCATTTTTTTTTATTGCACATTCAAACTCATTTTTATATTCGTTCAAATAATCGTTATTTTTGTTTACCGCACAATCAATATTTTGTAACACCATGTCCACATTATGTATATACAGATTGCAATCTTCACATATAAATTTAATGTTCTGATTAGAGTCTAATAAATTACTCGCAGACTGTTCAAGTCCCGAGCATTTGGTAGCACCGTGATAAATTTTACCGCATACTCCCGCACAACGAATTCCCGTTTCACCTTTTATTTTTGTATGGTATTTATTTTTTTTTGGTATTATTTTTGTATGGTATTATTCCGCCATTGTCCGCTCAACTATTTAACACCGAATCCAAAAAGAGAAAAAAAAAATGCAATCATATGCAATTTTTATTAGTATTTTTATATTTAATTTTGATTTATCCTTAATTTAAAATACGTCCGATTACTTCAAGTTCAATTTTATTAAATCTATAAATATTTAAATCTATAAATATATATCAACTTAAAAATATCTTAAATAAAATGAATAATAAAAAAGACTTTTACTTCGTAAATAAGCAGATTATACTGGATAACGTAGATTTTATTGGTAATAACTTTGTGTCAATTGCAAACAGCTCATTGGAGAGTGGACTGTTTCCTGTGATATGGAAAGAAGCGGTAGTGATACCCATTGAAAAAAAGAAAGGTACTAACAAGGCTACAGAATTTAGACCGGTTAATACAATTACATTGGGGGCAAAAATTCTTGAGAAAATAGTCTATGACCAGTTGCTGAATTATATGGAAAGATATAACTTCATAGCTAAATATCAATCAGGATTCAGAAAAGATCATAGTTGTGAATCTCTGTTAAACTTGATAATTACAAATTGGAAAATATCGGTGCATGATAACAAGGTCATAGTGGCTGTATTCTTGGACTTGAGAAGAGCATTCGAAACGGTTGACAGAAATTTGTTATTAATAAAATTAGAAAGCTATGGTATAAAGGAAGTGGAATTGGAGTAGTTTCGTTCTTATCTATCTAATAGGAAGCAAAGAACTAAATTTAATGATACTTTATCAGATGCTGTTGATGTTTTGCTAGGTGTGCCGCAAGACTCTATTCTTGGTGTGCTACTATTTCTAATATATGTTAATTTCTAATATATTATTAGTATATAGTATTATCAAATATTTTTTTATTCGCAGATGATGCTCTGCTTTATTCTGTTGCCGATACCGTGGAAGAAGGTATACAAAACATTAATAATGACTTAAGTAGTTTAAGTATGTGGTTTAGAATGAATAAACTAAGTTGAAATATTGAGAAAACCAAATGTATGTTTATTAATGAAAACTCAATTGACAATATTAAAATAGAAAATTAAATAATTGAAAAAGTAGATGAAATAAAATATTTAGGTGTTGTATTCGATAATAAGCTAGATATTAAAAAACATATTGATTATATTTGTAGTAAAATTTCAAAGAAGATTTATTTTTTTTCAAAAATAAGAAAAAGTTTAAGTTTTACAAGTGCAATAACAATTTATAATACAATTATTAAATCGCATTTTGAATATTGCTCAACCATTTTATTTATGATGAGTAATATTAATAAAATTAGACTGCAAAGGCTACAGAATAGGGCTATGAGAATAATTCTCAAATCAAATAGATTCACATCAAGTGATTTTATGTTAAATACTTTAAAATGGCTAAGCATCAATCAAAGAATTTTAATGAATGTGTTAGTAATAATTCACAAGATGAAAATAGGTAAATATCCAAATTACTTAGGTGAGCGTTTAGTTTATGTATCAGATATTCATAATTATAGTTTAAGAAATGTAAATTGTTTTAGATTAAATCTATTTAGAAATGAAAAGACTAAAAATATGCTGATGTATAATGGTTTAAAGCTTTTCAATGAAATACCTTTCGAATTAAGTAATGAAATAAATACAAATATATTTAAAAACAAAATTGTGGAATATGTAAGAAATAAGTTAATGTAATAATAATTGTAATGAAGGAATTTTGAAATTATTTAATTATAAATTAGTTATATTAACTTAATAAATAAATAAAAGTAGTGTACCTAAGCGGATTCTAGACCAAGAAATGACGTAACAGATGTTAAAAATAAGGATTGATGTTAACGATAAGGAAATGATAAGAGATAAGATAAGGAGTATTACTGGCTTCTAGACCAGGAAATGACGTAACAGATGTTAAAGATAAGGATTGATGTTAACGATAAGGAAATGATAAGAGATAAGATAAGGACTATGACTCATCTATGACTCATGTATGACTCATCGAATAAATTTTAGATTAAGTTAGTTATTTTGGAATTAAAATACCAGGCGCGCAGATTTGAAATATTTTTAGAAGAATTAAATTAAAACTTTTAAAAATAAATTAATAAAAATTAAAACTTTATAAATTTTTTTCTCACTTTGAATATTATGTTTTTGGTGATAAGAACTTTTTGTGATTTTTTATGAAATATTGTATTTCAAAATTTTTTTTAAAAAATATGACGTCAGGGAATCTCCTATATAATTAAAGTTTTTTTTTTATTTCTCACTTTGAATATTATGTTTTTGGTGATAAGAAGTCTATGTGATATTTTATGAAATATTGTATTTTAAATTTTTTTTTTTAAAATATGACGTCAGGGAATCTCCTATATAATTAAAGTTCTTTTTCGATGACTATACAGTAATTATAGAGTAATGTTGAAAATTTTGTTGATGTTGATGATATTGTTGTTATTTTTTTGGTTTTCTTTTATTTAAAGAAATAGTGATAAGATGCAATGAATTAATTTTAAAAATATTCAGCTATTATACAACTTAAAAGCGTGGATTTATTTTAGATGAAAAAAAATTAATAATGTTGCGGTTTTGACTGAAAACAATTTAAAATTGATAAGTTAAAAATAACAAAAAATACTGACGTCAGGGAATCTCCTATATAATTACAGTTTTCAAATTTGAAAAAAAATGCTATTTGGAAACCATCCATAGTTACACCAAATTAATATTAGAACAATTTGAACATTAAGGAAGTAGCGGTTTTGACTGAAAACAATCTAAAATTGAGAAGTTAAAAATAACAGAGAATACGATTTTGAAATCATCTAGCTAAACAAATTGAATGTAAGAATATTAGGGATGTTGCGGTTTTGATCGAAAAGCTTTAAAATAATAGAAAATGCTTTTTTAGAAAACACCTACGCAAATATGGTATTTTGTATAAAAGAAATGAAAAATTTAATTATTTCACCATCCATTCAAACAATGGATACCATAGAAATCATAGATGACATTGTTATTGTACCACCAAGCACTGAAAATAATGGTGGATATAAGAACGCTGGATATAGCTACGCTTTATCAACAAGTAATAACCAAATCGCATCAACTTCACATCAAATAGCATCAAATTCACATCAAATCGCAGCATCTACAAGCAGAAAAAGAAAGGCAGATGAGGTGATAGATATTCTCAACCAATTTAATGAAGAGGTAGAGAAAAAATCAGCGTTTAAAAAAACTTTATCAGCGAGAGACATCATTCGTGGTAAATACTACCACATATTAAAATTAAAAAAATTACATACTCAGTATGGTCCAAGAATCATGCTAGAGTTTGAGAGTACGGTTTTCTTTTTGCCTGCATATATGATCAGCATTTTAACGGAACAGCAAATACAAGTATTGAATGATGCACCCAACTTGTATATGCTGTCACCAACACCATTTAAATACAAGCTGGTGACTGAGGAAATATATTCGCAGAAATTAATCAATAAAAAAATTATTGTAACTAAAAAACTGAAAAAATAAATATTATATTTATATTAAAAACAAAAAAAAACAAAAAATCTTTTTATTTATTTTATTTATTTGCTGTGAAATAAGTAAAAATTAAAGTTTTAGTAAAAATTAAAAAAAAAAAAACTTTTATTTATTTTATTAATTTCACAGCTTTTTGAACTCTTGTATGGAAATGAAATTTAATTAGAGAAACTAGTTTCATTTAGAAATAACTCGGTCGAGTTGAATAAAAAATAAATTATTAAAATAATAATAAAAAATAAAAAAAAATGTTTGAAATCGCTAAAAAAATTTAAAAAAAACATAATTTTTTATTTAAACAAAATAATAAAAGTGAAAATAAAAAAGAAGTTAAGTCGTATATGATTTCGCTACTGAAAGACTTAAATGTGTTAGAACAATTAGTTAAAGAAAATATAAATTCTAACAGTGGGGTAAAATCTTCTTTATTAACTTCTATAGGATATTTAGAATTCTTTAAATATAAAATAAAAACAAAATTATTAAATAAAGACACTGAATTGAAATGGAGAACATTAAATTCTGCATTTAAAAAAAGAATTGAAAGTGGTGTTATAACTAACATAACTGAGATAGACCCCAAAATTTTTTTAGAAAAGTGTAAAAAAATTATAGAAGAAAAAATTAGACATATATTGCTAGAATATAATGCAATTAAAATTAACTTTGTCTTTTGTGGTGAATTTGTGAAAACAAACAATGAAGAAAATGAATATGATCTAAAATATTTAAATACAGAAAATGTTATAGTGTTAAAAATGAATAATGGTAATGATGAATGGTATGATAAACTGAAAAACCAAATTTTAATTAAATTTGATGATTTTCAAGAGAAAGGTAGTGGATGGGCATTATCTTCTATAATCAATTTAATTATCAATGTAAATGTATTTTCTTCATTTGCACCATCATCTTACATTGATTTGCCACCTTCGATAAAAAATAAAAAAGCGTGTATAAATATTAAAAATAGTGATGATGCATGCTTTGCGTGGTGTATAATGGCTGCGTTAAATACAAACACAGCTCATTCTGATCGTCCATCAAGTTATCAAAATTATAGTGAAGTTTTGAATTTTAATGATATTACTTTTCCAGTGTTACTAAATGACATTCCCAAATTTGAAAAGTTAAATTCAATTTCAATAAACGTTTTTGGACTGGAATTAATTAAAGCAAGTAATTTCAAAGTTATTCCGTTTTACCTAACTAAACTTAAAAAAGAAAAGCATGTTAATCTATTATTACTGCAAAATATTTATGAAAAAAAGGAGAAATTAAACACATATTACGAAGATGAAACGCATTCACATGAAAAAATCAAATATCATTATGTTTTAATAAAAAATATGTTAAGATTACTTTCAAATGATCTATCTAAGAACAAAAGGCAAAAATATTTTTGTGATAGATGCTTGAATTATTTGAAAATGAAAATGAAAATGAAAAATTATTATGTCATACAAAATATTGTGAAAAGGTTAACAACTGTGCTATCGTCTTACCAGAAAAAAATAAAAATAATCTCAAATTAAAGAACTTCAAAATTAAATTAATGGCGCCATGTGTAGTTTATGCAGATATTGAATGTATATTGAAAAAGATCAATTCAGATAATAGTTATCAAGAACATATTCCATATTCTATGGGCTACTATGTAAAATCAAATTATATTGAAACTACAAAATATAATTTTCATAGAGGAGAAAATTGTATTGAATGGTTTTTAAATGAGTTAAAAATGATTGCAATCTTTTTGGAGACAGATTTAAAATCACCACTAAGTATGAAATCGTTAACAAGCGCACAACAAGCTGAATTTAAAAGCGCTGAAGTTTGCTTTATATGTAACGAATCATTTTTAACAAACGAAGTTAAATGTAAAGATCATGATCATTTAAGTGGGGAATATCGAGGTGCAACACACAGCAAATGTAATATAGCCTACCAAAATGCGTTGTATGTTCCTGTAATTTTTCATAATTTAACTGGATATGATTCACATTTTATTATTAAACAACTAAATTCAGTAATCTTGGGTAAGATAGATTTACTTCCATTGAATAAGGAAAAATATATTAGCTTTACAAAATATATAGAAAATAGTAATATTAAATTTAGGTTTATAGATTCATATAAATTTTTAGGTAGTAGTTTAGAAATATTAGCTGAAAATATAAAGGAGTTCCCCAATTTAAAATATCAATTTGATAATTTAACGGATTATCAATATAGTTTACTTAAACAGAAGGGATATACCCTTATGATTATATTGATAGTCCGGAAGAATTTTTAGAATCAGTATTACCAGAAAAAAACTTATTTTATAATGAATTAAATAAATCAAATATAACTGAGGACTACAATCATGCAAAAGTATTATGGAGTGAGTTTAAAATTAAAAATTTAGGAGAATACTCTGATTTGTATTTAAAAACTGATGTTTTATTATTAACGGATATATTTGAAAAGTTCAGAAATCATTGTGTGAAAACATATGATTTAGATCCGGCACATTATTTGACTTTACCAGGCTATTCTTGGGATGCCATGATAAAATATACGAAAATTAATTTTGAGCTATTAACTGGTGTTGATATGGTACTATTTATTGAAAATGGGGTAAGAGGAGGTCTAACTCAAGTTACGAAACGCTATTCCGAATCAAATAACATATATATACCAAATTTTGATTTTACTAAACCAACAAACTATATAATATACTTCGACATTAACAACCAGTACGGTTGGTCTATGACTCAATATTTACCATTAAATAATTTTCAATGGGTAAATGATATTCAAAAATTCACTAAAAATTTCATAAGTAATATTTCTGATGAATCTCCTGTAGGATTTATATTTGAAGTAGATATAGAGTATCCTAAAAAGCTTCATGATTTACATAAAGATTTACCTTTTTGTCCTGAGCATTTGTCAATAAATTCCAATGATAAAAAAATATTAGCTACTTTGTTTGATAAAAATAACTATACCATTCACTATAGAAATTTAAAAATATCTTTAAAACATGGATTAAAAATTAAAAAAAATTCATAAAATATTACAATTTAATCAATCACCCTATCTAAAGCTCTATATAGAATTAAATACTAAACTTCGTACACAAGCTACTGACAAATTTCAAGATGAGCAACATAAGCTAATGAATAATGCAATTTTTGGTAAAACAATAGAAAATATTAGAAAACGATGTGATGTAAAACTCAAAACTTATTGGCACCGACGGTATGGAGCTAGTTCATTAATTGCATCACCATATTTTAAAAGTTCTTCTATTTTTAGCGAAAATTTAGTTGCAATAGAACTATATAAAACAGAAATAATTTTGGATAAACCCATCTATGTAGGCATGACAATATTAGATATTTCGAAAACGTTAATTTATGAATTTTATTATAATTATATGAAAGAGAATTTTCAACAGGATTGTAATCTTTTGTATACGGATACAGACAGTCTTATTTTAGAAATAACTAATAAAAATATATATGAAAGTATTAGAAAAGATTGTAATGAACGGTTTGACACTAGCGATTATCCTTTAGATAATAAGTGGGGAATTCCTTTAGTAAATAAAAAAGTAGTAGGATTAATGAAGGATGAAATGAATGGTAGGATGAAATATTATTACAGAATTTATAAGTTTAAGATCAAAATGTATGTAATGTAAAAAAAATAAAAGGAATTAAAAAAAAATGTTGTAGAAAAAGAAATAGAATTTGAGGATTATAAAAAAAGTTTAGATGAAAATATAAATAAAACAGTTGTTCAAAATTTGATTAAATCAGAAAATCATAATGTAAATAGTATTAAGCAACAAAAAGTAGCTTTAGATTCAAATGATAATAAGAGATTTATATTAAATAACTCATATAATACCCTACCTTGGGGTCATTATTCAATATGACTAAAATAAATTAAAATGTAAGGAAATTAAAACAAGGTAGAATGTAAACCAACGGTTTTTAAAAGCCCACATTTCCAAAACTCAATAGAAACTGTTTAGAAGTGTGACTTACACAAAAATTTGAAAATTTCATGTAATAAGAAAAAATGTGAAAATAGGACATTTTTGAAATTTTGAGGGGCCGTAAGTCCGGAATTCTATATACCTAAAAAAAGCCGTTAACACACGTAAAAGTCTATTGTTGAACCTTTAATTTTCATGTCTTGCCGAAGAAAAATTTGTACAGGTCCCTAAGTTACAGGTGTCTAAAAATAGCAAATTTTCAATTTTTGAGGCGTAATAACTCTTAAAGAGGGGGTGCTACCAAAAAATTTTCTGAGGAAACTTATACTAATTCTAAAAGTTCTTTCTTGTCTCAAAATTTTAGGTTCCTATCTAAAGGAGTGCCGGAGTTATGAAAAAAGAAATTTCATGCAAAATGTGGTTTTCACATAACGGTAAATTTAAATAGTAAATTACAAAATATTACATAATTTTGATATTGTTTTTTATAGATAATAAAATTTTCGATCTTCTGGCGGTTTTAGATTGCAAAACTATTACGCAGGGCCTGAGATATATACATCTGAAAATGGGGCTTTTTCGCAATTTTGAAGAGCTGCAACTTTGGAACCCTTTACAATTAAAATAAACCTTTAACACACGTAAAAATATATTATTGTAGCTTTAATTTTTATATCTTGTAGAAGTAAAATATGTACAGGTTCCTAAGTTACAGGTTTTTAAAAATAGCAAATTTTCAATTTTTAAGCCATAATAGCTCATAAACAGGGGGTGGTCCGAAAAAATTTTCTGAGCAAACTTATACTAATTCTAAAAGTTCTTTCTTGCCTCAAAATTTCAAGCTTCTATCTAGAAGCGTGCCGGAGTTATGAAAGTAGAAAAATCATGCAAAATTTGGTTTTCACATAACGGTAAATTTAAATACTAAATTTTAAAAAAATTGTATAATTTTGATATTAATTTACAAAGATAAAAGAAATACCTGTCGAATGACGTTTTCAGATTGAAAAAATCTTAAGCACAACATAAGATATATGCTTTTAAAAATAGGGCTTTTTCAAAGTTTGAGGGGCTGTAGCTCCGTAATGGGGGGGGGCTACATGAAAAAGTTGTTCCACAAAATTATTTTTTTTATGAGACCTACCTATGGTTAAAATTTTTTTTCTCTATCTTTAACGGTGTAGAAGTTTTGTAAACAGACGGACGGACGGACGGACGGACGGACAGAGTGAAACTAATAAGCACATTTTTTCAAAATTTTTTTGGAAATGTGCTAAAAAGAAAAAACTATTTAATTCATAAAATCACAATTTTTATATTTTATTTTCTATTAATTAAGCACATTAACTTAATTAAAAATAAATACGTATACATAGTTTGTTTTATTTTTTGCATGTGAAAAATTTCCTTTTTTTTTTTCATCTTTCATTCTCTTGTAGGAGTGTAAAAGGCTTTCAATAGTGATTTTAATAAATAAAAATTTTCAAGTGCACAAAACCCATTATGATTAAAATAGCATCTTTTATAATTAATGTACTGATCTTTAATCATTTTTAAACTGGTTGATTCTTGTTCGTCTAAATCAATAACATT
Organism: Poecilobothrus nobilitatus; assembly: GCA_947095535.1. Lineage (NCBI taxonomy): Eukaryota > Metazoa > Arthropoda > Insecta > Diptera > Dolichopodidae > Poecilobothrus > Poecilobothrus nobilitatus. The sequence goes on from OX352773.1 coordinate 112,118,191, forward strand.
ATAACATTTTAAAATATTTTTAATCCATAATTGCTTTTCACAGCCTTTAACATATACTTTTGAATAGTTGTTCTTCTTTAAAATATTTACAACATCAAAAAAATTAGTTTCTCCATCATTCCATTGAAATCCATGATGATGATCAGTTAGCCAAGATGATGTTAGAATGTGATAACTATACGGAGGTTTTATTATGAAGTGTTGAATTTCATCATTTGATGATAAAACTGCAATTTCTTTTAATATGAATTTTTTGTTATTATTTTGAAATCCCTGTATGTCTATTATGAAATATTCCATTTTTGATTTATAATTTATCGATATTGTTATCGATAGTGAACTGATTTTAATTTTTGCTTTAAATTATTTTATTAACTTCTCCACTCAATGGATAAAATTCGATTAATCGGTCATGCAATAACAGACAATAGGCTGAAGTATTTGCTGTTATATTAGCAATGGTTTTAAATTCTATTTTAACATCAACCGCACCTGTTTTTAAATTTTCATTTTGATAACGAGTATCTATTACAAAAATTGTAGCCTTTGTTTTATATTCCTCCCATGTTAATAACGGTTCTGATATAGAATAATTATAATAATTATTTCGAAAGTTAATGTACGCCTCATAAGCAATTCCATATCGATCTCTATCAAAATTTAAATTTATATCTTCATATGGATAAGCTTCTGAATTTAAATAAACTTTTAAGTTTTCAACATTACAATGGTCGAATTTAGAAGAATATTTATCTATTTTATTTTATTTATCGGTTTGTAGAGCAAAAATAATAAAACGAGGTTTTTCCAGTTGTGAGGTTGTTTTAACATTCCAAACATGATGATTAGTACCTGTTGGTAATGATGGGTATATTCTTATATAAGTTAAGTTTAACTGAATCGGCTAAATTGATATATTGCACCCACCATTGTACTTGAAGTAATTGAATTTTTGGTTTTCCATTAACGTCAGTACAAATTAAAGAATTATACGGATAAGAATTATTCTAATAAGATCTTGAACGTACTAAAATTAACTCATGTTTTGCATTTGGAATAATATTTTTATAATCTTCCGTAAATCCCAAGAGTCTTTTCAATGGAATACAATAGTTAAAAAATTGTGTTCCTAATTCAATTGTTTCTTTTGCATTTTTAAAGCTTGACTCTCATTTTCATTTAAGGAAACAAAATTTTTTAGACATGTTGTTATTCCAACATTTCGACAATGATCAATTTCCTTTCCATTTAATTCATAGCGTATTTCATCGAATAGAGATGTCATTGCATTATTAATTAAATTAGTTTTTAGTGTACGACTTCCGTCATGCTTTGAAATAAAGCCTTCAATATAAAGTATGCTGGTTGATGGTACAATATTTAAATTTTGAAGCTGTTTTAGTACTCGGATTATATCACTTTTATTAAATGAATTCACAGATGGTGAATATGTACGCCAATGTGCGCTTGTTATGCTTTCATCAATTATCGCGTTATTAAATAAATTATCTATTTTACCCCTAAAACTTTTTTATTTTAAATCCAATAGATATCACAAATTGTTGATTTTCTGTTGTTAGAGTGACTCTGTTCAATTTATGATATCCTCTTTGTCTTAATGTTGAAGAACTATTAAACTGATGTATAGGATGCGTTGAATATTTATTATGTTTTCGAATGTTATTTTCATATATTATAATTTTTCCTGTTGTTTCAAGTGCATGCGCACTGTTATAGTTTCACCTCGAAAATGAATTAAACTACCGTTCTGATCGACTAGTCTTATTTGATTGACTGCAACTGGTAAATAAATAACATTTCGAGGAACTTCAATTATTTTATAGCCAGGACTAACATCTATTGAAAACTCATGTAAAATATGAGCTCTCTCATCATTAATGTATGTTCCTTGAATAATATTGCATTCTATCCGTATTATATTAATTTTATTTATATTAACAGGAAGATCAGAAAAATGCCATTTAATTTTTTTTACTAAAACCTAATAATTCACCAATCGTACCTTCACGTTCAAAATCAATCTCACTATCCGAAAAAATTTCACTATTTAATGTGTTATTGTTAGCTTTTATAAAAAGTTTACGCTTTTCTGCTTTAGTGTTACTTATTTCTAAATTTTTTTTAAGAAAATGTTCAATGTCTTCAATTTCATATGAGCCTGTAGAAAGAATAATGCTTTGATCTCCAATAAAAAATTTATTATTTGTTTCATCTATATTCAAATCTATTGGAGGAAAATATTCTGTCGTTAGAATAGAATTTTTACCATTTAAGGTTGATGTTATAGACATGTTTACTTCTTAATGAATAAAACAATTATTGAAGTACATTATCTTTTTATATAATCATCTTCACAATTTATTATAGAACAATATAAACTAATACTAAAACATATAAATAATAAAGAAATTTTAATTTCAATAATCTTAAATATGTATTATGATAAAAACATATTATTCTTCGTAATGAAAAAAAAGATAACCTTGAACTTAAAAATTTAAATTTTATTAATGTAGGTCATTTTAAAAGAAAAAAAAATGTATCAATTTTTTTTATTCATTTTATTTTTTTTCGATATTTTGTTTATAAAAAAGAGACTTAGATAAGAAACTTAAACATAAGTAACCACAATTAAAAGTATTAAATTTCTGATATGTATAATAATTATATGAAAGTTTATCGCCCAAATATTTTAAAATTTCGGTTGGTGGTTGTAAATTTCCAAAACTATCAAAATATTGTATATCATTTAAATTCTTGTAATATGATACCCAATGAGCTCCATGTCCAATTGAGTTATCTAAGTTGATGACTCCATATTCACGATTCCATGGTTTGGATTTAGGAGGAGTATCTTTCATAAAAACTCCCCGAAAATATTTTAAATATTTCCTACCAAAATTATTTATATCAATATTTGTTAAAGCCCGTTTGGGTAGCATACTTAGTGGTTTTTTTGAGATAAATATAATCCACGTCCTTGTTTATATGGTTTTAAATGTAAATCTTTTCCTCTAAGAGCAATAGCTTCCATTATTTTATTATGGCGCTCACTTTAATTTAACTGTTTCTTAGCATTTTTGGCGTCATTAACAGCTTTAGTTATACCAGCTGCACCACCGGCAAGAGCACCAACAGCCGAAAGACCAGCAAATATTGGAATTAATGGTAAAATACCACCAGTTTTAAAAACAGGAATAATTCGTGGAATTTTTATTGTTTTTTTATTCTTACTTATATTTCTAGCAGCTTTTAAAGCAACTCTGATAGCATCTCTTTTTTTATCGGGTTTATAACCGTTAATAGCAATTTTAGCTTCTTGAATCACTTTGCTTAATGGTTTATTTTTCTTTACTTTATTAATTTTTTTTTACATCCCATTCCAAGTTTAACTTTAGCATTCATTGCATTTGTAACCAGAAGTGCATTTGCTTTTTCATCCCCAGCCGAATTATGGGATTTAAATCTTTGCCAACTTTCCCAGCTAATATTTTATCAGCTATATGACGATTAGTAATATTACTATTGTTAGAATATGCAATATCGTGTTCACGACATGCAGCATCTAATTTATTTATACCTTTATCACCACGTTCTAAGCGCTCTTTAAGTTTAGTTCCTGGACCACAATAATTATATCCAGGAACTTCAAATGGTAATTTATTAACTATCGAATTTAAAATACCACTACCTCTCTTTTTGGTTACTGATTTGCTACTGATTGTATTTTTATTGTAGTCAATCATATGTAATGTTATATCGGTAACGGTTCAATATAAATTGATTTGATTAATGTATATATATAATGTTTTATATGAAATTAAAATTAGTAACCAAAATGAAGTTTATAAAAAAGGATGAGACAATAGAGATTAAAAATTTTGATTTGAAATATAAAAGAAAAACAAATAAAAAACATGGAGACGTACTACCAAATAGTGTTTAAGGATTAATTGTGGGACCATCTAATTGTGGTAAAACGAATGTTATGTTAAGTATGTTATTAGATCCCAAAGGTTTGAAATTGCAAAATATATACATATACTCTAAATCGTTACATCAACCAAAATATGAATATTTGAAAAGAATTATAAAATCTATTAAAGGAATGGGATATAACGAATTTTCAAATAATTCAGATGTACTTAAACCATCAGAATCCCAACCTAATTCAATATTCATATTTGATGATATTGCATGTGATAAACAAGACAATGTTAGAGAATATTTTTGTATGGGAAGACATCAAGACGTGGACAGTTTATATTTGTGTCAATCTTATACTCGAATTCCAAAACATTTAATAAGAGATAATACAAATTTCATAATCATATTCAAACAAGATGATTTAAATTTGAAACATATTTATAACGATCATGTTAATGCAGATATGTCCTTCGATAAATTCAAAGACCTATGTTCACATTGTTGGCGAAATAACTATGGATTTTTACTCATTGATAAAGATAGACCTTTAAATAACGGTAGTTATAGAAGAAATTTTGAAGAATTTGTTCAATTATAAATAGACATTTGTAATTTATAAAAGCATCAGAACAGATCACGAACAGCAATAGATCAGATCAGAAACAAGAACATAACAGATCAACAACAGGAACAGAACAGATCAGCTTCAGATCAGATTAGTTACACTTAGTTAACAATTAAAATATGGATAAATCATTTAATGAAAAAGTTTTGAAAGACTTAACTAAAACTAGGAAAGATGTACAGAAAAAATATAAAGATTTAAAAATGGGAAAAAAGTCAGAGGAACAATATTTGGAGGAGACTTTTAAGCCAATTGTCGAACCAATTGAAAAATTAACCGATGTTGTGAAATATCATTATCCCTTCGAACCAAAAGGCAAACAGCAAATCAAAGAAGAATTTCATGAAGAAAACGATGACATAAGTCCAAATAAAAAAACGTTAAATTTTGAAAGTTTCAAAACGTCAACACCTAACAATAGTGCTTTCAAAGATTTAAAACATGACTTGTTATGAACAACAATTTCAGAATCATCACCTCTTTTTAATAAATCACAATTAGATAAGTCATATGGACCTTATCTTGATCAACAAGAACATATAAGAAAACTGGGGAATTCTAAATTCAGTATTGATGAAAATAATCATAATATAATAATTGATGATGAAATTTATAGAGGAATCAACGGTTTACTTGATCTTATATTCAAAAAGAAACCTGAAAATTATACACAAACCGATTTGAAACAATATCAAAAAATTCTAGAAAAAACAAATGCATATAGGAGAAACTATGATCCATTAGAACAAATTAAAGGAAATAAAGGGTGGTTATAAGTATATTAATATTATACGAAATCTATATAAACATGAATATAACACAAGAGGTAAAAAGATTGGAAATGCTTATTTTAATAAAAAGTTATCATTATATCCAAATACTTTATTTAAACTATATTCAAAACAACTTCCTCAATATACTTATTGGGATGATCCTAATGAATTAGTAGATCGATTAAGACTTTTGGTTGCATGAATAAAAAATGAATATACTGATAGTCAAATAAAAACGCTTATCAAACATATTAATGCTACAAGAGATGAATTGAGTAATATTGAAAGATATGTCTATAGGGAACTTCAAGAAATCAAATTAAAGTTAAAAACTTAATTTTTTAAAATAAAGGAAAAATGCTAAAAATACAATAAGTTTCCGATCAGTTCCTAATAATCTTTCATGATTTACATACCACTTATTGGATATACACTAAATAATTTTTTAAATAAACATGAACATGAAATTTTGGAAGAACATTATGATGAATTAAAAAGTAATTTTAATTTTCTATTACAATTCAAAAATTCATATCAAAAAGAAACTGCAAATTATGGATTTCACTGCACGTTATGTCCTTATGCTTCAGATACATCTGACTCATATCCGGAAACATGCCCTTGTATATCAGCTGAAAAAATTATGATAAGATGCAGTAAATTAATGCTATTATATAATAGAATGTTAAATACATAAACAATTTATGTATTATATATATATTAACACTTTTAATTAATCATATGTAAACTAAGTAAAATAAGTAAAGCAGAGTTTTATTTATTTTAGGAGGAAGATGATGAGATTTATTTTCTGAAACGCAAAATAAATATATAACAAAAATAAATACCTTGAAAAGAATATTGTTTATTTTATTTAATATGAGCAAGAGAAAAGTTGTTGAAGAGTTATTTAAATCAGCACGAAAAAATTTCAAAAGACGTAGAGTTATAATCAAAGGTTTTGATGATCTGTGGCAAGCTGATTTAGTAGAAATGGGGTTATATGCTAAAGAGAATGAGGGTTTTAAATTTTTATTAACAGTAATTGATTCATTTTCGAAATTTGCGTTGGCTGTTCCAGTAAAAAACAAATCAGCTGAAAATGTTACCCAAGCTATGTATTCAATTTTCAAAGAATTTAACCGATATCCAAAAAATCATCAGACTGATAATGGAAAAGAATTTTTTAATCTACTTTTTAAAAATTTAATGAAAATAATATAAGATAGGTAGGCAATTGGGCCAGACAGGTCAGTAGGTCAAGGCCACCCGGAAGTAGGTCAAACTGTAATTAGGTCAGACAGGAGTAGGTTAACGACGTAAAATTAGGTCAGACAGGCGGCGGCGACCGTCAGACAACTCTTGTTGTTTATAAGGATTGTATACTTGTTTTAAGTAATAGGTAAACATGGAAAAACAGTAAGAAAAATATTTTTTTTATGTTTGCAAATTTTAAGATGTTGTTGTTTGTTGTTTTTTTATTTGTTGTTTTTTCTTTCGTTTTTTTTTTATGAAGTATTTAAAGAAGAGGAAAGAAAAACCATTAATTAATTGTTATGTAAGAATGTTGAAAAAAAAAAAACAAGAAATCAAAAATATCTAACGTGGTACAGGTCTACTTCTTATTGATGTATACTTGGCTTAAGTTATAAGTAATAGGCGCATATGAAAAGTAGAAACAAAAAAATGGTTAGTGAATGTAAAAGGAAAAAAACAAGAAAAAAGTTTAAACGTACAAGATAGAACAATTTAAAAAGGTACAACGCATCTTTAAAATTCATAAAGAAAAAGTGCAAACCTGTTTTTATGTCTACATAATGATCAAACCATTGAAAAAAAATTATGCGTTTTTAGATGTACCTAACTATTTGTGTTGTTTTTTTTTTTTTTTTTTTTTCTACTTTAACTATTTAAAGAAGTTAAAAGAAAAAAACTAATGATTATTGTCGGTCTGTCATGTAAGATATTTTTTGTTTGTAAGAATAAAAAAAGAAAAAAAATCAAGTCAGGTTAATTGTATTTGTCGCCTATTTTGAAAACAAGAATATAAAAATAAAACAGATTTATTCTGTGTTCAAGAAAAAAATATGAATAAAAAGAAAACAACAAGAAATCAAAAATATCTAACGTGGTACAGGTATACTTCTTGTTGATGTATACTTAGCTTAAGTAATAGGCATATATGAAAAGAATAAGAAAAAATACTTTATAAAATTTAAAGAGAAAAATGAAAACAGAACAAAAAGATGTGTAACTACGTTTCTTTAAAATTTTAAAACTAATTTTAAAAAAATTAAAAGAAAAAGTGCAAACTGGTTTTTAAATGTTACATAAAGATTCAACCTTGACAAAATTGATGCAATTTTGAGATGCTTTTATTTCTTCTTGTTATCTTTTTTCTAAGAAGTATTTAAAGAAGATGAAAGAAAAAAATTCTTAGTATCACCGTATAAGATTTTATTGTTATGTAAGAATGTTGAAAAAAAACAAAGGAATAAAAGCGATTCAAAATAAGTTACGAGTAATTGCTTTTTTTAAAGTAACAAGCAAGACATTATGTATAAATTGTGTAAAAAGTTAAAAAATTGTTAATAGAGTGAAAATTCTAGGATTAGAAACGTTCGCGATTGGTTGTCTTAATAAAATAAAAATCGGAAATTAAAAAAAAGAAATTAAAATGAATACAGAAAAATTCACAATAAAATCAATAAAATCAGTGAATGTAAAACGATTCAACATTTTTGGAAAAAAATTGGAGTTTATAATAAATGCAGTACCAGACAACAAAGATCCAATAGATTGGATTAAAACCGGTATTGAAGAATTATTCAGCAATTTACTTGAAAATGTTGATCCTACTGACAAAATTGGTGTCACTTTTGGATGCCAAAGTTTTCATGAACGTGGTCCAGCCTGGATCAATTTTAAAGAAGCAAAAGATCTTGACATTTCGGAAATTTGGGAAGTTATTTCAAACATTTTTCAAAGCAACTCCGAAGGATTATCTACAGATACGTTCTGTATAAATGTTACATATATACGACTTCCAGCAGGAAGTGGAAGAGGAAAAAGATACAACAATTTTGAAGAAGAATGTAATAAAAAAAGAGGCATAATTTCAATCAAAAACAAAGATAATTTATGCTTACCACGTGCGTTAGTTGTTGCTATCTCATTCATAGAAAAATCAGTTGACTACTGTAAAATGCGAAAAGACACAGGTCAACTTCAGTTGAAAGCAGCATTACAACTAATAAGAAATTCAAATGTAAGCATCCCAGCAAAAGGAGCTAGTATCAGTGAGCTCAAAAAATTTCAACTGTACCTCTCTAAATATCAAATTGTAGTTTTTGATTTCAGAGGAAAAGGAAAATCAATTATTTTTCAAGGTGAAGAAGATAAGGAAAAAAGATTGAATTTGATATACGATGAAGGTCACTTCAATGTAATTACATCATTAACAGCAGCATTTAGTTGTGATTACTTTTGCCAAACATGTAATGTTCCGTATAACAATAGATTGTCTCACAGATGTAAACAGTCGTGTTTCTTTTGTAAATCATCTCCAGCATGTGACGTAAATTTTCCAAATATTAAATGTGATGTATGCAATCGAAGTTTTAAAGGTCAAACTTGTTTTGATAATCATAAAGCAACATCATCTACAAATAAAAAATCTATTTGTACTCTTATAAATTCCTGTACAAAATGCTTTAAAGTATACAGAACCGATGTAAATCATATATGCTATGGACATTTGTGTAAAAACTGTAATATAAATGTAGCTTCAGACCACCAATGCTTTATTACACCGTCTAAAGAATTAGCTGAACTTAAAAATATATTATATATTTTCTACGATCTCGAAACAACCCAAGATGATATCATCGGGGAGAAACTTCATGAAGGTGTTGCAATAGGGGATATAATTGAACATCAGCCTGATTTATGTATTTTTGAACAACGTTGCACGCATTGTATATTGTCTAATGTTGAAAGATGCAATTTTTGTGGACTTCGAGAACATGTGTTGAAACAAAATCCAATACAAATGTTCTTAGAATATATACTCAACCAAAGAAAGATATTTCATAAAGTTGTAGTTATTGCACATAACGGACAAGCATTTGATAATCAGTTTTTATTAAACTATATCTTAGAGAAAACCATCATCAAACCAAAATTAATTATGAGGGGAACAAAGATAATTTTAATGCTGTTAGATAACGTGAAATTTATTGATTCACTAAACTATTTTCCAATGCCGTTATCTAGTTTACCGAAGGCATTTGATTTAGATATAAATTTAAAAAAAGGATATTTTCCTCATATGTTTAATCGTAAAAATAATATAAAATATAATGGAAAGTTACCCGATCGGAAATATTACTGTTATAATTCAATGAGTGCATCAGAAAGAAAACAATTTCTTGAATGGTATGAAGAAAATAAAAACAAGTCTTTTAACCTCCAAAAGGAACTTGTAGAATATTGTATGAATGACGTAAAAATTTTGACAGCAGCCTGTATTAAATTCAGACAGCTATTTTTGGAAGAATGTAAGGTTGAGCCATTTTTAGAGGCCACTACAATTGCATCAGCGTGTAATTTGGTTTTTAGAAGGAATTTTTTAAAACCGTATACAATTGGACTTATACCTAAACAAGGATATCGCTTATCAGAAAACCAGTCAATCATTGCCATAAAATGGTTAATGTGGGAAGAAAAACGAAGAAAAATAAAAATTCAGCATAGTGGTAACGGAAAGGAAAAAGTAATTTTTGGTCTTCGTGTTGACGGATATTGCACAGACACAAAACAAATATTTGAGTTTTATGGCTGTTATTACCATGGCCATCCAAAATGTTTCAAAAATAATAATAATAAAAAATACGAAACACGTTATGAGGCTACATTATCCAAAGCCAATAAATTACGCTCTATAGGTTATCAAGTAATTGAAAAGTGGGAGTGTGAATTTCGAAACGAAATGAGATCAAAAGAATACATAGAATTTTTCGCAAAATTGGAGAACGAAAGTTTGATACCACTAAAACCACGTGATGCGTTTTATGGCGGTAGAACAGGAAACACAAGAACATATTATAAATGTGCGCCTGGTGAAAAAATAATGTATATAGATATATGCTCACTATATCCTTGGGTGTGTAAATATGGAAAATTCCCAGTGGGTCATCCAAAAGTTCATGTTGGAAAAATTGAATGCAATAAATTAAATTTAAATGATACTGAAGGATTAATAAAGGCATTGATACTTCCCCCAGAAAAACTCTATCACCCGGTTTTGCCTATAAATCAAAATAATAAGCTAATGTTTTCCTGCTGTCAAACATGTAGTTTGGAAATGAATAATGATGACTGCTCGCATGACAATCGTAGTAGGTCAATTTTAGGAACGTGGGTTATAGATGAAGTAAGAGAAGCTGTTAAACAGGGATACAAAATTGTGGAAATATACGAGGTATGGGAGTATACTGTTAAACAATTTAATCCCCTTACATCTCAACAAGGAATTTTTACAGAAATGATGAACAAGTTCCTTAAAATTAAACAAGAAGCTTCTGGCTGGCCTAGCTTTTGCAAAACACCAAAGGAAAAGTGCAAATATTTAGAAAAATTTTCGAAAGTAGAAGGCATAAATTTACAGTTTAACGATATAGAAAAAAATCCTGGACTTAAATCATTAGCTAAGTTAATGTTAAACTCTTTCTGGGGTAAATTTGGACAGAGAGAAAATCAATCAAAAGCTGAAATAATAAATGAGCCTTATGAATTATTTACTATTCTTACTGATCCTTCGAAGAATGTAAATCAAATAACTCCAATAAACGAAAAAACAGTTTTGGTAAATTGGGAATACAAAGAAGAAACAGCTGAATCATTATCAACAGTTAACGTTTGCATAGCTGCTTACACTACCACACAAGCTCGTTTAAAATTGTATTCTTACTTAGACAATTTAAAAGAACGAGTTTTGTATTACGATACAGATTCAATAATATATGTAGCATGTGAAGGAGAATATAACCCTCCAACTGGAGTTTTCATAGGAGATATGACAGATGAGCTTGGAGAATATGGAATTGGAAGCTATATTACAGAATTTGTTAGTGGTGGTGCAAAGAACTATGCATACAAAATATATAGTACCAACTCCAAATGCGAAAAAACTGTTTGCAAAGTGAAAGGTATTCGTTTAAATTACAACGCTTCACAAGAAATAAATTTTGGCTCTATGAAACAATTAGTTAAAAAATTAAACAACTTTCAACAAATAAATATAACATTTCCTAGTATTCGCCGAACATACGATCACAGAGTCATCACTGTTCCTGAAATAAAGTCATATCGAATAAATTCCAGAAAACGAGTTTTTGCAGATGATTATACTTCAGTTCCTTATGGCTTCAAAAAGAAAAAAATTAAAAAAATTATTGTTAATATGTATATTGTAAAAATTTTGTATTAAACTATTAAATTACAGCATTAAACAAAATCTTTTAATTTTACCGTTTTTAATTTTCAGAATATAGCCAAAAAATTATTTACATATATATATCAGTATATATATATATATATATATATTTACTGATTTTATTCAAATTCACATTTGCAGTTTAACTCTTCAATAATAATGTCAAAAGCATAAATAGTATCTGAAATTCATCGTCCAGTTAGACGTAGATTTCGGAGACGAAAAATATCTCAAAGAGGGTTAAATGATACATGGGAAATTGATCTTGTAGATATGTTGGCCTATCAAAAAGTAAATAATGGATACAAGTTTCTCTTAACTGTTATCGATATATTTTCAAAATATGCATATGCCGAAAAAGTTAAATCAAAGGCAGCAGATGACGTAGTTAAAAGTATGGAAAAGATTTTTAAAAGGGAGGGGAAGTCTCCAAAAAATATTCATTCTGACCAGGGAAAAGAATTTTTCAACAAAAAATTCCAAAATTTAATGAAAAGCTATAAAATAAATCACTATCATACTTATTCAGAAATGAAGGCTAGTGTTTGTGAAAGGTTTAACAGAACATTAAAATCAATTATGTGGAAACAGTTTAGTTTACAAGGCAATTTTAAATGGATAGAATTTTTACCAAAACTAATTGAAAAATATAATAACACAAAACATAGTACAATTAAGTTAAAACCAAACCAAGTTACATCACAAAATGAAAAACAAATTCTTCGTTCAATTTATAATTACCCTAAAATATTTAATAAGGGAAAATTTAATGTTGGTGATTTTGTTAGAATTGCAAGGTCTAAAGGTACTTTTCAAAAAGGATATGAACCTAACTATTCAACTGAAGTTTTTAAAATAGCTTTCAAAAACAAGACAGACCCGATTACATATAGTTTAAAAGATTATAAAAATAAATTAGTTCGTGGTGGCTTCTATGAACAGGAACTGACTAGTGTCAAAGACCCCAATGCTTATTTAATTGAAAAAATTTTACAACGAAAAGGCAATAAAGTATATGTGAAATATTTAGGTTTTGATAATAGTCATAATCAATGGATAAGTAAATATGATATTCTTTCATAAAAAGTGTAATAAGAATTTATGTAGAAAATTTTTTCTTAACTTTAGAGCACTATTAAATGCAACAATGTTGTAAAAATGTTGTAAAAATGGTAATAGAAAAAATAAAAATAGAAAAATATTTACTAATAAAAATAAATAATTTAGGAATAGGTAAATAAAAAATAATATTCTTTCATAAAAAAGTATAATTGGAATTTATGTAAAAGATTTTTTCTTAAATTTAGAACACTGTTAAATGCAACAATGTTGCGAAAAATGTTATATAAAAAAATTATAGTTTTATTATTATCAATTAGAATTTATTACATTAATAAACAACTTACTTTACAACTTTTTGTTTTTAATTAGTTTTCTTAAGGATTTTGATTTCTAAACATTGATAATACAATTTTTTAGAAGAAAAATTTAGTATAAATAAAGTGGAATTTTTCTTAAGATATGTCAATTCAAAGACAGAGCTCAACATAATAATAATACAGAAAAAAGGAAGCAAAAATGGAAAATAATACAGAAAAAAGGAAGCACAGCAGAAATTTTCGCCTACGCTCAGCAAATAGAGCCAACACAGGATTTAGCCCCAATTAAACGGAAAAGAATAAGAACTCAACAGGAATCGCAGCCACTTCATCAACAACAACATCATCATCATCATCATCAACAACAACAACAACAACCACAACAGCAACAACATCAACAATTTCAACAACAACAACAAGAAGAAATCATTCTTCTTCAAGAAGAAGAACCACCAACAAAAAAAAGCTTCAAAGAAACTTTTAATAACAAAAATGTGGAAACTAGAAAAAGTTTCCTAAAAACTAAAGATATGGAGCAATATGCTCTATATCATATTATAAATGTTAAGCAAATAAAGACCATTTATGGTCTTAAGTGGGTCTTTGAGACCCGCAATTTAATTATATTTGTACCTCAAAAATATTCTGATATTTTTGAGAATTTAGATTTTGTAAAAGAAATAAAAGAAAAAGAACATTTTGTATATAAAGATAAAAATTTAAATTTAAATATTATAGATATATCTGAGTCGTTTGGTAAAATATATGCAAATTACCAATAAAAGATGTAAATTGGTTTATAGTTATATAAGTTTTTATTATTCATAAATAAATATAAATTTCAAAAAAGGTATAAATTTCTTTTATTTAGTTGCTTTATTTTTCAGATTCATGTTTAAATGTACTTAATGTTAATATGTATATGTAGTTATAAAATGGATTTATTTAATTTTTTTCGTAAAAACACAGGTATTTCATAAAAGAGCCGAGAAAAATTACATCATACATTAAATTTTTGAACTGGAATAAAAATCTCTACTTTTAACCTTGTAACATTCTTTTTCTTTACAGATCTATATGAATTTTTTTTACTATTTTAGATCTTGGCATGATTTTTAATGGGATATCAGTGATGAAGAAGGAAATCCAGATTATTTAGAAATTATACCAAATTTATAAAATAACAAATTATACCTAATTTATAAATAATGAAATAAATAACAAATTATATAGTTACAAAATTGTTTTATTTAATATCTTTTTTTTTTTTGTAAAAATACAGGTATTTCATAAAAGAGCCGAGAAAAATTACATCGTATATTAAATTTTTGAACCGGAATATAAATCTCTTCTTTCAACTTTGCAACATTCTTTTCTTCACAGGTCTTTATGTATTTTTTAACATATTCCTTTACATTTGGCTCTGCAGTTTTATTATATGCAACTACTGCATGTAGGAAATCAATCAAACTGTAAAACTCGTCAGCTTCCTCTTTGTTAATGCTAAGATTCTGTCCTACTGTAGATTTTAATCCACTTTGTAAACATAATTTTGAATTTTTAATTGACTGCTTGGAAAATTTTTTATGAAATAGGTCATAAAATTTACACCATTCATGATATTTTAAAATAATTGGTTTCATTCCAATCCAATGAAAAACACTTGCAACTTCAAAAAAATCTGTGTCAAATCCGACAACTATTTTTAATGTGTGACTTCTGTTGAGAAAGTATGTATAACTCAGCAACAAATTAATGCTAGGACTTTGCTCTTCCATTATTTTAATTACACTAAAGTTTATTATTAAATGTTATATCTCTTAGGAAGACATGATTGAGAAATATTATAATTTTCAAATATATGGTGAAAAGTATTTATTATATTTTTGTCATTTTCTATATGATTTTCTTTATTAAATTGTTTTAAAAAAGCGTTCATACTATAACCGCAACATCTATACCATGTATAAACACAACAATATTGCCCACAAACATCTGAATAGTTACTTTGTAACTGTTTCTTATTAAAAATTATACATTGATTTTTTAAGTAACTTAAAATTTCTAATTTATCTGGTTTTCTACCAAACGAATCAAAATATTCAACACAGCCATTCTTTGGCTTAAAAATAGCTAACCAATGTGTTCCCGGATCTTTTGATTTATCAGTGTTTACAATTAAAAAAGTTTGTTTTTCAATTATTCTGGGGAGTTGATCCAGAGCAAAAACTCCTTTAAAAAATTTACGTGTGTGTTTGTTACATCTTAATACGTCACTTATCTCTAGGGTATTCATCAATCAAATTGACTCAAGTCATATACTTTAGTTGTTTCTTTAATATAATTAGATAAAAACTCTTTTTTGATTTTTTTATTTGTTATAATAACATCAAATTTTTCTGGTATTTGACAGAGCTCTTTATTTATTTTATCGTTGTACACAGTTCCAAAAGAGTAATTATCAAAATTATCATTTATAAAATCCCTAGTTGGAAATTTATACTTGAGCTCTTTTACAAACTTTTTACAAGGTTCTTTAAAACCAACTATACAAATATCTTTCGCAAACAAGGTATTATTATCATCACTACAAAATGTTACATCCAGAAGTGCACAAGACAGTGACATTTTGTCAAATATTCAAATTTACTTTTATATATGCTATTTATAGGTTTGAGAATATATTTCGGTTTTTATCAATTTGTAAACTTGCATCAAATTCTCCATAAACAATAGCAGTCAGTGTAGATGTAAGTGGTTTTGATAGTCTTGCCTCAATTCTAACTGTACCTTGATTTAGTAGACCTTGACACACTTCATTTCCTGATGAATCTGGAGTTAAATCAAA
Organism: Poecilobothrus nobilitatus; assembly: GCA_947095535.1. Lineage (NCBI taxonomy): Eukaryota > Metazoa > Arthropoda > Insecta > Diptera > Dolichopodidae > Poecilobothrus > Poecilobothrus nobilitatus. The sequence goes on from OX352773.1 coordinate 112,134,260, forward strand.
AGCTAGAATGAAAAACCCATTACTAAACATGGTTTTTGTTATCTGATGACCTTTATCATTATGGTAAATTCCAGTTCCCGAAAAAAGTGTACTGTATGCTCTTGTACAGCAATTATTTTCATCTGAAAAACTGGTTTCAATTGCTGAATTAGGTATTTGAACACCATTTACGTTTAACACAAATTGTGAAATATCAAAATGTTTAAAATTGTATGGGTTTTTTGACCTTTTTCCAGAGTAACCTGTATTTTCTGTCATGCAAAAAATGATTGTGTTTGGCAACTGTCCAATAAAAACATTATCAAGTGATATTGATGAACTATTCTGTGGAATGGTAAAAGTTTTTACCTCTACCCGTTTGTAATTGTATTTGGCATTAGTTTTTTCCAATACAGCATTATGTGCTAATAGCACACTAGGATTAATTGTTACATGTCTCATAAATAAAGTGGCTTCTAAAATTTTCAGTTGAGATTCATCAGTATCATCTGCAAAGAGGTAAAAATCTGGTTTTTCTAATGTTAGGACAACTCGAACATCGACATTGTTTATGAGAAGTGTAGGTTGGTTAAACATATCTAAATGTAATTTCCCCATAAGTTCCACTACATTGCTATTTTGGTATAATTTTTGACGTTCTTTTGAACCACTATTATCTGTTTTTGCTATATTTGGCTTATCTAGCATCCATCCACCACACTCCAAATGCGTTGTAGCGGCATCCGTACCATAATTTAATAATGATTCAATATAAGCTCTGTAATGATAATTGCCATCTGATGGAGATATATTCTTTCCATTTAGTTGAACATTACATTGTTTTATTAATGAATGTAACATATTATTAACCACACTTGGTTGTTGTATAGGTGTTCCATCAGTTTTTTTATCTTTATTCCATTGAGTTCCATCTTTTTTTTAAATTTGTACTTTTAATTTTAGATATGTCGAAGACAAGTCTCTATATGTATCACCGTGCCCTAGTGAAACAAATTCTATGACAGACGGATTATCTAAAGAAGCAATAGGGTTATAGGAAACTTCTTCAGATCGTAAAATACTTGACTGAATAGGCTGTGTTTTAAAAATATCAAGCTCTGATTTCATACATTCAATCATAATTATTCAAAAATATCTTTTTGTTTGTTTTTGTTATTAACTTTGCGTCGCTTCGACGTAAAATAATTTAAATTATTAATGGGAGGTCTTTTTATAGATTTTCTTCGTTTTCTTTTGCCTTGTCCATACATTTCATTGAGTTTCCGAACTGCACCTCGTCTTACATTTTTCATTATCTCTTTACTTCGATCTTGAACCACTTCTTTTACATTTGCCCCTGTGGCAATATCAGATAATGCATTAATACCAGAGTTAATAACCTCTTTTTTAAATATATTAGCTCCAGACGTAAATATTGGTTTTAAATATCTAAAAAGACCACCGAAAAAGCTCCCTAACCCTCGTCCCCTTTGGTAAGGTACAATTGAGTGTAACAAAGGACCAATATCCTCAAGACCTTTTCCTGATTGAACTAAATAATATTTGTAGTACGCTCTCTCCATAATGAATAAAATAAAATAATATATAGTTTTGTAAAATCGCTTTTATTTATACTTTTTTAAAATGTAATACAATTTTTGTTGGAATTGAACTATTGGAAAAGTTTATTTTGTATCCATATTTATCACATAAAAGTAATGAAATGTTATTAAATGATTTCTCCACATTGCAATATTGAATATTACTGAATTCTTTTACAGTATCAGTGAAAGAATTTTGTATGTTAACAGATCTTAAACACCTTATATCTTTATCACCTAGTTTTTGCGGTTCAATTATATCTGTGTATATAAAAAACATATCTGGTTTACTAATGGGAATCAATTGTACAGTATCTATAAAAGTTTTGAAAGCTTCTATTACACGTGATTTATATTTTTTAAAATCTGTAACTTTAAAAGATACTTGATTGAAACATGTTGTCAAAAGTCCTTCGAGGGTATAAGCGTAATTTGCTCTTATTTTTATATCTATTTTAGGCTTAGTAACACATATTGTGGTGTAACTTAAATTTTTAGGCATCTCCTCAGCTTTTATTGGTTGTGTATAATGAACTTCATCGTTTATAAAATTAAAAATTCCCCAAATCAACTGTCGTTCAACTTCTTTTCTTGTAAACCTATTAAGTGGGCGTATATTTTGAATTAGTGTTGGTAGTAGAAAAACTTTACAGTCGCATATCATTTGTTTTTCTATGTATGGAATATATGATGTTCCAACTCCTATCATATCTCTCTGCATACCTTTAATAAATATTTGAGTACTTTTTTCCCATTCTTCACCATACACATTTGGAACGAAATCATTAACATACATTTCTGAAATACCGACTTTCCACCTTGAATCACACATGTATTTATTCATTTTATTTGTAAAAGATGATAATGAATTTTCTGGATAATAGTTCATAGATGAATCACTGAGTAAAGTGGCATAAAATTCATCATTTACTTGTATGTTGTCCATGAGCTTGCGGATTTATTCTTACGAATTGGAAAATTAAGTTCTGTTTGAGTATTACCTACTGCTGACCTTAAAACACGTCTTGATGAATTATTCAACTCTTTGCTATTTATAGTTTTTTCTTTTTTCGTTGGTGGGCTTGGGCTATCTAAAGGAACAGTTATAATGTCCCCTGTATCAGTTTCAAAAATTTGTACATTTTGATTTCTAATTGATTTTCTTTTTCTAAGGCGTTCTCCAACTGAAGCAGCTGACAATGCTTTTGTTAAAACATTTTCCTGAATTTCATCATCAAATACTTCGTCATCAGCTTCTTTTTCATATACTTCTTCTTCTTCAGGAACAACTTGTATTCCTACATTCTTATATTCAGGATAATGCGATTGAGCTTCCGCATCTATATACATTGGTTTTGCACGAGTTTGAGTACCTTTTGTTTCCGTAATTTTTACTTTCTCCTCTTTATTTCTAGGAAGTACTCTATTTTTGTTTCTTATTTTAAATAAATTTTGTCTGTATAAATACCATTTTTGAGTGTCTGTTAGATATTTATTTAACAATATTTTTTTCATATTTTTATCCAACTCATTTAATTCAAAGTCTGCATTTTGTTTCATTTTCTCATAAATCTCGGGTTTTAGTATAATCATTTTGTTAAATGTTGTATTATTCATTTTATAAAATTTCCGATTATCCCTGATAGTACTGCACCAAGAAGTGTAGGTAAAAATCCACCACGTTGAATAATGATTTTTCTTTTATTATTTATAGATTTTTGGCGGCAAATGAGGGATCTCAATTCCTTTTTATACTTTCGTAATTGGGTTGTTGATTTTTTACTTAGATTACAATTACCTTTTAAAATATTTAAAGCAATTTCACAAAATGTTTTGATTACTTCAGGGTCACAATGTTTTATAATTACTTTCTGAAATTTCGGTTTAGAGCTTTTTAATAGGTGCAATATATGACGGTTGACCTTCAAACGTTTCATATTCTTTGCCAAATTGTTCTAATTGATCTCTTGTACAAAACCACAAACCTTTTCCAAATATATCACTTCTTAATCGAAATATATCATTAACGTCTTGAGTAAGATCTATTAATATATACCCGTATGGTTCTGACGTCACTTCATTATATACTTTTTCAAATGCTTTGATTTGATTGGGATATATTTGGCGAGCTAGAGGTAATATCTGCGATTTATCTCTTGGATTTTTGAAAAGTACTAGATATTTACAGTTAAGCGAAATATCTCTTGAAAATTTACCCTGGTGAAAAACATTTTGTGTTACAAATATTACAGATAAATTTCTATGGTGTGATCCTCTAGTAAATAAATCACATACATACTTATCATGGGAATTTAACATCATATCATCGATAATAATTAACAAAGGTTCTTTATTGTCATTAAAATCCGGAATAGTGTTACTATATTCCACATCTTTTAAATATTTTGGAACGGCATTTTTGTCTGGATTACACCAAATAATTTTATTAATATGTGGTTGTATATTTTCTTTTTTATACTTTATTAAATTATGAATAAAAGTGGTTTTACCACAGCATGATGGCCCCGCTACCATCATTGTAAATGGATGAAATAGCATAGTTGTATTAGTTAAAAATAGCACTGTTAACCTATATTTATATGAAAAGCTCTTTTGCCGAAGTGAATATAAATGTAAATTTATTTATTCTAATGAGTATTCTTACACAAACCGTCGACATGGTTAAACGAGTTCTCATAGTTGACCTACAATTTTTACAAGGAAATGAAAAGCAATATTTCCTAAAAGAATTAGCCATACTTGAAAAAGGAAGTTTAATTCCAACTGTCTATCACTTCAAAGCACCGTACCCCTCAGAGGAACTTAGTCCGGATATGAAATATAATAACCAGTATTGCGAAAATAAAATAAATGGACTTAAATGGAATAACGGTCTAGTTGAATATTTAGATGTAAAATGCATATTAAAACACTATTTAGAGTCAGCTGAAAAAATTTATGTTAAAGGAGAACAAAAAAAACTATTCCTTCAAAAGTACATTGACAGTGATAAAATAGAAGATTTAAGCAGAAACTTGCCGTCATTACAAAAGATTGATAACTTTAAATCAAATTGTCCTATACACTTATTAAACAACAATTTCAGATGTGGTGTTAAAAATTGTTATAATGTATATATGTATCTTTTAAAAGAAAAAATGTTAGATTAAAACAGCACAGATTTCTATAAAATTGTAAAATATTTTTAAATAAAAAATTATTTCAAACATATAAATAAATTTGTTTTATTTTTTTTTTTTTTTAACACAACATAAGAATACATCTTTTTTGTTCTACATTCTTACATATCAATAAAATCTTAAAATACTAATAATTTTTTCTTTCCTCTTCTTTAAATATTTCATCAGAACAAAAAAGAAAAGAAAAAAATTCATCTCAAAATATCAATTTGGTCAAGGTTGATTCAGATTTAAAAACCAGCTTTGCACTTTTTTCTTTTAATTTTAAAAATTCGCATAGGTACACTTAATTTGTTTAAATTTTTCTCTTTACATTTTATAAAAACGCATTTTTTCTTACTATATCCATTTACGCCTATTACTTAAACCACATGTTAGATATTTTTGATTTTCTGTTTGTTTTCTTTTTATTCATATTTTTGTCAACATTCTTACATAACAATAAAATCTTATACGGTGATACTCGCAATTAATTAATGGTTTTTATTTCCTCTTCTTTAAATACTTCATAAAAAAAAAGAAAAAACAAGAAAAAAAGAAAAAAAATGCATCTCAAAATTGCATTAATTTTGTTGATTCTTCATCTAAGATGTAAAAAACCAGTTTGCACTTTTTTTTTTTAATTTTAAAGAAACGTATAGGTACATTTTTTTTCTCTTTACATTGTATGAAAAAGCATTTTTTTTTTTCCTACTATTTTCCTGCATACCTATTACTTAAACCAAGTATACAATCTTTATAAACAACTGACGATCGCCGCCAGTCTGACTTACTTTTAAAATGACCTTGACATACTTCCTGTCTGGCCTTCCGGGTGACCTTGACCTACTTCTGGGTGACCTTGACCTACTTCCGGGTGGCCTTGATCTACTGACCTGTCTGGCCCAAGTGCCTACCTATCTACTACTACTATATAAATTATTACTCGACTTTTAGTTCATTAAAAGCATCTATTGTAGAACGCTTTAACCGTACTTTAAAAGGAAAAATGTGGAAAGAATTTAGTTATAATGGAAATTACAAGTGGATAAATATAATTAAAGATTTGGTTCATCAATGTAATAATACAAAACACCGCACAATTGGAAGATTTCCATCAGATGTAAATAAATAGAATGCTAATGAGCTGTTGTCAACTGTGTATAATCATATTAAAATTTCACAACCAGCTAAATTTAAAATCGGTGACTCAGTTAGAATAAGCAAGTATAAACATGTTTTTGAAAAAGGCTATACACCAAATTGGACAACGGAAATATTCAAGATAAGAAAAATTTAAATCACTTATCCCGTAATCTACTTACTGGAAGATTATCAAGGTCAACCCATACAAGGAAGTTTTTATGAACCAGAACTAATAAAAACTAAAATTAAATGGCTAAAATGTTAAATGGCTTGGGTTCCCTTCAAATCATAATTCGTGGATAAATAAAACAGATTTAATTTAAAAAAAAAAATATATTTTATTTATTTAAGATATATCCATATTATAAGTTTGTTTAATATTACGCAAATCAATTAAAGTGTTAGTTGGTGTTTCATATTCAGTATCGTAAATTGTATAACTTTCCAGATCTCCATTATTTAAAATTCTGTTAGTAGCAATCTCCATATATTCTAAACATTCAATTTTTAACGAGCGTTGCTTATAATTAGAATGAACAACGAACTTTAATTTCTTTTTTGTCATCATATTCTAATCGAAAATGTCTAAAAAATGTTTGATCATTTTCAATTATTCCACCAATATTTCTTTCCTTTAATAAAAGCTTCTGTCTAAATGCTTCAATTGCTTCTTCTGCCGTAACATATCGTGGAGTTGAATCAGCTTTCGTTATTTGATCATCTGCACTAGCTTCTCCTATTATACCATCAGTTGAAGTAGTTACTGTTTTTATTGTTGTTGACTGAATTGCAGATGAAATTACATGTTTTAGCAATTTTACTGATAAATTTATTACAATTGTCTCATTATTTGGGAGTATAACATTGAAATCTTTACTTCCATAAGCTGATTCATCTTACATCTAACCTTATATTAGAAGTAGGTGCCGAATATATTCCAACAGTTAATAAACTCAATATATAAAAAAATTTCATCTTTCTTGTAAAAATTTAATATTCAATTGTATAATAAAGATTTGAAGAGTTTGTACCTTACTTTACGAGAGTTAAATATAAAATGATTTTAATTTATACTAATATATAGTCAATTCGAAAATTAAATTTTTACTTTTCTCCACTTCTACTTTCTGGAAAAATTTTTTTCATGAAAATATTTTATTCGACTTATGCAAATATATATAAACAACGGTAAATATTTATCTCTGCCATAAGAATAAGCCTCCATAAAATCCATATATTCTTCTTTAAAGTTTTCTAATAATTTTCTGAAATTATTTAATGTATCGCCTATTTTTGATTTGTTATTTTTTGCACTATACATATTCTCTATTGATGCTAAATATAAAATACCATCATCAATTCGTTTTCTTATCATTTTTTTCATCTCATTTTGATTATCGTCATATTCATTAAATGTACTAGACATAGACAATGACTCAAACTGTTCTGTTAATTTCTGTTTAGAATTATTTGGTAATATGTTTGAGATATTTTTCTCAATCATTTCGCAATCTTCTTCGTCTGTAAATGGACAATCTACACCAAAATTATTGGGTATGTTAGGCTTTTTTTTATTTTGTGGATTTCTTATTACTCCAATAATCGAAATATCCCCACCATATACTTCAATTTTCACATGTTGCCAATCCAAATTAGATAACATTAATTTAGAAGTTGAAGACTCACCGTTTCTAATTTTAAATACACAAACTTTTTCACCGTTTTCTGGTGTAAGGTATACCTCTAAAAAATCATAGAATATTTTCCAATTGATTATTTGTATCGATTTCCATTTATGTCCACAAAACATTATGGCCTTTATACGTAACAATCTTGTTGTCTAATGACGATTTTAAGCTTTAAACAATCTTTTTATACATTTTTCATTAACAAGGAATTCCCTCACATGCAAAATGATTATTATAAAAAATGCTTAACATACTTTACTTAATACGGAAAGTTAATTTTCTTGTTAAGCGTTTTGTATTTGTTTGTGTAATTGTTAGACATTAGAAAAAGAACAACAAACAAGTTTTTAATTAGAAAAGCCTTTGTCTTGACGTCAGGAGGCTTCCTCCAATAATTAAAACAATTTTTTTTTATTGCAATGTAATGCTTTTATTTTTTACTATTTTTCAATAATCACAATTTTTAATTTTATCTCTTAATTAAGTTGAATATTTGCTGGATCAACATAATTTTGTTTGGTTTTGTTTATTTTTTATGACAGAATAAAGTTTTTATTACATAGATAACATGAAAACTTTTCAAGGTTTTGCGAATCAATTCTAAATGTTTCAGAAAAAGAATTTATAGTTAAATGCTTTCTCTTATAATGCTGAACACATATTTTACACATTCTACGTGAATAGTGTGATTTGTACCAAGAATCCAATATTTGTAGATTATCTTTTCATTATCAAATATCTTTTGTGCTTCTCTTTTTAATATGTTTTTTGTATCGATTGATAATTGTTTTACACGTGCAAATCTTCCTAACATTTCAAAATCTATATCATACATGGAGCTCTTCATGATTCATTTCTCATTCACAGAATTTATTAGACTAAAACGGAGATTCCCTGACATCATATTTATTAACAACAAATTTTTTAAATATATTTCATATCTACAGCAAATTATTATTGTATTACATTTTTTTTCTCTTTTTTCACAATTTTGTTTAGTTAAAACAGTTTAAGTACCAGGTTAACAGTTTTTATTAGCAAAACTTACTATAATAATATTTGTTAGATATAGCTACTTATGTTTTTTCTACACTAAAGAACAAAATTAAGTTTTCTTTTTTTTGCTGATAAGAAATTGTATTTTAAGTTTTTTTTTTGCTTTAAATAACAAAACATATAAATTCTTTGAAAACAAATAACAACAACAACAACATTACTCTATAATTACTGTATAGTCAGTCATCGAAAAAAATAACTGTAATTATATAGGAGATTCCCTGACGTCATATTTCTTAAAACAAATTTTTAAAATACAATATTTCATATCTACATAGCAAATTATTGTATTTCAAATTGTAAAAATCATAAAAAGTTCTTATCACCAAAAACATAATATTCAAAGTGAAAAAAAAATTTATAAAAAAGTTTTAATTTAATTCTTTGAAAAATATTTCAAATCTGCGCGCCTGGTATTTTAATCGAGGCATGTGGGCTCGAAACCTCATAGCTATTTTTAAAATTTATTCGATGAGTCATAGATGAATCATACTCCTTATCATTTATTCGATGAGTCATAGATGAGTCATACTCCTTATCTTATCTCTTATCATTTCCTTATCGTTAACATCAATCCTTATCTTAATCATATATTACGTCATTTCCTGGTCTAGTCATAGATGAGTCATACTCCTTATCTTATCTCTTATCATAGATGAGTCGTACTCATTATCTTAACTTATCTCTTATCATTTACTTATCGTTAACATCAATCCTTATTTTTAACATCTGTTACGTCATTTCCTGGTCTAGAATTGGCTTAGGTACACTACTAATAAATAAAAAAAATAAAAAACATAATAAAATTAAATAAAAAATTAAATTTTTATATTATTATTATTATTACAGTTTTTTTTTAGATTTTAAAATGATGCCAAGGTAGAGTGTCTTAACTGTTTGGAAGTGAAAACCTTTTATTATGTGAAGGACTTAACGATATTTTTTTCTGTTTAACAGTAAATAGGTTATGGTTCTGAGATCTAATAGTACTTTGTTCTTGTATGAATTCATAAGGTTCATCAAGACTTGTCTCATAATTCTCAAATGTAATTTCATTCTTTAATGTAGTATGTTTAATACAATTTGATTTTTTGAACGATTGGGATTTTTTAAGCCCATTTAATGCATATATTTTAGTTCGAAGGCCAACGAATTCAACCACAATTTTACCATTGTTTTTGTCTTTAATCACACCTGGGATTTTTTTGTGGACTTGAGCTATACCGTAAACATTATTAGCAAGACCAGGTACAGTGAAATAATGCGCTGGATCTAATTTAAAGTTCTTTATAAAATCTTCTGTAAAATTTTCGACAATATCAGCAAGCAAAATTACATCAACTTATAAATATAGATCATTATACTCTCCAATGCTGTTTATATTGAATTCCATCCAAACAATTTTTACATCATAATCTTCCAAACGTGCAGGCAGATGGTCTTCATCAAGATTTTTCCAGTTTTTTATATATTCATAAGGGAAAACTTGCTTTCTTGATAAGAAGTGAAATTTATCATTACAAAAAATTATAAATTATGAGCGCAAAATTTTTTTCATCCAGATAAGACGCTAATTTTGATAGTGATGTTGACATAAATCGAAGAGAATCTATAAATTTAAAAATTATATTACCATCTTCTATATACTTTATTATCGAAATATAATTGTCCATGCTATAGGGTATTATTTTAACTCGTTCTAGTATATGTTCACATATATCTATTATAAGTATATGAGCGTCATATTTAAACAAATTGTGAAAAACTACTGGTATTGTTTTAGAATTTTTATAATTAATATTACAATCTTGATGCGCTGATCCTCTGTAATTTCCGGTAACATGACAATAATCTTTCACCTTAAAATCATTTTTTCACATGTGACACGTAGTAAATAAGTGAAATTCTTGCATCTGAGTTGGTAATAGTGTTTTGAATCAAGAACAGTAGTTTCAACTTCATGTGAAATATGTTCCAATTCTTTAGCAAACCATTTAGAACAGTTTAGAGCTCTGTGATTTGCATAAAATGATAACTTATCATCATTAACTTTTAAGAAATAATCTACACTGTGTGTTATATGTTCTTGATAACGTTCCGTATTTTTAATTATTTTTGATGCAGGTTTCAGGTTACATTCAATATCAGCATATATAATAATAAATGAAACAAGCTCTATATTTTTGAAGTTCTTGAAACTCACATTTTTTTCTTTTGGAAATGAAACTGTATACTAACAGGCAACGATCACAAAGAAACTTCCTTCCGTAATAATTTCATACTTGACCTGCTAATTATTTAGACATATTTTTTATCCACACATAATGATAAGTTATTTGCTCATTGATTTGATCTTCTTTACTTCATTCATATCTAATTTATGGAAATGTTATTCCTTCCAGATTAAGAATAGTTGAATAGTGTGGATAACCATTGATGCGACCAACATGGGAATCAGCTGGATAAAGTGCAGAAACAACCGACAAGCAAAACAGCAATTGCCTTTACTTTCAATATTAACACAAGCTTGTTTGTTAGCATTTTCTTTTGGTAAAGTTATGTATGAGGAGCCTAACAAAAGCGTATACTTATTGATATTCAGTACTAAATTTACTAGGCACTTCTTTAAGAGTCCATCCTGAATCTCTTTTTTAAATTCGTCCATCAAATTACATTTAATTATTCGTGGACCTCTTTTAAGTTTAATTTTAACACTAACAATTTTGTTTTTATTTTTATATAATATTTATAATATATATATAATATTTATAATATACAATATTATATAATTTACAATATTTTTCGAGCATTTTAATATCTTATTTAATTCACTTAAGTATTTAGAGCATTATTTTACAGATTCTTTGTCTTTTGTTTTTTTATTTGGTTCACACCTTGAAAGTTACAATTTTACTTTATTTGCTATAAAATTTCCATGATCCATTATTTCCGAATGTTAAACTAAAACAAAATTTATAAATTATGATAGTCTTTACAAAAAGCATATTTTATTTATTTATTTATTTTTTGGCTTTTTCTTATTCTTTTATATGCTTTTATATTAACTCGTCGCTGTCGGTTTATTTATTTATTTATTTATTTATTTATTTGTCATTCTGTCACGCTTTTTATTATCTTCGTAATCTGTTAGCAACATTTGTAAGTGTAGTATCGTGCAGAGGATAGCGTACAGGTTTCAAAAGTGGAGATCATGTTGTTCAAATCCAGTTCACATGCAACATTTTTTTTTTTTAACTATCTATTCGTCAACATTTTTTGAATAAAATATGTATACATTTTTGTACATATCAATTTAAAACTTACATTTTTATCTCTTATTCATGCATACAAACATACACATTATATTTTTGATCTTTCCTCCTATAATAGTATAATGTCGATGTTCATTGCACATGGTGTTTTGTATTAGCATATTTAGCAAAACACTATACCTACAATATTTTTATGTATGTTGCTAAATTATTTTGTTTACAACATTTGTTTAGGATTTAAATCAAAATATTTACTGTCAACATTTTTTAATGCATATTGAATATGCATTAATAAAAATTAAGATTTTATGTTAGTAATATGTTCAGAAAATATTTAAGTGTTGTATAGTGCAGAGAAGAGTGTACAGGTTTTGAAAGTGAGAGTACTTTGGTTCGAATCCAATTCGAGTACGTACATTTTTTTTTTTGTTAAGTGTATTCATCATAAATTTTTTAATAAAATTTTATGTATAATACACATATATTATTTGATCTTTCCTCCTATAACAATTTAGTTCAATCAATCTTGATGTGTACATTTGTTTTGTATTAGGATTTAGCAAAACACAAAATATATGGGTACAATATTTTTATGTTGCTAAATTATTTTGTTTTAAAACATTTGTTTAGGATTTAAATAAGAATATTTGTTGTCAACATTCTTTATTGCATATTGAATATGCATGGCGTTAAAAATTAATGTTTTGTGTTTTATTTAGGAACATTTATTATGTATATTGTGTATATATAGGGTGTTCAAAATTGAGGTATCATTTTGATTTTGCCGCCATTTTTTTTCTACCTGGAATTTTTATACGAGGTTTCTTTAGGTATGTTCTAAATACATTCCGGTTAGTTAATATGGAACGTTACACGAAGGAACAACGTGTTTTTGTTATTACAACATTTTTTGAAAATGGTAAAAGTTTTCAAGATGTAATTAGTAAATTTCGAACAAAATTTGGTAGAGAAAATGCTCCAACAAATCGTGCCATCAAGCTGATGGTTGATAAATTTTTAGAAACTGGATCTGTTCTTGATAACAGAGGCAACATTTATCAACGTAGTAGCCGTTCAACCGAGAATGTAGCAGCTGTGAGCAGAAGTGTTGAAGAAGATCCAAAAACTTCCATTCGTCATCGTTCGCAGCAATTAAACATCAAACCATCCACATTATTCAACATTTTGCTTCGTGATCAACATTTAAAGGCTTATAAGATCCAGCTGACGCAAGAATTAAAACCAACTGAGCATGCATTACGTCGGCAATTCGTTTCTTGGGCAATCGAAAAACAAGAAGAAAATGAGAATTTTTTTAACAAAATAATCTTCACCGGCAAAGCTCATTTCCAGCTCAATGGCTACGCCAATAAACAGAATTGCCGCATTTGGGGTGAAGAGAATCCAAGGGTTATCTTAGAGCAACCAGTACATTCACAAAAAGTTACGGTTTGGTGTGGTTTGTGGTCAGGAGGAATCATCGGACTATATTTTTTTGAAAACGCAAATGGAAATGCGATTACGATCAATGGAAATCGCTACAGGGAGATGATCCGAAGCTTTTTGTGGCGGGAAATTGATGATTTGGACGTAGAGAATATGTGGTTTCAACAGGACGGTGCCACTTGCCACACAGCAAGAGAAACAATGGATCTTTTGAAGAAAAAGTTCGAAGATCGCATTATTTCTCGTAGAGGAGGAGTGATGTGGCCACCAAGATCGTGCGATTTGACACCGTTGGATTTTTTTTTGTGGGGTTTTGTGAAATCGAAACTGTACAGCAATAATCCCACAACAATTCAAGAGCTTAAAAACAACATTATCGAGCAGATTTCAACCATTGAGAACAGTTTATTGAACAACGTGATTCAGAATTTTTGTAAAAGATTGAAAGCCTGCCGAAGTAGTAGAAGGGGCCACTTGGCCGACATAATTTTTCATTATTAACCGGAACCTATTTGTAATAAATTAAAATAAAAATATATTTAATATTTCAAAAAAAAAGTCTTTTTTTATTAAAATTAAAATGATACCTCAATTTTGAACACCCAGTAGATATACATATAAAATTTTATTCAAAATAATTCCAATTGCCAAATTCAAAATACATGCATACATAATATTTTTTTTGTACAGTAAAGAATATAAAAAGTGAAGATCATTACAAAATTATGCTTTTGCGCATTACGAATTATGATTTACAAACAAAATTTTGTCAACGCAAAAAATTAAAACTACGTATGCAAGTATATTCGTACGTACATAATATTATGTTAAACTAATTTCCTAAATTATTTTGTTCTGCTCCATTTGTTTATAATTTAAATCAAGATATTTGTCAACATTTTTTACTGCATGATCTTATTAAGCGATTAGGTAGGTAGGTGTTCAAGGTTAGATGTTTGTTTGGATATACGATATACTACTAATAGTATACTATACAGTAAAGTACATTTATGTATATCATTTTCATTCGAGTTATGTTGTTGGATTGTAATATTTATATAATCACAGTATTTTGGTACATATTTTACCCTTCGAGGTACTTTCATTATTTATGAGTTTCTAGAATAAAAAATTTTTACTCTTGCTGTAATGGAATCGATTTAACGTCTCTTAATTTACTTAAACATTTGGTATAAAATTATAAAACGTATTTTATATCAGAAACAATAATTAATGTATGTATGAATAAAAAATATCCCATATTTTTAAATTCAAATTATGTGTTTCATTTAAAACTAAAAAGTATAAAATAAAATAATATGTAAAAAAAATATTTTTTAAAATATGCTTTTATCGAAACCAAATTCGCCCCCTAAAAAGTAGAAAATAAAATTGATTGCAAAACTTTAGCTTTTTTGACTGTTATAATATAAAAGTGAATTGCTAGTGCAAGCATTTTGGACTGTTATAAATATTTTTTTTACATATTATTTTTTAATGAAGTATTTAAACCAAATTTAAAAAACTTTTCAAAATGAAGTGCTTGAATTTATCTGAATATTTAGCAATTTTAAAGTTTCTCAAAGATAAATAAAGTAATATGTAAAAAAAATATTTTTTAAAATATGCTTTTATCGAAACCAAATTCGCACCCTAAAAAGTAGAAAATAAAATTGATTGCAAAACTTTAGCTTTTTTGACTGTTATAACATTGGATGGAAAAAAAAACAAATAAAAGTTACTTAAATAAATTTTATTTATCAACATAATTTAAATGAATTTTTTTTTTTTTATTCATTATGCAAAATTATTGCTCATAAACATTTTATAAATATGATCAAAATGCATTTAAATCATAAAGAATGAGTAAAAAGAATTTATGTCTTTGATATTATATATTGGTGAATTGATTTAATATTTTATATAAAGTGCTGGATATTCTAAATTAGACTAAACTTGTGAAAAGTTTAAAGTTGAGAAAAAAGTTTAAAGTTTGTTTTAAATACAAATTTTTTTTAATTAAAATTTAAATTTTGTTTAATATTTATCTGAAAAATATTTTAAAAAAGTTTTTAAAACTTGATTTGAATACATAATGAATACAAAATAATTATTAAATGGAACATTTTGTTATTCTCAAAATACAATGTAAATTAGACTTTTGGTAAATATGTTTTTACTTTAATAAAAGCTTTGAGTTAGAAAACGTGATCAAGTTCAAGTTAAAAGTAAACAAAAAATGAAAAAAAAACTTGGGTTTAGAAAGTTGTTTTTAATATTAAATAACAGCATTACATTTTTTACTAAAAGTTTATAAATTTTTATTCATTAAATCTCGTTTATTTATCCATGACTCATGTTTTTTTATCAAAGCCAAGCCACCTAACCAAAACTTGATTTCCTTTTTTTCTTATTATTTTTTCTACAAGGTAAACATTAGGAAATTTAACAGATGTAAGTTCAGGTTCATAAAAACTGTCTTTTATTTGTTTTTGTGTGTAATTGAGTAAATTGTATGTTATTGGATCAGTTCTTTTGATTTTTGCTATGGTATATATTTCTGTTGATCAATTATGTTGATAACCTTTTGCAAAAAAACGTTTAAATTTACTTATACGAACAAAATCTCCAACTTTGTATTTTACTTTTCGGAATACTTTCAATTTATTGTATACAGTTTTTAATAATAATTTCTCATTTTTCTTTGTAACCTTTTTAGGTGGAAGTTTAATTGTATAATGGTATGTTGAGTTATATTTTTCTATTAGAGATGGTAGAATAGTTAACCATTTGTATGTGCCTTGTAAACTAAATTGCTTCCACATAGTGTTTTTTAGCGTACGATTGAAACGTACTGCAATTGATGCTTTTAGTTCTGAATATGTTAATTTTATTTTTCCTATAATGGTTAATATTATTTTTCCTCATTAGATTTTGAAATTTTTTGTTGAAAAATTCCATACCTTGATCAGATTGTAAATTTTTTGGTTTTTTACCAGCCCGCTTAAAAATATTTTTCATTGCGATTAAAACATTATCAGCACTTTTGTTTTCAATTACTGTTAATAAATATTTATATCACTTGTTGAATTTTGCATATGGAATCATTTCAACCAAATCAATTTGCCAAGTATCATTTAAAACCTTTTGAATAAATTTTCTTCGCGTAAATTTTCTTCTAGCACCTCTATGAATTTCTGATAAAACTTGTAATCTCGACATTATTCTCGTACCATTTAATTAAATTAAAGTGAATTAGTTTCTTATGATCATCTAATAAGACGTAGGAATATATATTTAAGAACTCCTCTACTTCCATAATTTAAAATGACTGTACTAAGAATATGTTTCCTGCTTTTATATAATATATCAATTGTATTTTAAATTCAGTTTCTTATCAGACACAGGCCAAAAACGATTAACGTTATTCATCCATTTACAATGATGATTGCGAGACCATCTGGTTGTGGGAAAACAACATTTGTTTGTAATTTAATTGAAAATATAGATAGATTGATTTATCCGAAAATTGAAAAAATAAAATGGTGTAACCCAGAAATATCTGCTGTTCCGAAAAATATAGATTTTTCTAATATAGACTTTTATACCAGTATTCCCAAAGAGTTTAGTGGGAATAAAAATAGACCTACTTTAATTGTTTTAGATGATTTAATGTTAGATTCTGTAAATTGTAAATATTTAGTGCTTTTCAAAAACCCTCGAGACAAATCGCAAATTTTTCATCTTGCTAGACAACTATATCCGGAAAATATAAAAGGTTTCCTGGGGGTATATAATGAATCAACCTCAAGTCCACATGGTTATATTGTATTGGATTTAACACAAGACGTTAACGTTTTGCTTCGTATTAGAACTAATATTTTTTCAAAAGAATATTGCATATGGTTCTGTGATACGAGTGATTTGAACAACTGTCAAAAGTACGAAACGATTGAAGAAAACCCAACATATATTACATGTACTAGGAAAGTACAACAAGAAGAAATTTCGTGAAGATATTCTTAAATATTGTGATGATGATTATATATAAAAACTATTGCTGAAATTGCAATCAATATATTAAATGGTAATAATAAAATTTCACCAGCACAAAAAGCTAAATTAAAAAAACATAAAAAAAAATTAAGATTCCTAGCCTGTGCAAAGAAAAGTATAAAAGCCAAAGGAAAAATATTAGTTCAACATGGTGGATTTTTACCAACTTTAATCGGAACTATATTATCTGGTGTAATAGGAAAATTGCTCAGTAAGACATAATGCAGCGAATGATTGGCACCAGAAATATTTTCAAAATTTAGTAAATTATTTTAAGATGATAAAAACTTGGATTTATTAGATCAAAAAATGGAAAAAGTTTTATATGACAAAAAATTAAAACCATTGCAAAAATGGTACTTATATCGACAAAATCTCCTCAAATATGGAATTAACAAAAGACACGCAAAAAACTTACCAGAAAAGGCTAATAATCATTCATTTGATATAGGCACTCAAACAAAATTTTTTTCTAAACGAAATGCATATACAGAAACTGAATTACATAAATACAAATCAACATCAGCACAGACCGATTTTTTGCCATTAGTTACTGATGATATGTTTGAATATGATCCTAAAAAAGAACATTCAAGTATGGATATCGATTTAACACATTATGATTTGGATGATGAAAATTCATTTAAAAAATTAGCTCAAACTGAAATGATGAAAGATGAAAAATTAGTCGAAAGACCATCTCTAAGCTCTGATTATCGAATGTTTGAAACACCAAGTGGTGATGTAATTACCGTTACTGAACCATTTCCTGAAAAAAGAAGACACTAAGATCGGCCGATAGTTCAATTTCCTCATCTATACTTTCACAGTTTCCCGAAACAAAACAACTAAAACTAAAACCTTTACTAAGAAATCCAAAATTAAGAACTTCATCAAAATCGGAATGGACAACATATAAATAGTTCAACATTTTATGTTTTAGTAGAAGTTAACAAAGATGGATAGTCAAGATGACTTCTATGTAACATTGTTTAGTAATGATAATTTAACACTGTTTCCAGACAACACTTTATGTTCATTCGAAAATAAATTACCTATTCACTTTGATTTAAGAAATGGAAATTGGAAAGTTGGTCTTTCAGAAATACATAAATAAACAGAATAATTTAACAAAGAGAAATGTGCTTTTATTAATATTGGACAGTATAATGTTTATGTAACAAATATTGGAAAACCTCTTGAAAAAATCAAAGTAACCAAATTTATAGGCTACACATATTATTCATATGATGACACATATTATATATATGGAATTACATTTGCATGATTCGAAGTTTTATTTTTTGCAAATTCTTATTAAAAATATAACTCTTAATCTTGGATTTACTCGAAACCAAGTTTTCAAAGACTTTTTTAATGAAGTTTTGACATACATCTCTAATCCAAAAAATTATGATGACATTTAAAAAAGTGTCAGAATCTAACCGAGGAGATTTAATTAGAATATCACAGACTTTTGATAAAGATAGTTTCTATATAAAAGTTAAACAGAGTTATAACGTAAAAACGTTATTAAGTGAATTATTTCAACAGAAAAAAATATAAAAAATTTCAAAACAAAATTACCTGAACTATTCAAATTAGCTGTTGCTAATAACAAAGATGAATTGAGTGGAATGGTGATGATTTATTCAGATATAGTTCAATCATCTGTTTTTGAAAGTAGCAAAGTGCGTACATTGAGAGCTATCAACATAGAAAATTGTAGAATACCTACAAATATTGAATTTGAAAATATTCATTACATACCTATAGAAAAAAATTGTTTTGAAACAATAGCTATTAAATTTTGCAACCAATACGGCGATGGAATAAATTTTGTTTCCAGTTACTATCCAACAAAAATTGGATTACACTTTAAAAAGTGTAATTTTGTAATCAATCTTTTGATATGATATCAAACATGGAAAGAGCTTACGTGAGATATTATTCCTCTCTAGTAGGAGGAAGAGTCAACGATATTGGGCCTTTATTACAATTTTATTCAGCTATACAAAGAACTCGTGGTTTTGGAAATATATTCGGAAGTTTAATTCGTTACTTAAAGCCAGTTTTTACATCAGGTTGGGACTTAATTAAAAAAGAGGTTGTAAACACAAGTAAAATATTTTTAATGATATAGCATCTGGTGCAAACATAAAAGAAGCTGTAATTTTTCAAAGCAAAGGCGGTATAAAAAATTTACGGAAATCAGTAGTTAACCAACTGCATTCGATGTATGGTGGAAGACAAGCAGCTATAAAAAGACAAAGAGCTATGAAAAGACGAGCAGTTTCTAAAGAGACACATTTGAAGTCAAAAAAGCGACTAAAAAAGCAAAGTAAAATCTCCGATATATTCAATTAAAAATGGAATGTATGAAATCTGAACTTGATCTTTTTGCGTCATTACCTGTTCAAAGAAGTATTTTGGGTTCAGAAGAGGTAGCATACAATCGTTTAGCTTCTTTAGAGGCATCGCCGTCAACCATTGAATTTGTTTCGCTTGGAAATGGAGATACATATCGAGATTTATCCAGTACCTATATAAAGTTTAAAGTTCAAATATTAAAAAAAGATGGATCAGTTTGGAGTAAAACCTGTAAAGTAGAAACGGGAACTGAAGCAAAGGCAGCTCCGCTGCTCAGTGTTGTAAATAATTTATTACACTCTTTAATGAAACAATGTAATGTAACTCTATACGGAGAAAACATCGCTCCTTCAGATTCCTCATATCATAAAGCATACATAACTACTTTAAAAATTATGGTACAGATTCCAGTCAAACACATCTGGAAGCGTCTGGTTGGGAATTGCATAAGCCGAATATCAATGATTTCAACAATTCTGGTTCTAAAACAAGACAAAAATCATACAACAATTCTGCAATAGTAAATTTAATGAGAAAATTACATGTAGATTTCTACAATACCTCCAAATTACTTTTAAATAATGTTGACATTCGAATTTCTTCAGCATTAGCGAAACAAGATTTTTATATTTTCTTTAACGATAACAATGAAAGTTATTTAAAAATTCTCGAAGCTACATTACACTTGAAACATTTAACAATTAATCCTAGCATATTGATAGCACATAATACTGTACTGGAAAAGACTAACGCGAAATATTTTTATACGAGAAGTGAAATCAAAACATTTATAATTCCAGCTAACATTTCCAACATATCATTGGATAATATATTTATTGGGCAAATACCAAAAGCTGTTGTATTTTGTATGATCAATAATGAACATTTTAATGGTAAAATATCAAAAAATCCATACTATTTCGATCATCAAAATCTCATACAACTTCAATTATATGTGATAGGAGTGCCTACACCAAACTCTGCTATTGAAACAAGTTTTACATCGAAAAATCTCTAGCATATTTAACATTATTTAGCGGAACAGGTATACATCATTCTGATAGAGGACATCAAATTTCAAAAGAACTATTTTCAAAAGGTTATACAATACTGGCTTTTGATTTATCACCAGACAGCTCGGGAACAGATTTATGTCAGAGTTTATTAAACCAGGAAGTAGTAAAGATTGAAGCAAGACTCAGTGCGCCATTAACTTCAACATTAACATGCATTGTATTTGCAGAATTCGATGCTAATATCGAAATTGATAAAAATCGTAACATTTACGTGAACATATAAAAGGAAGATTAGTGAACCATCTCTATTCATTTCAAAATGGCATGTGCTCTAGTAGATTTATCGTTCTGTACGGACGATAACAATACAATATTTGTAAAAAATATAGCTGTGGGTGGTATAAAAGAAAAATTTAAAACTATTGTAAAAGAATTAAAGTATAAATTTCCTGTTAGAGATTTAAAAAAAACTGATATTGAGAATTACTCTTTTGGACATATCGATAACAAAAAAATAAGTAATAACTTAATAAATTTGCTTGAAAAATTCGATATAGTCTTAACAAATGGAAAATTGAAAGCAGAATTTTTGACGACATTTATACGAAGAAATACTGGATTAATTGATATTTCACGATTGTAAGATAATGAATACACTTCAGATTTCGAAGGTCCTGAAATGTAATAATTTAACACGTAAAATATTTAGAGGCGTTTATGCTCTTGATCAATTACCAAAACAAGTTTTAAAACCTAGTATTTTGGTGGTAAATACCTATACTTCTAATGAAAATGGAAACATTGGTTAGCAATATTTATTCCAGTTCAAGAGTATGCAGAATATTTTGATTCATTTGGAAATCCCCCGTTTCACAATGAGATTATAAATTTTCTACAAAATCAATCAACATGTTTTGTTTTCAACAATAAGCGTTTACAAAGTTATTTAACATCTGTTTGCGGACATTATTGTTGTGTATATCTATGGATGCGAAGTTCCCGTAAAAGCATATTACATTTTCTTAATTTATTCGACATATTATCATCCCGACTTAAAAACGATAAAAAAATACAAAAAATTTTTAGAAAATTTTTTTAAAAATGTCAGAGAAAAATTATAAATACAAAATTCGAAAATAAAATTCATCAGTTAAAACAAAAAACATGGAGCAATCAACAAATTCAGAAGTATTTGAAACACAAAAAGGTGAGCTGCCGCAGAACCTTTTATTAAGCTATATTTATTTTATGGATAAAAACAAACAATAAAAATTCGAATTGTTTTCAATAATTTTCCAACGACAAAATAAAGTTATAAGCGAAATGAATTATTTGGAATGGTATACAATTTATCATGATTTTAAAAACAGTCAAGCAAAATTAAATTCAAAAGGATTTTCGCTAACATTTAATCATGCAGAGCTAAAAAACTTATATTGTACTAAAAAATACACTAAATATTACGCTAAAAAGCTTACATTGCAGCTAGATGAGTACACTCGTTTTTGTCTTATGCTAGATTTTATACAAGCAGTGATGTCATATAACAATAGAGCTGAACTTAATATACGAAAATATGTATTAAAATATTTTGATAGATGTATCGGAAAGAATAAATTACGATTGGAACAAGAAGATTTTTACATTCCAATAAATTTACACATAGCTCAGTGTAACTATTCTAGACTATTTTCTGAAATAGCTATGTTTCTGTCGGAAAATTTATAATAATAATAATAAATAAAACAAATATTTTTTAAAACCAATTATTTTCTTTTATTAAATACATATACAAATTCATACAATTTTTTACAGCACATCTTTTTAAATTTTCAGTTATGTTATGGTGAGTGCAAATGGTTGTGAAATTCCTTAGTTTCTGAAGAGATGGAATCTTATTATCTAAATTGATAACTGCTACTGAACTGGAAACAAATTTATCTAAAAATTCCTTTTTCTGGTACCCCTTTACGTAATCGACATTGATAGAATTTAAATGTTCTTTTAAAATATTTTTAATCGCTAAATATTCTATAAATCCATCATCCCAGTCAAGCCCAGTAGGTAATCCTGCACTTGGGGATGGGAAAAAATCATGCCATATCGCACCGAAGACGACGCCCACTGACCTATATTTTGATTAATGGGTTTAATGTAGGTTATTCTTGGTTAGTAGGTCGAAAACTTGTTTTGTTTGTTTTGGTTTAGGTTATAAGCATGGGTTGTTAATTTATAAGTTGCAAGTGGTTGTATAGTAGGAAATGAAGGTCGTTGGTACTGTAGAAGCCGTTATGCAAGGTTAATGAACTGAACAAGTTTAGGATATTTTGGTTTTTCAATAAATTGATTGATACTTTGTAATAGGATATCATACAAATAGAAAGATGATTTTTTTCAGGTCAAATCAAATTTATTTTTTTAAATTGCGCAAAATCGCATGCTTAATAAAATATATATACATACGTAAAGGAGATATAAAAGAAACGAAAAAAGCTTATTTTTATTATTTAATAAGAAAAATATTCATAGATACTTTTGAATACGAAGATGTACATAATAAAAATAAAAACAAAACGTAAACAAGAAGTAGGTACAAAGTGTATTTTTGTTTATTAAAGAAGATCAATAATTGTTGTAAGTTGTTATTATAGTTTTAAAGCTGCAAAATAAAAAAATAAAAATAAGAAAAATATGTTACCTATTTTAGGATATGAGTTGTTTCTCTATATTCTATATTTTGTTCTAAGTACATATGAACTTAAAAAATATTTTGCATTCTTCTAATTTCTGTTTACCTGGTGTAAAATAAATTGTTAAAACTAGTTTGACTCTTTTAAACATTGTTAAAATTTGTGAATGCAGTAAAAAAGTAAAAATAAAAACAAAAGAAAGAAAAAAATTATATAATTATAGGTGCATCTGTTATGTAGGATTTCTTTTTTCTGTTCTATAAGAAGATTGAGAAAATAACCTGAAATCTTCGATTTTACTTTGTTTTGTTATTATTACGTTCCATTCTATGCTGTAAGAAATGAAAAAATAATAAAAATCAAAAAGAAGTTAATTGCTTTTGGTATCTATTTGAAAACAAAAATAAAACAAATTTATTTATATGTTTGAAATAATTTTGTATTTGAAAATATTTTACAATTTTACAGAAATCTGTGCTGGAAAATTTTTTTACGATGATCAGATGTTAAGATTTTAGAAATAGCGAGACCAACTTTTTCTATACGTCTTTGAAATCTACTTCTATCACGTGCGTATTCTTCCCAATGACCTTTCCTTGCTGATCTGTAAAAATAGACCCATACATGCATAACGTGAATTTCTTGTTTTATGTTGAAGTAAACTTTTTGTTTTGTTATTTAAATTCATATTGTACAAGTATGAAAATTGATGGTCTAATCTAACATTTTTTCTTTTAAAAGATGCATATATACATTAAAACAACTTTTAACAGCACATCTGAAACTCTTGTTTGATAAGTGTATAGGACAATTTGAATTAAAGTTTTCAATCTTTTGTAATGATGGGAAGCCTCTGCTTAGATCTTCTATTTTAACACTATCGATGTACTTTTGAAGGGAATTTTTTTTTTGTTCTCCTTTAACATAAATTTTTTCCACTGACTCTAAATAGTGTTTTAATATACATTACGGGGTACGGTGCTTTGAAATGATACACAGTTGGAATTAAACTTCCTTTTTCAAGTATGGCTAACTCCTTTAGGAAATATTGTTTTTCATTTCCTTGCAAAAATTGTAGGTCAACTATAAAAATTTGTTTAACCATGTCGAAAGGTTTGTAAAAGAATGTTCAAAGAAATAACTAAATTTACATTTATATTCATTTCGAAAAACAGCTGTTCATATAAATATAGGTTAGCAATGATTGTTTTAACTAATACAACTATGTTGTTTCACCCATTTACAATGATGGTGGCGGGGCCATCCTGCTGTGGTAAAACCACATTTATTCGTAATTTAATAAAATATAAAGAAGAAAATATACTACCACATATTAAAAGAATTATTTGGTGTAATCCAGACAAAAATGCTGTTCCAAAATGTGTCAAAGATATGGAATATAGTAACACTATTCCACATTTTAATGATAATCAAGAACCTTTGTTATTATTATCGATGATATGATGTTAAGTTCTCATAATAAGTTTGTATGTGATTTATTTACTAGAGGATCACATCATAGAAATGTGTCTGTAATATTTGTAACACAAAATGTTTTTCACCAGGGTAAATTTTCAAGAGATATTTCACTCAACTGTAAATATTTAGTACTTTTCAAAAATCCAAGAGATAAATCGCAGATATTACCTCTAGCTCGTCAAATATATCCCAATCAAATTAAAGCATTTGAAAAAGTATATAATGGTGTGACGTCAGTCCCATATGGATATATATTAATAGATCTTACTCAAAACGTTAATGATATATTTCGATTAAGAAGTGATATATTTGGGAAAGGTTTGTGTTATTGTACGAGAGATCAATTAGAACAATTTGGGGAGGAATATGAAACGTTTGAAGACCAATCGACATATATTGCACCTATTAAAAACCTCTAAACCAAAATTCCAGAAAGTAATTATAAAACACTGTGACCCTGAAGTAATAAAAATATTTTGCAAAATCTCTTTAAATATTTTAAAAGGTAATTGTAATCTGAGTAAAAAAGCAAACAACCCAATTACGAAAGTATAAAAAAGAATTAAGATCACTTATTTGCCGGAAAAAATCTATAAATAGCAAAAGAAAAATTATTATTCAACGTGGTGGATTTTTACCTACACTTCCTGGTGCAATACTATCAGGGATAATCGGAAATTTGATAAAATGAATAATACAACATTTAATAAAATGATAATTTTAAAACCTGAGATTTATGAAAGAATAAAGCAAAATGCAGACATTGAACTCAATGAATTGGATAAAAATATGAAAAAAATATTGTTAAATAAACATCTCACGGATGTTCAAAAATGGTATTTATACAGACAAAATTTATTTAAAATAAGAAACAAAAAACGACAACTTCCTAGAAATAAAGAGGAGAAAATAAAAATTACGGAAACAAAAGATACTCAAACTCGTGCAAAACCAATGTATATAGATACGGAAACTCAATCGCATTTTCCTGAATATAAGAATGTTGGAATACAAGTTGTTCCTGAAGAAGAAGAAGTATATGAAAAAGAAGCTGATGACGCAGTATTTGATGATGAAATTCAGGAAAATGTTTTAACAAAAGCATTGTCAGCTGCTTCAGTTGGAGAACGTCTTAGAAAAAGAAAATCAATTAGAAATCAAAATGTACAAATTTTTGAAACTGATACAGGAGACATTATAACTGTTCTTTTATATAGCCCAAGCCCACCAACGAAAAAAGAAAAAACTATAAATAGCAAAGAGTTGAATAATTCATCAAGACGTGTTTTAAGGTCAGCAGGAGGTAATACTCAAACAGAACTTAATTTTCCAATTCGTAAGAATAAATCCGCAAGCTCATGGACAACATACAAGTAATGATGAATTTTATGTCACTTTACTCAGTGATTCATCTATGAACTATTATCCAGAAAATTCATTATTATCTTTTACAAATAAAATGAATAAATATATGTGTAATTCAAGGTGGAAAGTCGGTATTTCAGAAATGTATGTTAATGATTTCGTTCCAAATGTGTATGGTGAAGAATGGGAAAAAAGTACTCAAATATTTATTAAAGGTATGCAGAGAGATATGATAGGAGTTGGAACATCATATATTCCATACATAGAAAAACAAATGACATGCGACTGGAAAGTTTTTCTACTACCAACACTAATTCAAAATATAAGTCCACTTAATAGGTTTACAAGAAAAGAAGTTGAACGACAGTTGATTTGGGTTATTTTTAATTTTACAAACGATGAAGTACATTATACACAACCAATAAAAACTGAGGAGATGCCTAAAAATTTAAGTTACACCACAATATGTGTTACTAAGCCTAAAATAGATATAAAAATAAGAGCAAATTACGCTTATACCCTCGAAGGACTTTTGACAACATGTTTCAATCAAGTATCTTTTAAAGTTACAGATTTTAAAAAATATAAATCACGTGTAATAGAAGCTTTCAAAACTTTTATAGATAGTGTACAATTGATTCCCATTAGTAAACCAGATATGTTTTTTATATACACAGACATAATTGAATCGCAAAAAATAGGTGATAAAGATATAAGGTGAGATTTAAGATTTGTTAAATCTTAAGATTTAAGATCTGTTAACATACAAAATTCTTTCACTGATACTGTAAAAGAATTCAGTAATATTCAATATTGCAATGTGGAGAAATCATTTAATAACATTTCATTACTTTTATGTGATAAATATGGATACAAAATAAACTTTTCCAATAGTTCAATTCCAACAAAAATTGTATTACATTTTAAAAAAGTATAAATAAAAGCGATTTTACAAAACTATATATTATTTTATTTTATTCATTATGGAGAGAACGTACTACAAATATTATTTAGTTCAATCAGGAAAAGGTCTTGAGGATATTGGTCCTTTGTTACACTCAATTGTACCTTACCAAAGGGGACGAGGGTTAGGGAGCTTTTTCGGTGGTCTTTTTAGATATTTAAAACCAATATTTATGTCCAATAATATATTAAAAAAAAAGGTTATTAACTCTGGTATTAATGCATTATCTGATATTGCCACAGGTGCAAATGTAAAAGAAGTGGTTCAAGATCGAAGTAAAGAGATAATGAAAAATGTAAGACGAGGTGCAGTTCGGAAACTCAATGAAATGTATGGACAAGGCAAAAGAAAACGAAGAAAACCTATAAAAAGACCTCTCATTAATAATTTAAATTATTTTACGTCGAAGCGACGCAAAGTTAATAACAAAAACAAACAAAAAGATATTTTTGAATAATTATGATTGAATGTATGAAATCAGAGCTTGATATTTTTAAAACACAGCCTATTCAGTCAAGTATTTTACGATCTGAAGAAGTTTCCTATAACCCTATTGCTTCTTTAGATAATCCATCTGTCATAGAATTTGTTTCACTAGGGCACGGTGATACATATAGAGACTTGTCTTCGACATATCTAAAATTAAAAGTACACATTTTAAAAAAAGATGGAACTCAATGGAATAAAGATAAAAAAACTGATGAAACACCTATACAACAACCAAGTGTGGTTAATAATATGTTACATTCATTAATAAAACAATGCAATGTTCAACTAAATGGAAAGAATATATCTCCATCAGATGGCAATTATCATTACAGAGCTTATATTGAATCATTGTTAAATTATGGTACGGATGCCGCTACAACGCATGTGGAGTGTGGTGGATGGATGCTAGATAAGCCAAATATAGCAAAAAGAGATAATAGTGGTTCAAAATAGCAATGTAGTGGAACTTATGGGGAAACTACATTTAGATATGTTTAACCAACCTACACTTCTCATAAACAATGTCGATGTTCGAGTTGTCCTAACATTAGAAAAACCAGATTGCTACCTCTTTGCAGATGACACTGATGAATCTCAACTGAAAATTTTAGAAGCCACTTTATTTATGAGACATGTAACAATTAATCCTAGTGTGCTATTAGCACATAATGCTGTATTGGAAGAAACTAATGCCAAATACAATTACAAACCGGTAGAGGTAAAAACTTTTACCATTCCACAGAATAGTTCATCAATATCACTTGATAATGTTTTTATTGGACACTTACCAAACACAATCATTTTTTGAATGACAGAAAATACAGATTAGTCTGGAAAAAGGTCAAAAAACCCATACAATTTTAAACATTTTGATATTTCACAATTTGTGTTAAACGTAAATGGTGTTCAAATACCTAATTCAACAATTGAAACCAGTTTTTCAGATGAAAATAATTGCTGTACAAGAGCATACAGTACACTTTTTTCAGAAACCGGAATTTATCATAATGATAAAGGTCATCAGATAACAAAAACCATGTTTAGTAATGGGTTTTTCATTCTAGCTTTTGATTTAACTCCAGATGCATCAAAAAATGAAGTGTGTCAAGGTCTACTAAATCAAGGTACAGTTAGAATTGAGGCAAGGCTATCAAAACCACTTACATCTACACTGACTGCTATTGTTTATGGAGAATTTGATGCAAGTTTACAAATTGATAAAAACCGAAATATATTCTCAAACCTATAAATAGATATATATATATATATATACATAAAAGTAAATTTGAATATTTGACAAAATGTCACTGTCTTGTGCACTTCTGGATGTAACATTTTGTAGTGATGATAATAATACCTTGTTTCCGAAAGATATTTGTATAGTTGGTTTTAAAGAACCTTGTAAAAAGTTTGTAAAAGAGTTCAAGTATAAATTTCCAACTAGGGATTTTATAAATGATAATTTTGATAATTACTCTTTTGAAACTGTGTACAACGATAAAATAAATAAAGAGCTCTGTCAAATACTAGAAAAATTTGATGTTATTATAACAAATAAAAAAATCAAAAAAGAGTTTTTATCAAATTATATTAAAGAAACAACTAAAGTATATGACTTGAGTCAATTTGATTGATGAATACCCTAGAGATAAGTGACGTATTAAGATGTAACAAACACACACGTAAATTTTTTAAAGTTTTTGCTCTGGATCAACTTCCCAGAATAATTGAAAAACAAACTTTTTTAATTGTAAACACTGATAAATCAAAAGATCCGGGAACACATTGGTTAGCTATTTTTAAGCCAAATAATGGCTGTGTTGAATATTTTGATTCGTTTGGTAGAAAACCAGATAAATTAGAAATTTTAAGTTAGTTAAAAAACCAATGTATAATTTTTAATAAGAAACAGTTACAAAGTAACTATTCAGATGTCTGTGGGCAATATTGTTGTGTTTATACGTGGTATAGATGTTGCGGTTATAGTATGAACGCTTTTTTAAAAAAATTTAATAAAGGAAATCAACTAGAAAACGATAAGTATATTTTAAGTACCTTTCAAAATGTATTTGGAAAATATAACTCATTACAAATTTGTGTTCCTAAAACGTATAAATAATAAAAACAATATAAACAGGTTTTAGTAAAATTAAAGGAATGGAAGCACCAGGTCAGAACACAAATTTATTGTCAAGTTACACATATTTTCTCAATAAGAGTCATACATTAAAAATTGCTGTTGGATTTGACTGTGAGTCATTTGAAGCCTCAAGTATAATTCACCGTATTGGTAAAAAGTTAATTGTCTTAAAATATCATGAATGAATAAATTTTATTACGAATTTAACAAAAAACTCGATAAACTGATAATAAAAGATATAAAACAGAACTTTCCTCATGGACTAAAATCAGCGAACGGACACAGTATAAGTATTAACAAAGAAGAAGCAGAGCAGTTTTACAATTTAAGCGATTTTCTTCACGCAGTGATGACCTATTATAAATCTGCTGAGTTAAATGTAAAAGACTATGTTCAGGAATATCTAAATTTATGTGTCGAACAACAAGTATTTAGGTTAGAAAGAGAAATTTATGTACCAATACAACGTTTTAATGTACAATGTAATTATTCAAGGTTATTTTTTGAAATTCCTGTAATTTTAAAGGAACAAATCTGTAATATACTACATAAAACAAACAAAATAAATCACAACAAATAATATAAAAATTTTTATTTTTTATTTATATGTTTTAGATAGACAAATATTTTTCTGTACACCTTTCATTAGATTATTTAATTAAAATTATTTAGGATTATTAAATCATTGAAATAATCAAGCTGATTATTTATGTCCCAAATTTCATTAAATGGAACTGCTTCCTCATCTTCCTCAATTTCTTCTTCCACTTCTTCTTCTTTGTCTTCTAATTCAACTATCTGGAACGGTAGTATAAATTCCTCAGTTTCTGATAAATTTCATCTACAGTTTCTTTAAATGGAAATGATGTGGAATCAGGCAGCATTTCAGTGAGTTGTTGAGCAGTCAGAATGGAAATGAATTAAATTTGAAAATAAAAGTTGAGTTATATACTCATGTAGAAAAGTATAAAAGCAAATTAAACTCAATTAGATGATTAGTTTAAACCATACTTTGGTCTATCCTTTTATGTATAATAATTATTACAACATTACCTTTAACATTTTTAAAACAAAATGTCAAGAGCTCAAATAGTGACTGAAATTCATAGACAGGCAAGACGTAAATTTCTTAGAAGAAAATTCAAACAGAAAGGTCTAAATGACACGTGGCAAATCGATTTAGTCGAAATGATACCTTATGGAAAATTTAATAATGGTTATAAATATATGCTGACGGTCAATGATACTTTTTCCAAATATGCCTATGCTGAATCTGTGAAAACAAAAATGCTGAAAATGTTTTAAATGCCTTAAAAACAATTATTATTAGAGCTAAAGTTATACCAAAAAATATTCACTCTGATCAAGGCAAGGAATTTTTTAATTTACAATTTCAAAATTATATGAAAGAAAAATCAATCAATCATTATCACACATTTAGCGAATTAAAAGCATCAATTGTTGAACGATTAACCATACATTGAAAAATTCTATGTGGAAAAAATTTAGTTTAAACGGGAATTATAAATGGTTACCTATTATACAATCATTAATAAAAAAATATAATTCAACAAAACATAGCACAACAAAACTTCCTCCTGAAAAAATTACAAAAAAAAACGAAAAAAATATACTGCGGAATATATATACTGAGCATAAAATTTTTCAAAAAAGTAAATATAAAACTGGGAATTTTGTAAGAATAAGTAAATATAAAGGTCATTTCGAAAAACGTTATCAACCGAATTGGTCAACTGAAGTATTTAAGATTGATAAAATCATTAATAATTATCCTGTTACATATCGATTATCGGACTATACTGATACGCCAATTTCTGGGGGTTTTTATCAAGCTGAGCTTACACCTGTAAAATACCCAGATACTTATCTTGTAGAAAAAATTCTGAAAAAGCAAGGAAATAGAGTTTTTGTTAAATTGCTAGGTTTTGATGACACACATAATACTTGGATAAATTCAACAAATATTGTTTAATATCTGTAAAATAAAACTCTAATAAGCACCTGAAAATAAAACTTGAAAACATCTGAAAAATAAAATAAAATCTTAACATCTGAAAAATGAAATAAAATCTTAACATCTGAAAAATGAAAATAAAATTAAAAATAGTAGAAAATTTCTTTGAAATAAAATTTTTTTTATTAAATAAAATTTTTTATATAAAATTATTCTAAAACTATTACTGATTTGTGGCGAATTCAAAATCACCACGTTCTTCTTTTAAATTTAATTGGCTTTCCTCCTTTATGAGGAAATATTCATTTTTTTCAATTTCCTCACGGAAATCATTATCTTCAAATACCCCAACTTTTTGATGCGATTTGATTTTTGTTGTAGTTGCTGTTGTTGCTGTTGCCGCGGTTGTTGCTGTTGTTGTGAATATTGATGTTGTTGTTGATGATGATGCTGTTGATGTAGTTGTTGTTGTTGTTGAGGAAAATGAGTAGAAGCTTCATCTTCATTTTTCGCTTTTCTCCTTTTCGCAGGAAGACGCTTTGCTGTACTAGTAGTAGCAGTTGTAGCAGTTGCAGCCTCTTCTGCAGTCAAAAAGACGTTTAAATATTCCTGTGCCATATCTTGCTTGTTTGAAATTAAACTCATATTTTTTGTATAAAATCCCAATGTATTTATACTAATTAAAATGTATTGAAGATAAATTTAGATTGCTTTTTGTTTTTCAATTCTTTCTATTTTAAGATAGTATTAAGATGGGATTCTAGTTAAACAACTATAATTTATTAAAGCGACCTTTGATTACAATGTAATTGTTCATTTAACAGAGTGAATCTGTATTAAAAATTTAATATTATTCTGTTATTCAAGCATTTAACATCTAAAATTCGTATAAAGAAAATGTCGAAAAATATTATATTACAAAAGTTTCTTACCGAAACTATAACACCTTATATAATCAAAAGTGAAAATTCGACATTTATTAAACGGTTTAATATGAACGGGCACAAAATAAAATTTGTAATTAAATCCGTACCTAACAATAGAGAACCAATTAGCTGGATTAAGGATGCTATACATCAAATAATCAACATTGCTGTGAAAGATGTGAATTCCAGGGATAAGATTGGGTTAACATTTTGTGGAGAGAGCTTTGAACATCAAGGTCCTGCGTATCTCAGTTTTAGATCCGCTCATAAACTAAAATTTAGCGACGTTTGGGATGTAATTTCTAATGTTTTCCAAAGTAATTCTGAAGGTAGTTATTTATAATACATTTTTGGCTTCATTTATTATAAACTATTTTTATTTTACGTTTACAGGTTTAAGTACAGACACTTTTTGTTTAACAGTTACCCATATTAAATTACCCGTTGGTAGACGTAGAAGTAATAAATATTCAAATTTTGATGAGGAATGCTTAAAAAGGAGAGGAATAATAGCAATAAAAAATAGCGATAATTTATGTTTACCGCGTGCACTTGTTGTTTCAATAGCTAAAATTGAAAAATTTAATGATTATGAAAAAATTCGAATAAATATAGGAAAACTTCAAACTTTAACAGCTTTAAAATTATTAGAAAAATCAAAAATAACAATTCCATCTGAAGGTTGCGGAATTCATGAATTGAATCAATTTCAAAAATGTTTACACAAACACAAGATTGTTGTTTATAAATATGGTACAAGGGGTGCAGCAATAATATTTGAAGGATTGAATAATGGGAAAAAATGAACTAGTTATATCATAATAATCATTACAATGTAATAACCTCACTCACAGCTGCTTTTTGCACAGCATTTTATTGTGAATAATGTCATATTCCATATTCTAAGAAAAATGAACATAGATGTTCGAAAAGTTGCCCTTGCTGTCAAAACTCACGAGCTTGTTCACTTAATGTTAAAAATATTTTATGTATGCAGTGTAATCGAACATTTCGTGGTCAAACATGTTTTGAAAACCATAAGGCTGCCAGTTCAAAAAATAGAAGCATCTGTGAAGAAATTAGAAAATGCAAATCTTGTTTTAAAGTTCATAAAAGCAGTAGGACTCATATATGTGGAGAATATTTTTGTAAGATTTGCGATAATCATGTTCCTGAAAACCATAAATGCTTCATTCAGCAAGACAAAACAAAAGTAAATTTTGAAAATTGCATTTACGTATTTTATGATTTAGAAACAAGACAAAAAGAAATTAGCTCTACAAAAATAAAAGAACATGTTCCAAGTTTATGTGTGGCTCAGCTAAGGTGCTTTAAATGTATTAACATTGATTCTCTATACTTCTGTGGAAAATGTAAATTAAGAGAGAGAATTTTTAAAACGAAAAATGTGATAGAGGATTTCATGGAATTTATTTTGAAATTAAGAAAGGAATTCAAAAAGATTGTCATAATTGCTCATAATGGTCAGGCGTTTGACCATCAATTTATTCTGAATTATATACTCAATAAAACTGTACTTGAACCAAAGTTAATTATGCGAGGTACAAAAATTATTGTTATGATAATTGGTAATATTAAATTTATAGATTCTATGAATTACTTTCCTATGGTCTTGGCAAAATTACCAAAAGCTTTTAATTTATCAATCAATTTGAAAAAGGGTTATTTTCCGCATCTATTTAATAAATTGGAAAATGAAAATTACATTGGCCCACTTCCAGCAATTAAATACTATAACTATAATACAGTGAAAACAGATAAGCGTAATGAATTTTTAATGTGGTATGAACAAAATAGAAACTCAGAATTTAATATGGAGAACGATATTTTAGAATACTGTATAAATGATGTTGAAATTCTAACTAGAGCATGTCTGGTTTTCAGAAATTTTTTTATAGAAGAATGTAATGTGGAACCATTTGTAGAAGCAACAACAATAGCTTCAGCCTGTAATCTTGTATATAGAAGAAACTTTCTCAAATCGAATACTATAGGAATTATACCAAGAAAAGGATGGAAGACAATCAGTCAAAAATTGCCATGCAATGGCTTATTTGGGAAAAAGATTTGAGAAAAATTGATTTGAAATGTGCATTTAATGGAAAAGAAAAACAAATCGGAAATGTTAAATTCGATGGTTTTTGCGAAGAGACTAAAGAAATATTTGAATTTTACGGTTGCTATTATCATGGACATCCAAAATGTTTAACCAACCAGAGGGATATACCATTACATGATAACTCTGGCGATACTTTGAATCTACGATATGCAAAAATATTAATGAGATCAGAGTTTATAAAATCATGTGGATATAAAGTTATTGAGATGTGGGAATATGAATTCCGGGAGCTAATGAGATAGAATGAAAATATGAGATATTTAGAAAATCATTCATTAATTAATTTAGTTCCTTTAAATCCTCGTGATGCATTTTATGGCGGAAGAACGGGAAATACTTACACATATTATAAATGTAAACAAGGAGAAAAAATTAAATACATAGATGTATGTTCCTTATACCCATATGTTTGCAAACGAGGAAAATTTCCCATAAACCATTCTAAGATTTATGTTGGAGAAGATACTTGCTCTAAGTTAAACAGAATGACTATTGACGGTATTATTAAATGTAAAATCTTACCACCAACAAATCTATTACACCCCGTGTTACCTGTCAAACAAAATAATAAATTGATGTTCTCACTATGTAACACTTGTAGTGAACAAAAATATCAAGAAAAATACTGTGAACATACAGACGATGAAAGAGCATTAGTAGGAACTTGGGTAATTGATGAAATTAAAAAAGCAATTGAAAAGGGGTATAAACTTTTAAATATTTATGAAGTTTGGGAATACGAAACAGTAAAATATGACAATTTCAATGGTATTGATGGTTTATTCACTAAAATGATGAATAAATTTATAAAGATTAAACAAGAAGCTTCTGGGTGGCCAATAAAATGTCAAACTCAAAAAGAAAAGGAAGAATATATTGATAGTTTTTTGAAAAGGAAGAAATTAAATTAGAATACGATAAAGTAGTTAATAATCCTGGTTTAAGATCTTTTGCTAAGATTATTTTAAACTCATTCTGGGGAAAATTTGGGCAAAAGGAAAATCAACAACAAACCACCATTATAAATCAACCATATAAACTTTACGAGTTAATAACAAACCCCTCTGTAGAAGTATGTCACATATTTCCAGTAAATGAAGAAAACATAGTGGCTAGCTGAAAGTATAAAGAAGAAGCAGCAACTTCTTTATCTACTGTCAACGTAAGTATCGCTGCTTATACAACAACACAGGCTCGTCTTCAACTTTAGAAGCTAGATAGTAGAGTATTATATTATAACACCGATTCGGTGTTGTATATTAGTCGAGAAGGAGAATATGAACCACAAACAGGCGAATTTATAGGAGACATGACAGATGAGTTAGAGTGTTATAGTATAGGAAGTTATATTACAGAATTTGTAAGTGGTGGTCCCAAGAACTACGCCTACAAAAATTACTGTACAAAAGATAATACCGAAAAAATTGTTTGTAAAGTTAAAGGATTCTCTCTTAGTTATGAAACTTCACAAAAAATTAATTTTAATAGCATAAAGGAAGCAGTTTTAAATTCATTTAATAGCACAGACACATACGTCATTTCAGAAAATATTCGTCGAAATAAAAATCACGATGTACTTACGATACCTGAAATAAAAAAATATCAACCAAAATCGGAAAAACGAAAATTTAATGAAGATGGTAGTTCTTTACCGTATGGATATAATAGGAAAAAATCACGTGTTGATAAGTAAAACATTCAAATTTGTTTACATATTAATTTAAAATTTTTAAAATCTTAACATCTGCTTATCGTAAAAAATTTTTCAACTTAGATTTAAATAAAAATATAATAATAAAAAATTTAATAAAAGATTTTTAACATAAAAATAAAAATGTCTTTTATTTTTATCTTATGTTTACAAAATAGGTACCAAAAGCAATTAACTTCTTTTTGATTTTTATTATTTTTTATTTTTTCATTTCTTACAGCATAGAATGGAACGTAATAATAACAAAACAAAGTAAAATCGAAGATTTCAGGTTATTTTCTCAATCTTCTTATAGAACAGAAAAAAGAAATCCTACATAACAGATGCACCTATAATTATATAATTTTTTTCTTTCTTTTGTTTTTATTTTTACTTTTTTACTGCATTCATAAATTTTAACAATGTAAACAGAAATTAGAAGAATGCAAAATATTTTTTAAGTTCATATGTACTTAGAACAAAATATAGAATATAGAGAAACAACTCATATCCTAAAATAGGTAACATATTTTTCTTATTTTTATTTACTTTTATTTTTATTTTGCAGCTTTAAAACTATAATAACAACTTACAACAATTATTGATCTTCTTTAATAAACAAAAATACACTTTGTACCTACTTCTTGTTTACGTTTTGTTTTTATTTTTATTATGTACATCTTCGTATTCAAAAGTATCTATGAATATTTTTCTTATTAAATAATAAAAATAAGTTTTTTCGTTTCTTTTATATCTCCTTTACGTATGTATATATATTTTATTAAGCATGCGATTTTGCGCAATTTAAAAAAATAAACTTGATTTGACCTGAAAAAAATCATCTTTCTATTTGTATGATATTCCTATTACAAAGTATCAATGAATTTATTGAAAAACCTAAATATCCTAAACTTGTTCAGTTCATTAACCTTGCCTAACAACTTCTACAGTACCAACAACCTTCATTTCCTACTATACAACCACTTGCAACTTATAAATTAACAACCCATGCTTATAACCTAAACCAAAACAAACAAAACAAGTTTTCGGCCTACTAACCAAGAATAACCTACATTAAACCCATTAATCAAAATATAGGTTAGTGGGCGTGGTCTTCGGTGCGATATGGCATGATTTTTTCCCATTCCCAAGTGCAGGATTACCTACTAAGCTTATTTATTTGCATTTTATTGAATTCATTCTGCTGTTTAACATCACTATTTAACTCTTCAAACGAGTAAGGTGCTTTAAACATAAACAGCTTTGTTATCAGTGACCCTTCAGCTATCAAAGCAAATTCCTTCAAGAAATATTGATTTTTATTTCCAACAATAAACTGTAGATCAACCAGTGCCTTCGTGCTGCTCATATTGTGCCTTACTGTATTCAAATAACTTGAAAACATCTAATTTATACCTAATACGATTTTAAAAAGAGAGAAAAAAAAGAGGGATTCCCTAGGACCCTTAGAGGAAGGAAGCATTTAGCAGTAGCATAGGCCGATACCGGACGCTTAAAGGCCGACACGGGACCCTCAAGGACCGATACCGGACCCTCAAGGACCGATCCTGGAACCTTAAGGACCGATATCGGACCTTGGGGACTATATTTAGGACATCTGGGGACCCCATCTAGAAGCAAGAGAGGAAGGTCGCCAGAATAAGGCCCAACTTTAAAGGGGACCAGACCTCAGGGAACCGATATTGGGCTTTTGGGGACCGGATATCGGCTCTCCGGAAACAAGGGTTGATTTAAATGGATTAGCCTGAAAAATATTTGTTTCGAGAAATATAAAATACAAACAATTTTACAATTTAAAATTAAATTTTTTTTTCTTTTATTAAATAGTAAGGTCTTTGTTTTTTTTTTTTTTTTTAATTTCAATAGTTTTTTTTGGGAATCGATACTCGTAATTGGTATTAACTCGAATAGAGCCATGTTCCATCTGGGTTCGTCTCTTGCCAAGAACTTAATATAGAAACCTACTTTGTTTAATTCGCTTAATTCAGAATCTGTTGACACTTTTTTGTTAAATCTGTCCGGCATGTAAAACGTTATTTTTGCATTATCGAACGGATCCTTTAGCTCACAAAGTAGTACTTTTTGCCCTCGTTTTGTATCTAAAAATTTAAACCTTATAACTTCATAAATCCTGTCCATGGCAAGGACATCAACATTTTTAAAAAGTTCTTCTTCATCCTTTCTTGATGCTATTAATTCATTAATGAAAACCTAGAATGTTGAAAATAATAAGGATAACAGAAATAATATTGATCGAAAAAATATTTTACCATTTTCAATTTATATTTTGAATTGGATTTGATTTTAAATTTATTGTTTTTTAAAGTAAAGTAAAGAACTATTTTGAATTTTCAAAGCATTATATGCCTACTGTTTGAAAGCAAATATCCACTACTTTTTTAGTAATATAATGCATGCATAGTTTCTTTATTCGAATTAATTAAAAAAACTGCATAAACTAAGTAATTATTAGTTTATATCTAATGCAATAGAACTATGTCAATTATCATGTAATTTCTTAAATAATTGCACATATATACCTCGAATTATTATTTATATTAACCAAGAACTAAACTAAATTTATTCATAAATTCTTTTGTCAAAACAATAAATCTTTTCAATAACTTACAAGTTGCGTTTGCAACATTGACTTCAATACGTGACACATCTCAAACTTGATATAAAAATAAAAAAAATTAATAATACAATGTTGTAAAATAAAAAAAAAATGATTGATTAAATAATCGTGAGTAGATAAAATAATTCAATAACACATGGAATTTTCAATGCAACAATTAATTTTTAACAGAATGAAAAAAAAAACATTTTTTACTTATGTCCATTGTTGCATTAATTTAAATTTAATATATTTAATCATTATTCATTTTATTTTTAAAAACACACCTAAAACTAGTAGCATAGAATTTAGTTGGATGGTTGGTTTACGTGGCTGGTGCTGTCAATCATGACAAGACCCCAATTAGCGCGTTAACACCGTTTTGCTACCACCTCCGTGACCACAAGGCTTAAATTTAGGCTATAAAGGATTTAGTTTCAGATCCATTTGGCGGCATTCAGGAACCTTACCATATCTGCAGGTTGCTTAGCCGCTAGATCGCTGAGATCGTTAAATTCATGGCTACCCAGAGCCGCTCTTCTGGCCCTGGCCAGCGCCGGGCATTTACACGTGAAGTGTATAATGGTTTCTTTCTCATTCTGTTCACCACAACTACGGCATGATGTGTTGAATGGAATACCTAATCTGGCCGCATGTTCGCCAATTGGCCAGTGTCCCGTGAAGACACCTATTGCTCTGGCTATGTCCCGCCGAGATAGTTTCAATAGGTTGTCCGTTCTTTTGTTGTCGTACGTCGGCCATATTTTCTTGGTCGTACGGCATGAGGTTAATTCTTTCCACCTTCTTTTCGATAGGGATAAAAAGTGTAGAAAGATATCTCTTTTAACGCTGTTTAGTGGTGGATCCACCTGTTCTTTCAGTGAAGCATTCAGATTGGAACCCCTCCTTGCTAATTCATCAGCATGTTCATTTCCTGTGATGTTCCTATGTCCCGGAACCCACAGTAATGTAACATTGTATTGATAGCTTATATTCTTAAGCTCGTCAGAGCATTTCCTGACAAGCTTGGATGTTATCATCGCAGAGTTAAGAGCCGCGATTGCTGCTTGGCTGTCAGTGACAATGGCAATGCTTCCCCCCAGAGAAGTATTGCTCCTAAGTATTTGGCATGCTTTCCAGATTCCTAGCATTTCAGCTTGAAATACACTGGATTTATTGGGAAGTCTGAAAGCATATTCTATTTTGAGTTTTTCTGTATAGACACCAGCACCGACACCGCAGTCCATTTTAGACCCATCAGTGGAGAGTGTGATTTCTACTTCACCCAAAGGATTTCCTTGTCTCCATTCTCTTCTTGATGGAATCTTTACTTTGAAATTCTTGACAATTTCCAAACTTGGAATAGTGTAGTCTGTGGAATCTGGCAGATTCCAAGCTGTCGAGCTTAGAATATTGCTATGTCCATAAGGTTTTGTGCGCCAGTGCCCATTTTCTCTGAGTCTGACCGCACTACAACAGGCTAGAAATTTTATATGGAGGTCAACGGGGAGGAGATAAAGAAGTGCATCTAGTGCATTACTTGGTGTCGATCTCAACGCGCCCGAAATGCTTATACATGCACCTCTCTGTACCTTACCAGGTTTGGTTCGGAAATACTCCTTCTCCAGCGCTGGCCACCAGACTAATGATCCGTAGGTAAGAATGGGGCGTACTATAGCTGTGTACATCCATAAAACCATTCTTGGCTTTATTCCCCATTTTTTACCTAACATTTTCCTACAAGAATACAGGGCTACACAGGCCTTTTTGGCTCTTTCCTCACTATTAAGTCTCCACTTCACTATTAAGTCTCACATGTACATTATTGAAGGTTCCTTCTATGTCTAGAAAGGTAGCTAATGTATATTCCTTATACTGAAGCGATTGCTCCATGTCCCGCACTAGTTCACTAGTTCTCTGTTGACTTGCCCTTACAATAGGCATATTGGTACTTACATAGCGAAGTACTCTCTAGTACTCTTCTAAGCTCTAACTCGAGTGTTCTTTCGAGAGTTTTCAATAAAAAGGATGATAGACTGATCGGTCTAAAATCTTTAGCGGTTTGGAGCCCCCTTTTACCAGCTTTTGGTATAAAGATCACATTTACCCGCCTCCATTGCAGGGGAATATGACCAAAAGTGAAGCTGCTTCTGAACAGCTTAGTAATTAATGGAACTACAAGCCCCTTCATTTCTTCCAGCATTTTAGGAAAAATACCGTCTAATCCTGCGGCTTTGTATGGGGCGAAGTTATGAATTGCCCAGGCAACCTTTTCCTCCGTTATAACTGAGTTAAGCCATTCGTCAGGGCCACTTCGGACTCTAGTGTCAACCGCTTGATTAATCACATGAGCATCCTCAATGCACCCTGGAAAATGGGTAGACACTAAAAGATTTAGGGTTTCAGCGGCTGAATCAGTCCACATCCCTTCCGCAGTTCTCAGGAAGGAAGGATTGGAGTGTTCTCTAGATAAAACTCTGCTAAGTCTAGCTGAGTCTCTGGTACCTTCAATTGATTCACAATAATCCTTCCATAATTGGGTTTTAGCCAGTCGGATGGCTCTCTTATATTCCCTAAGTTAATCCTT
Source organism: Poecilobothrus nobilitatus (assembly GCA_947095535.1). Lineage (NCBI taxonomy): Eukaryota > Metazoa > Arthropoda > Insecta > Diptera > Dolichopodidae > Poecilobothrus > Poecilobothrus nobilitatus. The sequence goes on from OX352773.1 coordinate 112,176,152, forward strand.
ATAGAGTTGCCATTTATTCTGCCTGTAGCAGATATTGTAGGCGTCTCTAGTCTCCTTTCTTAGGTTACTTAAGTTATCATTCCACCAGATCGGGTATGTCTTTTTACTACGCTTGATAGAACATGCCACTTTGAAGGAGACCTCCATGGCCCTTGTAAACATGTCAGTTCTCTTTTCTAACTCGTTTTCAGTTGCAATATCTGAGTTAGCTATTACTAAAAGTTTTTTTCTGGCTACTTTTCTGAATTTCCTCCAGTCGGTAGCCCTGGGGTTTCTGCAAGGCTTGGGATTTTCAGGCTTAATATTGATATTGAAGAGAATCCAATTGTGGTCCGAAAAGGACCTTTTTTCGGATACTCTCCATTTCTCTATATTTAGGGTTTCGTCATTAGTAATGCATGTCATTAGTAATTGCAGATCTAACACATCTGCCCAGCCTGGAAAACTATCCGAGCTTGGAAATATGAAAGTGGGGTTACTGCCCCTGTTGCATATATTTAGATTGCTACTTAAAATAAAATCCAATAATGACTCACCTCGTTCATTCGTTTCCGAGCTACCCCATAGGGTGTGCCGAGCATTAGCATCACAGCCTGCGATCAATTTGCCACCTGTGGCAACTACCAACTGCTGGAACCGGGGCGGTGGAGCAGGTTCGTCATGTGACATGTATACGGAACTTATATACACGCTCACATTGTTCCTCATCTCCAGTTTGACAACTGTCAAATCTTCGTAACTAAAATTAGAACAGAGATGTGCACTTATATGTTTTTTAACTAGAATACAAGTTCTTGGCTTACCTATTTCTAAATCTATATTCTTGTAGAGTAGATTATAGTTACAGGTGTTTAACCCTCTAATCTTAGAGGCGTTAACCCATGGCTCTTGTATGAGGGCTATATCTAAGTCCTCCTCACCTAGGAGAACTAGTAGATTATCCGAGGCGCACTTCGAGTGCCTTAGGTTAATCTGCACCACCCGCATCGCTTACCTCACAACGAGCTGCTGTAGACTCCTTGTCTATTGCCAAGTCTCCCAGCAGCCCGCTTCCTTCGTCCAGGTCGTCTATGTCTGGACTCCCTGGCTTGAATATTTTTAGTTTGGTATGCCTTATACCAAACCTCAATTTGTTCCCCATCTTCTCCAGAGGACCCAGACTTTCCTCACTGATAAGAAGGAGAAACAATATACTGTTTTTCTGCAGTTCATCTGACGATTTCTCCTTCGTTATCACCGACCAGTTCCCCATTGGAACCGTCGGGTTATGCATGCGGAGACACTCGAGGAGCTTTTCTCCGCTTATCTCCATCCTGGGCAACCAGATACGGGCTCTAGGTCTCCTAGGGATTTCGCTAGCTGGGATTATTCCAATTTTGGGTTCCTCCCAAGCATTGCCAATCTTAGCAATGCTTTTGCTAAAGAAATCCAAGGAGAACTGATCCTCGCATCTGATTACCCTGTAGCCCCTGACTACGTCGGATGAATCAAAGCAAGGGAGTTGTCCCCTGCACCTCTTAGGATGAACTCATTGACGATCTCGGAAAGTTTCGCCTCAAGCTTGATCCACAGATCATTGGAAACTTTCCTGTCACTGGCTCTCTCGTTGACAACTGCAACACATAAAATGTCTTTTACAATATCGTTGTAATTTTTATGTGCTACAGGTTTCGAACTGCTTTGCAGATTCATCCTAGGCACCTTAGTTCTCTCTGCGCCAGGACTGGTCCCATCCTGAGACCTATTCCTTTTTGACGAATCTTTTCCGGAATTGTGCGATTCAAACAGTCGCACAATCTCGCTATATTTCTTTTTATCTTCTGGATCCCTTTCATTAACAATACCTTTGGCTTCGTTCTGGGCTATCTTGCCCAATATAAACTTAGCTTTCTGGTATTGTTTCTTCAAAGCCGGTCCAGAGCTTCTATTTGATTTCTTTTTAGTGGTGGCAATACTATGACTGGTATTACCACTACTATTTGAACCTGATGGCTTTGGAGCACTATGACAGGTGCTTCCTCCACCAACAGGCACTAAAACTTTTGCAGGACCTTGGCTGAGTCCTGGTTTCGTTGCTGAAGGGGTACTCTGGCTAGTACCGATAATAGTCTCCTAACTGGAGGCAAGTAACTCATCTTCAGAAGATGAGTTGATGTTTGTTTGTTTTTTCTTTTTAAAATTTTCCATTTTGTTCCCACGAGTTTGGCGAGAAAGGACGATCGACATATGCAGAGCTCCCATACATATGCAAGGCTACTTACAATGGGGTGGCGCCTGGTGCCCCAAGGAGACCGTTAGCGATACCATCTTTATACACTTGGTCCATTCAGCCCTCGGCACGGTTTACTTTCACACATTGGCTTAAGTGTACACATATAATCAGCCGATCATCTGTCTCCAAAAACAATATCTAGTTTGAGGATGGCAAGTAACATTGCCCGGGTACACCGCTTGGAGGAGTATAGGTGATTAACTGTACCCAGCATAGAATTTAATTTATAAGAAATTCTATATCTAATATGGTGCAATATTGTTGCAGTATTTGAAAAGTTGTCAAGGACTTTTGTAACATTTTTCTACTACTATAAATTGATTTATAACTTTCACATTTATTTTATTAATTAATTTCAAGTGAAATAAAAATATTCTAGATGTATAATTTTTATAGTTTATGTATATATTATAGGTTATGTATGTACATTATAACATACTTACTGTATTATTTTTAAATCTTAATAAATCCATTATAACAACTTCAAAAAAGCATAAAAGAATTTGTGTAATTTAAAATCGATTCGTTATTTTTTATAAAAGTTAACTTGATTTTTTGTTAACGTAATTTTTTATAAAAACAAAAAAAAAAAAAATGAACTCACAAGACAAGAGATCAAAATTAGCTTGTGAAATTTGTTCCAAGGAAATAACAAGAGCTGATAACCTGAAAAAACACTTAAAATTGGTACATAACGCTGAAAAAGAAGATTTACTTTGCACGCCCTGTGGAAAATACATCTCTAAAAATGTTCAAGCTGCACATCTGCGTACAAATTCACATTAAATGAATTCAGCTGAACATGTTACGAAAAATTTACGAAAAATTAACCAGTCTTTTGGAATATACCATTGGAAACATACCTGTGCGATAATGAAAATGAAGCGATTTTAAGTCCCAGAAAGTTTCTCGATTGTATCAAAAATGAAGTTATTGAGTTACTACAATGCTCAGTAAGAAAGCATAATAACCAGTCTTTTGATGGTAGATTGGAAACATACCTGCGCGATAATGAAAATGAAGCGATTTTAAATCCCAGAGAGTTTCTCGATTGTATCAAAAATGAATTTATTGAGTTACTACAATGCTCAGTTAGAAAGCAAAGTTGCAAAATTTAACCTTGAACTCTTTGGAGATTATATAAAGCCGATTGATGACGATATAGAAAATTTATCAACCAAATCTTTTCAAACCCAAATGAAAATTGCTACACGTGCGGATGATCTTTCTTCTATATATGATAATATAACAAAGAAGATCCAACAACAAGCTGAATAATTTCAGGAAAAAGATAGCGGCTGGACAATAATACAAATTTCGCGGGTTGAAATAAATATAAATAAATATCAACCAATCTGTGGATCATCATATATCGTTCTTCCAATGTTAATTATTCGAAGAAGAGCCTGTATAAATGTACGAAATGAAGACGTATACTGTTTCAAGTGGAGTATGATATCAGCTATGCAACGACTTGCATCACAATCTAGTGAATATGAAACATCATCGTATAAAATTAGTGATATAACATCCCCAACTGTTGATTTAGAATATGGTTATGTACGTCAACTGCATTTGGAGGGTATGTCATTTCCAGCACAGTTAAGCGAATCACGTATTTTTGAAGAAATGAATGATGATATAAGTATTAATGTTTTTGGATTGGAGTATAAGAATGCAGAACATCAAATTGTTGGACCTTTTTATATAACGAAAAAAGAAAAACTAAATCACGTAAATCTACTATTACTTGAAAAAGATGAGAACTTCCACTTTGTTTATACAAAGCATATCTCGAAGTTATTCCGGAGTTCTATTACATATTATGAACATCAAATATATATATGTAATTCGTATTTGCAACATTTCTATGATCCTCAACAGCTCATTATACACAAAGAGGAGTGTAAGAAAATTGTTGCGATACTTCCTACTGAACACAACAACACTCTAATATATAAAAATTACCAACAACAAATGGAAGGTCCTTTTGTGATTTATACTGATGCTGAAAGTATTTTATCGCCAATTTCCACTTGTAACCCTAATCCAGAAATTTCATCAACTATAAATATACATAGACATGTACCAAGATCATTTTCATATTATTTTAAATGTACTTTCGATGATTCTTTGAGTGGTTATGAGCAGTTTGTAGGAGTTGATTGTGCTAAGGAGTTTATAATATCATTGGTAAATAAATGCACAAATATATTTCAAAATCATCACATGCTACCGAAATCAATGGCAAATCTAACATTTGACGAAGAATTACACCAACTAACAGAGAGGAATTGTCACATTTGAAGTAAGTTTTTAGATTATATTAATAGAGTAAGAGATCATTGTCATTTTTCAGGTAGATATAGAGGCCCTGCACATTTTTCATGTAACATATTATATAGACGACCTACTTTTTATGGAAAAATAATTTTTCAAAATACGATTGTCATTTATTGTTTAGGGATTTGAATGAAATTAAAGGTAATATTACCTTTAAATAAAGAACTTTACATTTTACTTACCAAACAAATTAAACTTGACGGAGACAATCATTTTTATTTACATTTTCTTGATAGTTTTAGATTTATGGCCTCAAGCCTTGACTCATTGTGTAGGAATTTAAATAAAGAAAATTTAGAGCACGTCAGAAAAGCATTTTATTCCGAAGAAAAATTTAAATTAATGAGGCGGAAAGGAGTTTATCCCTATGAATACATTGATTCGATAGAAGAACTTTATGAGGAATGTTTACCACATCAAGAATCATTTAAGAACCGAATGACAAATACCGCTTGTTCTAATACTGACTATAATCACGAAACTACCGTATGGCACACATTTAATTGTAAAAATCTCGCGGATTACATGAAAATATACTTAAAAACTGATGTGTTAATATTGACAGATGTTTTTGAAAATTTCCGCAAAATATGTAGAAAAATTTATGAACTAGATCCTGCTAATTTTTACACTGCACCGGGCCTTACTTGGACTGCTATGTTAAAATATACAGATGTTGAGTTAGAATTATTAACTGATATTAATATGTACAATTTTTTCCAAAAAGGAATACGTGGTAAAAGGTATTTCCAAAAAGGAATAGGTAAACGACATCGAATGAATTTAAATGTTTCTTTAAAATATTTTTAATCGCTAAATATTCTATAAATCCATCATCCCAGTCAAGCCCATTTATTTGTATTTTATTGAATTCATTCTGCTGTTTAACCTCGCTATTTAACTCTTCGAACCAGTACGGTGCTTTAAACATAAACAGCTTTGGTAGCAGTGACCCTTCAGCTGTCAAAGCAAATTCCTTTAAGAAATATTGCTTATTATTTCCAACAATAAACTGTAGATCAACTACTGCCTTCTTGCTGCTCATATTGTGCCTTACAATATTCAAATAACTTGAAAACATTTAATTAATAACTAATACGATTTTAAAAAGGGAGGAAAATAAGAGGGTTCCCCTAGGACCCCTTCCCTTAGGACCTCTGAGAACCGAACCCTCAAGGACTGACACCGGACCTTGGGGACTATATTTCGGACATCTGGGGACCCCATCTAGAATCAAGAGAGGGGATCGCCAGAACAAGGCCCCACTTTAAAGGGGACCGAACTTCAGGGGACCGATATTGGACTTTTGGGGACCGGATATCGGCTCTCCGGAAACAAGGGTTGATTTAAATGGGTTAGCATGAAAAGTATTTGTTTCGAGAAATATAAAATACAAACAATATTACAATTTAAAATTAAATTTTTTTTTCTTTTATTAAATAGTAAGGTCTTTTTTTTTTTTCTTTTTTTTATTTTAATAGTTTTTTTGGGAGTCGATACTTGTCATTGGTATTAACTCGAATAGAGCCTTGTTCCATCTGGGATCGTCTCTTCCCAAGAACTTAATATAGAAATCTACTTTGTTTAATTCGTTTAATTCAGAATCTGTTGACACTTTTTTGTTAAATCTGTGCGGCATGTAAAACGTTATTTTTGCATTATCGAACGGATGCTTTACCTCACAAAGTAGTACTTTTTGCTCTCGTTTTGTATCTAAAAATTTAAACGTTATAACGTCATACATCTTGTCTATGGCGAGGACATCAATATTTTTAAAAAGTTCTTCTTCACCCTTTTCTAATGCTATTAATTTAACCTAGATGAAAATCTAGAAAGTTTAAAATAATAAGGATAACAGAAATAATATTGATCGAAAAAATATTTTACCATTTTCAATTTATATTTTGAATTGGATTTGATTTTAAATTTATTCGTTTTTCAAAGTAAAGTAAAGAACTATTTTGAATTTTCAAAGCATTATATACCTACTGTTTGAAAGCAAATACCCAATACTTTTTTTAGAAATATAATGCATGCATAGTTTCTTTATTCGGATTAATTAAAAGAACTTCATAAACTAAGTAATTATTAGTTTATATCTAATGCAATAGAACTATGTCAATTATCATGTAATTTCTTAAATAATTACATGACACATATGTACCTCGAATATTACTTATAGCAACCAAGAACTAAACTAAATTTATTCATAAATTCTTTTGTGAAAACAATAAATCTTTCCAACAACTTACAAGTTGCATTTTCAACATTGACTTCAATACGTGACACATCTCAAACTTGATATAAAAATAAAAAAAATTAATAATACAATGTTGTATAATAAAAAAATAAAAAATTGATTAAATAATCGTGAGTAGATAAATAATTCAATAACACATAGAATTTTCAATGCAACAATTAATTTTTAACAGAATGAAAACAAAAAAAAACCTTTTTTACTTATGCTTTACATTGTTGAATTTATTTAAATTTAATTTATTTAATCATTATTCATTTTATTTTTAAAAACACACCTTAAACTTGTAGCATAGAATTTAATTTATCAGAAATTCGATATCTAATATGGTGCAATATTGTTGCAGTATTTGAAAAGTTGTCAAGGACTTTTGTAACATTTTTCTATTATTATAAATAGATTTATGACTTTCGCATTTATTTTATTAATTAATTTCAAGTGAAATAAAAATATTCCAAATGTATTATTTTTATAGTTTATGTATGCATATATGAATTAAAATCTGAAAAAATAACATTATAATATACTTACTGTATTATTTTTAAATCTCAATAAACCCATTATAACAATTTCATAAAAGCATAAAAGAATTTGTGTAATTTAAAATCTTAAAAATAATAAATTTTTTTTGCCCCCCTGTAGAAAACAAATCTCTAAAAATTTTCAAGCTGCACATCTGCGTACAAATTCAGATAAAATGAATTAAGCTGAACATGTTAATAAAAATTTAGGAAAAATTAACCATCAAACGATGGTAAATTGGAAACTACCTGCGCGATAATGAAAATGAAGCTATTTTAAATCCCAGAGAGTTTCTCTATTGTATCAAAAATGAAGTTATTCAGTTACTACAATGCTCGGAAAGGATAATGCTATAAAACTCAACCTTGAACTCTTTGGAGATTATATAAAGCTGATAGATGATGATATAGAAAACTTATCAACCAAATCTTTTCAAACCCAAATGAAAATTGCTACACGTGCGGATGATCTTTCTTCTATATATGATAATATAACAAAGAAGATCCAACAGCTGAAGAATTTAAGGAAAAAGATAGCGGCTGGTCCATAATACAAATTTCGCGGGTTGAAATAAATATAAATAAATATCAACCAATCCGTGGATTATCATATATTGCTCTCCCAATATCAATTATTCGAAGGAGAGCCTGTATAAATGTACGAAATGAAGACGTATACTGTTTCAAGTGGAGTATGATATCAGCTATGCAACGACGTGCATCACAATCTAGTGAATATTAAACATCATCGTATAAAATTAGTGATATAACATCCCAAACTGTTGATTTAGAATATGGTTATGTACGTCAACTGCATTTGGAGGGTATGTCATTTCCAGCACAGTTAAGCGAATCACGTATTTTTGAAGAAATGAATGATGATATAAGTATTAATGTTTTTGGATTGGAGTATAAGAATGCAGAACATCAAATTGTTGGACCTTTTTATATAACGAAAAAAGAAAAACTAAATCACGTAAATCTACTATTACTTGAAAAAGATGAGAACTTCCACTTTGTTTATATAAAGCATAGCTCGAAGTTATTACGGAGTTCTATTACATATCATGAACATCAAATATATATATATGTAATTCTTATTTGCAACATTTCTATGATCCTCACCAGCTTATTATACACAAGGAGGAGTGTAAGAAAATTGTTGCGATACTTCCTACTGAAGACAACAACACTCTAATATATAAAAATTAACAACAACAAATGGAAGGTCCTTTTGTGATTTATGCTGATGCTGAAGGTATTTTATCGCCAATTTCCACTTGTAACCCTAATCCAGAAATTTCATCAACTATAAATATACATAGACATGTACCAAGAGCATTTTCAGAGCATATTATTTTAAATGTACTTTCGATGATCCTTTTAGTAGTTATGAGGAGTTTGTAGGAGGTGATTGTGCGAAGGAGTTTATAACATCATTGGTAAATAAATGCACAAATATATTTCAAAATCATCACATGCTACCGAAATCAATGGCACATCTAACATTTGACGAAGAATTACACCAATTAACAGAGAGGAATTGTCACATATGTAATAAGTTTTTAGATTATATTGATAGAATAAGAGATCATTGTCATTTTTCAAGTAGATGTAGAGGCCCTGCACATTTTCCATATAACATATTATATAGACGACCTACTTTTTTTCCTATATTTTTCCATAATTTTTCAAAATACGATTGTCATTTGTTGTTTAGGGCTTTGAATGAAATTAAAGGTAATATTGGTGTATTACCTTTAAATAAAGAACTTTACATTACGCTTACCAAACAAATTAGACTTGACGGAGACAATCATTTTTATTTACATTTTCTTGATAGTTTTAGATTTATGGCCTCAAGTCTTGACTCATTGTGTAGGAATTTAAATAAAGAGAATTTAGAGCACATCAGAAAAGCATTTTATTCTAAAGAAAAATTTGAATTAATGAGGCGGAAAGGAGTTTACCCCTATGAATAGTTTGATATTTTAAATTTATTTAAAGATTTATTTTTATTAATAAAAATTTTAATTAAATGTTTATATATTAAAGCTGGATTTTTAAAGCTGGATTAAAAATTGTTGAATTATTATTATCTTTGAGAAGCTTAATAATTTTTATTAATAAAAAATTTTCTTGATTATGGAACTTAGGTTTAAACTTGAGTAAATGTTTATATAAAAAGTTTTTAAAGCTGGATTAAAAATTGGTGAATTATTATTATCTTTGGGAAGCTTTAAAATTGCTAAATATTCAGATAAATTCAACCACTTCAATTTGAAAAGTTTTTTTAAGTTTGGTTTAAATACTTCATTAAAAATTTTGTATACTAAAACAAAGCTTTGTTTAAATATAGAATATAGAATGTATTATTAACAGCTTTTTATTAACTTGGTTGGGTAGAGGATGGAATCTTAGAAGCCATTTTAAACACACTTCCCGTTGAGCTAGAGACTTGAAATTTTCTTCATTAGATCAGATCCCGATGACAATACATGATTTTAAAATAATAATATCGAAAAACATTAGAGAAATGAGCTTAATTTCAAAATTAAATTTTCATACAAAGATGTAACAGAATTTTTAACAGAATTATTACAGAACCAAAATAAAACATTTTATCTAAATTTACTAAACTTACCAATACCAATGCCAATACGTATACGTAATACATAAATGTTTTTTTTTTCTATAAAAGCCTATTGTGTTTTATGTAGCCCATTGCATTGTATGCGTACATATACATAGGTACATACTTCAAAATATGTAAAAAATATGTAAAATATGTAAATATAGTTTTTAATATGTAGGCAACAGTTATATTTATATGAATGGACGGTAAACATTAACGAACAAAAAAAAATTTTATGTATGCATATGAATGGACGGTTAACATAAACGAACAAAAAAAAAATTCAGAATGTTCTATAGCTAATAATTTCTATTATTGAAATAGACTGTATGCAAAAATTTAATATTAAAAAAAAAATAAGTTCTTAGCGTACCTAAATAACAGAAAAAAAAAGTAAAATGTAATACTGGAAGAAAAATAAAATCGAATAGAAAAAAAAATAACAAAAAATGTTACTTTGATTGTTTTTAAATATTTTTAAAGTCTATTTCTTATGTATATGTGCAGATCTGATATTTACCCACCTAACAAATAGAAAAAAAAGAACTATTAAAATGTTATGATTTTAAAAGAAAGAAACATACGTTTGATATTTCCGTATATAACAGATAAAAAAAAAAAAAATTAAAATGTTATGTTATGAAAAGAAAGAAAAAACAAGGCAGTGTATGAATCAAAGTTTTTAAAGGGTCGCATTTTAAGTGGAAATAAAGAACATTATAAAATTGCAATATTTTTATTTAAATTTTGAATTTAGCTATGCAACGTTTTCTTAATTTTTTAAAAATTTTGTCGCATTATTATATAATGCAACACTGAGAAGTTCAGCTCATAATATAGATACATATGTATATGAATGAATATATGGCTATTTATGTATGTAGTTATAGATTTATTATTTTTTACTATGAAGGCAACAGTTACATTTATATGAATGGATGGTAAACATAAACGAACAAAAAAAAATTCAGAATGTTCTATAGGTTATAATTTATATTTTTTAAATAGAATGCATGTATAAATTAAACATCAGCTCATAATATAGATACATATGTAAATGAATGAATATATGGCTATTTATGTATTTAGTTATAGATTTATTATTTTTTAATATGTAGGTAACAGTTATATTTATATGAATGGACGGTAAACATAAACGAACAAAAAAAAATTTTATGTATGCATATGAATGGACGGTAAATATAAACGAACAAAAAAAAATTCAGAATGTTCTATAGGTTATAATTTATATTTTTTAAATAGAATGCATGTATAAATTAAACATTTAAAAAAAAAAAAGAAATACTTAGCGTACCTAAATAACAGAAAACAAAAAAAAGGTAAATGTAATACTGGAAGAAAAATAAAAACAAATAGAAAAAAAAAGAGAACAAAAAATGTTACTATGATTGTTTTTAAATATTTTTAAAGTCTATTTCTTATGTATATATTGTGCACATCTGATATTTACCCACATAACAGATAGAAAAAAAGAACTATTAAAATGTTATGATTTTAAAAGAAAGAAACATACGTTTGATATTTCCGTACATAGCAGATAAAAAAGCAAAATATTAAAATGTTATGTTATGAAAAGAAAGAAAAAACAAGTAAATGTAACAGTAAGTCGATGCAATCGACTTATTAATACCCTACACCTGAATAATTCGAATTAAATTAAAAATCCATAAGTGTTTTTGGCAGCTGCTTGAACTTCTTCCCTTTTCTGTCTTATTTAACTCGAATTTCAAGAAAGTAAAAGAGGCATCCGTTTGGGATATGCTTGACACCCTTGTATAAAATTTTAAGTTTCTATCTTAATTATTTTCGAAGATTGGTAGTCCTTGGGAGGTTTGTGTCAGCTACCTGAATTGCCACTCCAATTCATCGCATCCATCTCAGGAACATAAAGAAAACTTGCCAGAACACCATTCTATTAAATTTAAAGGTTCTACTTTTGTTGGTTTTGGAGATATGCTCGTTGCTCTTGTGCTCGTCCGGAAGTTTCCAAAATACGAACCCATGGTTCAAATTCTCTCAAATGTCAGTTTCCAATTTTACAGAAAAGGAAACATAACAGAACACCTTTGTATGAATGGATGGTAAACATAAACGAACAAAAAAAAATTCAGAATGTTCTATAGGTTATAATTTATATTTTTTAAATAGAATGCATGTACAAATTAAACATCAGCTCATAATATAGATACATATGTAAATGAATGAATATATGGCTATTTATGTATGTAGTTATAGATTTATTATTTTTTAATATGTAGGTAACAGTTATATTTATATGAATGGACGGTAAACATAAACGAACAAAAAAAAATTTTATGTATGCATATGAATGGACGGTAAATATAAACGAACAAAAAAAAATTTAGAATGTTCTATAGGTTATAATTTATATTTTTTAAATAGAATGCATGTATAAATTAAACATTTAAAAAAAAAAAAGAAATACTTAGCGTACCTAAATAACAGAAAACAAAAAAAAGGTAAATGTAATACTGGAAGAAAAATAAAAACAAATAGAAAAAAAAAAGAGAACAAAAAATGTTACTATGATTGTTTTTAAATATTTTTAAAGTCTATTTCTTATGTATATATTGTGCACATCAGATATTTACCCACATAACAGATAGAAAAAAAGAACTATTAAAATGTTATGATTTTAAAAGAAAGAAACATACGTTTGATATTTCCGTTCATAGCAGATAAAAAAACAAAATATTAAAATGTTATGTTATGAAAAGAAAGAAAAAACAAGTAAATGTAACAGTAAGTCGATGCAACCGACTTATTAATACCCTACACCTGAATAATTCGAATTAAATTAAAAATCCATAAGTGTTTTTGGCAGCTGCTTGAACTTCTTCCCTTTTCTGTCTTATTTAACTCGAATTTCAAGAACGTAAAAGAGGCATCCGCTTGGGATATGCTTGACACCCTTGTATAAAATTTTAAGTTTCTATCTTAATTATTTTCGAAGATTGGTAGTCCTTGGGAGGTTTGTGTCAGCTACCCGAATTGCCACTCCAATTCATCGAATCCATCTCAGGAACATAAAGAAAACTTGCCAGAACACCATTCTATTAAATTTAAAGGTTCTACTTTTGTTGGTTTTGGAGATATGCTCGTTGCTCTTGTGCTCGTTCGGAAGTTTCCAAAATACGAACCCATGGTTCAAATTCTTTCAAATGTCAGTTTCCAATTTTACAGAAAAGGAAACATAACAGAACATCTTTGTACTAAAAATAAAAGTTCTATCTTTGTTGGTTGTGGAGATATACTCATTTGCTCTGGGGCTCGTCCGGAAGCTTCCAAGATTTGAACCCATGGACCAAATCCTCACAAATTTCAGAAACATAAATCAAACATGAAGGAACACCATTCTGCCTAATTTAAAGGCTTCCAAAACCAAACTCATGGACCAAATCCTCTTAAATTTCAGACACATAAATCAAACACGAAAGAACACCATTGTACCAAATTCAAAGGTTCTACCTTTGTTCTTATTGGATATAATCTCATTTGCTCTGCGGCTCGTTCGGCAGCTTCCAAAATTCGAATCCACGGTTCAAAATCTTTGAAATTTAAACCCATGGCCAAATCCTCTCAAATTTCAGAGACCTAAATCAAACATGAAAAAACACCATTCGGCCAAATTTAAAGGTTATATATTTGTTGTTTTTGGAGATAATCTTATTTGCTCTGGGGCTCGTTCGGAAGCTTCCAAAATCCAAACCCATGGACCACATCCTCTTAAATTTTAGAGACATAAATGTAACTGGAAGAAACATCATTATAAAAAATTTAAAGGTTCTATCTTTATTGGTTTTGGAGATAATCTCGTTAGCTCTGGGGCCCGTTCGGAAGCTTCCAAAACCCGAACCCATGGACCAAATCTTCTCACATTTCAGAGACTTAAATAAAACATGAAAGAACATCACCCTGCCAAATTTAAAGGTTATATCTTTATTGGTTTTGGAGATAATCTCATTTGCTCTGGGGCTCGTTCGGAAGCTTCCAAATCCAAACCCATGGACCAAATCTTCTTAAATTTCAGAGACATAAATCGAACGGGAAGGAACATCATTGTACAAAATTTAAAGGTTCTATCTTTGTTGGTTTTGGAGATAATCTCATTTGCTCTGGTGCTCGTTCGGAAGCTTCCAAGACCCAAACCCATAAACCAAATCCTCTTAAATTTGAGAGACATAAATCGAACGGGAAGAAACATCATTGTACAAAATTTGAAGGTTCTATCTTTGTTGCTTTTGGAGATAATCTCGTTTGCTCCGGAATCATTCGGAAGCTTCCAGAATCCGAACCCAAGGACGGATTTTGTCCAGATTCGAACTTAGCCTTTCTTTCGTAATTAGTAACCTACTATATAAATTTCATCAAGATAGCATCATTATTTTTTGAGTTATCGTGCGTACGGACGGACGGACGGACGGACGGACGGACATCGCTAAATCGACTCCGGCGGTGATCCTGATTCAGAATATATATACATGTCTATACCTAACTCGCTTCCTTTTGGTGGTTACAAACACCATACCAAAGTTAATATACCCTATACTTTAGGTGTAGGGTATAAGAAGGCAGTGTATGAATCAAAGTTTTTAAAGGGTCGCATTTTAAGTGGAAATAAAGAACATTATAAAATTGCAATATTTTTATTTAAATTTTGAATTTAGCTATGTAACGTTTTCTTAATTTTTTAAAAATTTTGCCGCATTATGATATAATGCAACACTGAGAAGTTCAGCTCATAATATAGATACATAATATGTATATGAATGAGTATATGGCTATTTATGTATGTAGTTATAGATTTATTATATTTTAGTATGTAGGCAACAGTTATATTTATATGAATGGACGGTAAACATAAACGAAAAAAAAAAATTTTATGTATGCATATGAATGGACGGTAAATATAAACGAATACTTAGCGTACCTAAATAACAGAAAACAAAAAAAAGGTAAATGTAATACTGGAACAAAAATAAAAACAAATAGAAAAAAAAGAGAACAAAAAATGTTACTATGATTGTTTTTAAATAGTTTTAAAGTCTATTTCTTATGTATATGTGCACATCTGATATTTACACACATAACAGATAGAAAATTAAGAAAACGTTGCATAGCTAAATTCAAAATTGAAATAAAAATATTGCAATTTTATAATGTTCTTTATTTCCACTTAAAAATGTGACCCTTTGAAAACTTTGATTTATATACTGCCTTGTTTTTTCTTTCTTTTATAGCATGACATTTTAATATTTCTTTAGTTTATTTCAATATGTCAAATATATATATAAATATAAGTATATATAAGTTTTAAAGTCTGTGAAATTAATATAAAAGCTGGAGCCAAAACTTAAAAATATAAGTTTATAGTTATGCGTTTGTTTCCTCCAGCTTTTATTTTAATTTCACAGACTGTAAAACTTATATATACTTATATTTATATATATATTTGACACATTGAAATAAACTTTTTCAAAGAAATCCTGATTGTAACAATATAGTTTAGAAAATTACAGAAAAATTTGCTATTAAAAATTTATTTTCTACTTTTTAGTTCAAAAAAGCTGTTTTTTAAAAAATTTTTTTTATTTATTTTTACTTTAATAAAAGCTTTGAGTTTACGGTTGAAATTGTATTGTTAATAATTTAAGCTGTGATCATGAAATACAAATTGAAAACGTGATCAAGTTAAAGTTAAAAGTAAACAATAAATGAAAAAAAACTTGGGTTTAGAAAGTTGTTTTTAATATTAAATAACAGCATTACATTTTTTACTAAAAGTTTGTATTGTAAAACTTTGTATTTTGCTTTTCGGAATACTTTCAATTTATTGTATACCGTTTTTAATAATAATTTCTCATTTTTCTTTGTAACCTTTTTAGGTGGAAGTTTAATTGTATGATGGTATGTTGAGTTCTATTTTTCTATTAGAGATGGTAGAATAGCTAACCATTTTTATGTGCCTTGTAAACGAAATTGTTTCCACATAGTGTTTTTTAGCGTACGATTGAAACGTTCTGCAATTGATGCTTTTAGTTCTGAATATGTTAATTTTATTTTTCCTATAGTGGTTAATTTTAATTTTCCTCATTAGATTTTGAAATTTTTTGTTGAAAAATTCCATACCTTGATCAGATTGTAAAATTTTTGGTTTTTTACCAGCCCCCTTAAAAATATTTTTCATTGAGATTAAAACATTATCAGCACTTTTGTTTTCAATTACTGTTAATAAATATTTATATCACTTGTTGAATTTTGCATATGGAATCATTTCAACCTAATCAATTTGCCAAGTTCATTTAAAACCTTTTGAATAAATTTTCTTCGCATAAATTTTCTTCTAGCACCTCTACGAATTTCTGATACAACTTGTAATCTCGACATTATTCTCGTACCATTTGATTAAATTAAAGTGAAGCTATAATTTTCTATTGTATGACATTCACATGTGTCGGGCCTAGAAGTAGAATTATCATATGCCCATGGACAAAGGCTAAAATGAGTACCATAAATTGAAGTGTACTTATTTGCTCCAGAATAATTTTTAGTGTGTGTGTATAGATGTAATATTAGTTTCTTATGATCATCTAATAAGACGTAGGAATATATATTTAAGAACTCCTCTACTTCCATAATTCAAAATGACTGTACTAGGAATATGTTCGCTGCTTTTATATAATATATCAATTGTATTTTAAATTCAGTTTCTTATCAGACACAGACCAAAAATGATTAACTTTATTCATCAATTTACAATGATGATTGCGGGACCATCTGGTTGTGGGAAAACAACATTTGTATGTAATTTAATTAAAAATATAGATAGATTGATTTATCCGAAAATTGAAAAAATAAAATGATGTAACCCTGAAATATCTGCTGTTCCGAAACATATAGATTTTTCTGATATAGACTTTTATACCAGTATTCCCAAAGAGTTTAGTGAGAATGAAAATAGACCTACTTTAATTGTTTTAGATGATTTAATGTTAGATTCTGTAAATTGTAAATATTTAGTGCTTTTCAAAAACCCTCGAGACAAATCGCAAATTTTTCATCTTGCTAGACAACTATATCCCGAAAATATAAAAGGTTTCCTGGGGGTATATAATGAATCAACCTCAAGTCTACATGGTTATATTGTATTGGATTTAACACAAGACGTTAACGTTTTGCTTCCTATTAGAACTAGTATTTTCTCAAAACATTGCATATGCTTCTGTAATACGAGTGATTTGAGCAACTGTCAAAAGTACGAAACGATTGAAGAAAACCCAACATATATTACATGTACTAGGAAAGTACAACAAGAAGAAATTTCGTGAAGATATTCTTAAATATTGTGATGATGATTATATAAAAACTATTGCTGAAATTGCAATCAATATATTAAATGGTAATAATAAAATTTCACCAGCACAAAAAGCTAAATTAAAAAAACATAAAAAAAAATTAAGATTCCTAGTCTGTGCAAAGAAAAGTATAAAAGCCAAAGGAAAAATATTAGTTCAACCTGGTGGATTTTTACCAACTTTAATCGGAACTATATTATCTGGTGTAATAGGAAAATTGCTCAGTAAGACATAATGCAGCGAATGATTGTTACGGCACCAGAAATATTTTCAAAATTTAGTAAATTATTTCAAGATGATAAAAACTTGGATTTATTAGATCAAAAAATGAAAAAAGTTTTATATGACAAAAAATTAAAACCATTGCAAAAATGATACTTATATCGACAAAATCTTCTCAAATATGGAATTAACAAAAGACACGCAAAAAACTTACCAGAAAAGGCTAATAATCATTCATTTGATATAGGCACTCAAACAAAATTTTTTTCTAAACGAAATGCACATACAGAAACTGAATTATCTAAATACAAATCAACATCAGCACAGACCGATTTTTTGCCATTAGATACTGATGATGTGTTTAAATATGATCCTAAAAAAGAACATTCAAGTATGGATATCGATTTAACACATTATGATTTGGATGATGAAAATTCATTAAAAAAATTAGCTCAAACTGAAATGATGAAAGATGAAAAATTAGTCGAAAGACCATCTCTAAGCTCTGATTATCGAATGTTTGAAACACCAAGTGGTGATGTAATTACCGTTGCTGTACCATCTCCTGAAAAAAAGAAGACACTAAGATCGGCCGGTAGTTCAATTTTCTCATCTATACTTTCACAGTTTCTCGAAACAAAACAACTAAAACTAAAACCTTTACTAAGAAATCCAAAATTAAGAACTTCATCAAAACCGGAATGGACAGCATAAAAATAGTTCAACATTTTATGTTTTAGTAGAAGTTAACAAAGATGGATAGTCAAGATGCCTTCTATGTTACATTGTTTAGTAATGATAATTTAACACTGTTTCCAGATAACACTTTAGGTTCATTCGAAAATAAATTACCTATTCACTTTGATTTAAAAAATGGAAATTGGAAAGTTGGTCTTTCAGAAATATATCTGAAGGACTTCCTACAAACAGAATAATTTTACAAAGAGAAATGCTCAGTGTTGTAAATAATTTATTACACTCTTTAATGAAACAATGTAATGTAACTCTATTCGGAAAAAACATCTATCCTTCAGATTCCTCATACCATAAAGCATACATAACTACTTTAATAAATTATGGTACAGATTCCAGTCAAACACATCTGGAAGCGTCTGGTTGGGAATTGCATAAGCCGAATGTCAATGATTTCAACAATTCTGGTTCTAAAACAAGACAAAAATCATACAACAATTCTGCAATAGTAAATTTAATGGGAAAATTACATGTAGATTTCTACAATACCTCCAAATTATTTTTAAATAATGTTGACATTCGAATTTCTTCAGCATTAGCGAAATAAGATTTTTATATTTTCTTTAACGATAACGATGAAAGTTATTTAAAAATTCTCGAAGCTACATTACACTTGAAACATTTAACAAGTAATCCTAGTATATTGATAGCACATAATACTGTACTGGAAAAGACTAACGCGAAATATTTTTACACGAGAAGTGAAATCAAAACATTTATAATTCCAGCTAACATTTCCAACATATCATTGGATAATATATTTATTGGGCAAATACCAAAAGCTGTTGTATTTTGTATGATCAATAATAAACATTTTAATGGTAAAATATCAAAAAATCCATACTATTTCGATCATCAAAATCTCATACAACTTCAATTATATGTGATAGGAGTGCCTACACCAAACTCTGCTATTGAAACAAGTTTTACATCGAAAAATCTCTAGCATATTTAACATTATTTAGCGGAACAAGTATACATCATTCTGATAGAGGACATCAAATTTCAAAAGAACTATTTTCAAAAGGTTATACAATACTGGCTTTTGATTTATCACCAGACGGCTCGGGAACAGATACATGTCAGAGTTTATTAAACCAGGAAGTAGTAAAGATTGAAGCAAGACTCAGTGCGCCGTTAACTTCAACATTAACATGCATTGTATTTGCAGAATTCGATGTTAATATCGAAATTGATAAAAATCGTAACATTTACGTGAACATATAAAAGGAAGATTAGTGAACCATCTCTATTCATTTCAAAATGGCATGTGCTCTAGTAGATTTATCGTTCTGTACGGACGATAACAATACAATATTTGTAAAAAATATAGCTGTGGGTGGTATAAAAGAAAAATTTAAAACTATTGTAAAAGAATTAAAGTATAAATTTCCTGTTAGAGATTTAAAAAAAACTGATATTGAGAATTACTCTTTTGGACATATCGATAACGAAAAAATAAGTAATAACTTAATAAATTTGCTTGAAAAATTCGATATAGTCTTAACAAATGGAAAATTTAAAGCAGAATTTTTGACGACATTTATACGAAGAAATACTGGATTAATTGATATTTCACGATTGCAAGATAATGAATATACTTCAGATTTCGAAGGTCCTGAAATGTAATAAGTTAACACGTAAAATATTTAGAGTCGTTTATGTTCTTGATCAATTACCAAAACAAGTTTTAAAACCTAGTATTTTGGTGGTAAATACCTATACTTCTAATGAAAATGGAACACATTGGTTAGCAATATTTATTCCAGTTCAAGAGTATGCAGAATATTTTGATTCATTTGGAAATCCCCCGTTTCACAATGAGATTATAAATTTTCTACAAAATCAATCAACATGTTTTGTTTTCAACAATAAGCGTTTACAAAGTTATTTAACATCTGTTTACGGACATTATTGTTGTGTATATCTATGGATGCGAAGTTCCCGTAAAAGCATATAATATTTTCTTAATTTATTCGACATATTATCATCCCCACTTAAAAACGATAAAAAAATACAAAAAATTTTTAGAAAATTTTTTTAAAAATGTGAGAGAAAAATTATAAATACAAAATTCGAAAATAAAATTCATCAGTTAAAACAAAAAACATGGAGCAATCAAAAAATTCAGAAGTATTTGAAACACAAAAAGGTGAGCCACCGCAGAACCTTTTATTAAGCTATATTTATTTTATGGATAAAAACAAATAATAAAAATTCAAATTGGATTTAATATTGAAAATGCTGCATCAATAATTTTCCAACGACAAAACAAAGTTATAAGCGAAATGAATTATTTGGAATGATATACATTTTATCATGATTTTAAAAACAGTCGAGCAAAATTTAATTCAAAAGGATTTTCGCTAACATTTAATCATGCAGAGCTAAAAAACTTACATTGTACTAAAAAATACACTAAATATTACATTAAAAAGCTTACATTGCAGCTAGATGAGTACACTCGTGTTTGTCTTATGCTAGATTTTATACAAGCAGTGATGTCATATAACAATAGAGCTGAACTTAATATACGAGAATATGTATTCAAATATTTTGATAGATGTATCGCAAAGAATAAATTACGATTGGAACAAGAAGATTTTTACATTCCAATAAATTTACACATAGCTCAGTGTAACTATTCTAGACTATTTTCTGAAATAGCTATGTTTCTGTCGGAAAATTTATAATAATAATAATAAATAAAACAAATATTTTTTAAAACCAATTATTTTCTTTTATTAAATACATATACAAATTCATACAATTTTTTACAGCACATCTTTTTAAATTTTCAGTTATGTTATGGTGAGTGCAAATGGTTATGACATTCCTTAGTTTCTGAAGAGATGGAATCTTATTATCTAAATTAATAACTTCTACTGAACTGGAAACAAATTTATCTAAAAATTCATTTTTCTGGTACCCCTTTACGTAATCGACATCGAATGAATTTAAATGTTCCTTTAAAATATTTTTAATCGCTAAATATTCTATAAATCCATCATCCCAGTCAAGCCCATTTATTTGAATTTTATTGAATTCATTCTGCTGTTTAACATCACTATTTAACTCTTCAAACGAGTAAGGTGCTTTAAACATAAGCAGCTTTGTTATCAGTGACCCTTCAGCTATCAAAGCAAATTCCTTCAAGAAATATTGCTTATTATTTCCAACAATAAACTGTAGATCAACCACTGCCTTCGTGCTGCTCATTTTGTGCCTTACTGTATTCAAATAAATTGAAAATATCTAATTTATACCTAATACGATTTTAAAAAGAGAGAAAAAAAAGAGGGATTCCCTAGGACCCCTAGAGGAAGGAAGCCGGCCGATACCGCACGCTTAGGGGACGACACAGGACCCTCAAGGACCGATATCGGACCTTGGGGACTATATTTCGGACATCTGGGGACCCCATCTAGAATCAAGAGAGGGGGGTCGCCAGAATAAGGCCCAACTTTAAAGGGGACCATACCTCAGGAAACCGATATTGGACTTTTGGGGACCGGATATCGGCTCTCCGGAAACAAGGGTTGATTTAAATGGATTAGCCTGAAAAATATTTGTTTCGAGAAATATAAAATACAAACAATTTTACAATTTAAAATTAATTTTTTTTTTCTTTTATTAAATAGTAAGGTCTTTGTTTTTTTTTTTTTATTTCAATAGCTTTTTTTGGGAATCGATACTCGTAATTGGTATTAACTCGAATAGAGCCATGTTCCATCTGGGTTCGTCTCTTGCCAAGAACTTAATATAGAAACCTACTTTGTTTAATTCGCTTAATTCAGAATCTGTTGACATTTTTTTGTTAAATCTGTGCGGCATGTAAAACGTTATTTTTCCATTATAGAACGGATCCTTTACCTCACAAAGTAGTACTTTTTGCCCTCGTTTTGTATCTAAAAATTTAAACCTTATAACTTCATAAATCTTGTCTATGGCGAGGACATCAATATTTTTAAAAAGTTCTTCTTCACCCTTTCCTAATGCTATTAATTCATTAATGAAAACCTAGAATGTTGAAAATAATAAGGATAACAGAAATAATATTGATGGAAAAAATATTTTACGATTTTCAATTTATATTTTTATTTATACTATTTTGAATTTTCAAAGCATTATATACCTACTGTTTGAAAGCAAATATCCACCACTTTTTTAGTAATCTAATGCATGCATAGTTTCTTTATTCGGATTAATTAAAACAAGGTAGAATGTAAACCAACGGTTTTTAAAAGCGCACATTTCCAAAACTCAATACAAACTGTTTGTGACTTACACAAAAATTTGAAAATTTCATGTAATAAGAAAAAATGTGAAAACACGACATTTTTGAAATTTTGAGGGGCCGTAATTCTGGAATCCTATATAACTAAGAAATGCCGTTAACACACGTAAAAATATATTGAAGCTCTAATTTTCTAAAAGTTCTTTCTTACCTCTAAATTTCAAGGCTCTATCTAAAAGCGTGCCGGAGTTATGAAAGTAGAAAAATTATGCAAAATTTGGTTTTCACATAACGGTAAATTTAAATACTAAATTTAAAAAAATTGTATAATTTTGATATTAATTTACAAAGATAAAAGAAATACCTATCGAATGACGTTTTCAGATTGAATCTTAAGCAGAACATAAGATATATGCATTTAAAAATAGGGCTTTTTCAAAGTTTGAGGGGCTATAGATCCCTAATGGGCGGGGGGGGGGGGGCTACATGAAAAAGTTGTTCCACAAAATTATTTTTTTTATGAGACCTACCCATGGTTAAAATGTTTTTTCTCTATCTTTAACGGTGTAGAAGTTTTGTAAACAGACGGACAGACGGACGGACGGACAGAGTGAAACTAATAAGCACATTTTTTCAAAATTTTTTTGGAAATGTGCTAAAAACTACATAAACTAAGTAATTAGTTTATATCTAATGCAATAAAACTATGTCAATTATCATGTTATTTCTTAAATAATTGAACATATATACCTCGAATTATTATTTATAGTAACTAAGAACTAAACTAAATTTATTCATAAATTCCTTTGTGAAAACAATAAATCTTTTCAATAACTTACAAGTTGCGTTTTCAACATTGACTTCAATACGTGACACATCTCAAACTTGATATAAAAATAAAAAAAATTAATAATACAATGTTGTAAAATAAAAAAAAAAAAGTATTGATTAAATAATCGTGAGTAGATAAAATAATTCAATAACACATGGAATTTTCAATGCAAAAATTAATTTTTAACAGAATGAAAAAAAAAAAACATTTTTTACTTATGTCCATTGTTGCATTTACTTAAATTTCATATATTTAATCATTATTCATTTTATTTTTAAAAACACACCTTAAACTTGTAGCATAGAATTTAATTTATCAGAAATTCTATATCTAATATGGTGCAATATTGTAGCAGTATTTGAAAAGTTGTCAAGGACTTTTGTAACATTTTTCTACTACTATAAATTGATTTATGACTTTCACATTTACTTTATTAATTAATTTCAAGTGAAATAAAAATATTCCAAATGTATTATTTTTACAGTTTATGTATGCATATATGAATTACATAAAAAAATTTGAAAAATTAACATTATAACATACTTACTGTATTATTTTTAAATCTTAATAAATCCATTATAACAGTTTCAAAAAATCATAAAAGAATTTGTGTAATTTAAAATCGATTCATAACATAAAGTTATATTAATAGCATAACATAACGTTATTTTTTATAAAAACAAAAAAAAAAAAAAATGAACTCACAAGACAAGAGATCAAAATTAGCTTGTGAAATTTGTTCCAAGGAAATAACAAGAGCTGATAACCTGAAAAAACACTTGAAATTGGTACATAACGCTGAAAAAGAAGATTTACTTTGCACCCCCTGTGGAAAATACATCTCTAAAAATGTTCAAGCTGCACATCTGCGTACAAATTCACATAAAATGCATTCAGCTGAACATGTTGCTAAAAATTTACGAAAAATTAACCATTCTTTTGGAATCTACAATTGGAAACAAACCTGTGCGATAATGAAAATGAAGCGATTGTAAGTCTCAGAAAGTTTCTCGATTGTATCAAAAATGAAGTTATTGAGTTACTACAATGCTCAGTAAGAAAGCATAATAACCAGTCTTTTGATGGTAGATTGGAAACATACCTGCGCGATAATGAAAATGAAGCGATTTTAAATGCCAGAGAGTTTCTCGATTGTATCAAAAATGAAGTTATTGAGTTACTACAATCCTCGTTAGAAAGCAAAGCTGCAAAATTCAACTTTGAACTCTTTGGAGATTATATAAAGCCGATTGATGACGATATAGAAAATTTATCAACCAAATCTTTTCAAACCCAAATGAAAATTGCTACACGTGCGGATGATCTTTCTTCTATATATGATAATATAACAAAGAAGATCCAACAACAAGCTGAATAATTTCAGAAAAAAGATAGCGGCTGGACAATAATACAAATTTCACGGGTTGAAATAAATATAAATAAATATCAACCAATCTGTGGATCATCATATATCGCTCTTCCAATATTAATTATTCGAAGGAGAGCCTGTATAAATGTACGAAATGAAGACGTATTCTGTTTCAACTGGAGTATGATACCAGCTATGCAACGACTTGCATCACGATCTAGTGAATAAGAAACATAATCGTATAAAATTAGTGATATAACATCCCCAACTGTTGATTTAGAATATGGTTATGTACGTCAACTGTATTTTGAGGGTATGTCATTTCCAGCACAGTTAAGCCAATTATGGATTTTTGAAGAAATTTATGATGATATAAGCATTAATGTTTTTGGATTGGAGTATAAGAATGCAGAACATCAAATTGTTGGACCTTTTTATATAACCAAAAAAGAAAAACTAAATCTCGTAAATCTACTATTATTTGAAAAAGATGAGAACTTCCACTTTGTTTATACAAAGCATATCTCGAAGTTATTACGGAGTTCTATCGCATATCATGAACATCAAATATATATATGTAATTCTTATTTGCAACATTTCAATGATCCTCAACAGCTTATTATATACAAAGAGGAGTGTAAGAAAATTGTTGCGATATTTCCTACTGAAGACAACAACACTCTAATATATAAAAATTACCAACAACAAATGGAAGCTCCTTTTGTGATTTATGCTGATGCTGAAAGTATTTTATCGCCAATTTTCACTTGTAACCCTAATCCAGAGATTTCATCAACTATAAATATACATAGACATGTACCAAGATCATTTTCATATTATTTTAAATGTACTTTTGATAATTCTTTGAGTGGTTATGAGGAGTTTGTAGGAATTGATTGTGCTAAGGAGTTTATAACATCATTGGTAAATAAATGTAAAATATATTTCAAAATCATCACATGCTACCGAAATCAATGGCAAATCTAACATTTGACGAGGAATTACACCAATTAACAGAGAGGAATTGCCACATTTGTAGTAAGTTTTTAGATTATATTGATAGAGTAAGAGATCATTGTCATTTTTCAGGTAGATATAGAGGCCCTGCACATTTTTCATGTAACGTATTATATAGACGACCTACTTTTTATGGAAAAATAATTTTTCAAAATACGATTGTCATTTGTTGTTTAGGGCTTTGAATGAAATTAAAGGTAATATTGCTGTATTACCTTTAAATAAAGAACTTTACATTTCACTTACCAAACAAATCAGACTTGACGGAGACAATCATTTTTATTTACATATTCTTGATAGTTTTAGATTTATGGCCTCAAGCCTTGACTCATTGTGTAGGAATTTAAATAAAGAGAATTTAGAGCACGTCAGAAAAGTATTTTATTCTGAAGAAAAATTTAAATTAATGAGGCGGAAAGGAGTTTACCCCTATGAATACATTGATTCGATAGAAGAACTTTATGAGGAATGTTTACCACATCAAGAATCATTTAAGAACCGAATGACAAATACCGCTTGTTCTAATACTGACTATAATCACGCAACTACCGTATGGCACACATTTAATTGTAAAAATCTCGCGGATTACATGAAAATATACTTAAAAACTGATGTGTTAATATTGACAGATGTTTTTGAAAATTTCCGCAAAATATGTAGAAAAATTTATGAACTAGATCCTGCTAATTTTTACACTGCACCGGGCCTTACTTGGGCTGCTATGTTAAAATATACATATCTTTATAACTTTGTTCTTTGAGTAAGGTACGATTCTTAGCTTTTGTCCTCTGAAGTTCTAGATGTTTGTCAACACAGCGTTTCAATATGCTGTGAACGCATTTGAAACAACTTTCGTAGTATTCCAATGAATGTTTTGGCTATCTTTCTTAAAATTTCTGTTCATTCTAAATTCCATATTCTCTTTTGAATTTCCTCACAAGAAAGGGTAGTAATTTTTCTTTGTTTTGATATAATCGGCTTTTCTAATTATCTTTTGATTATTTATTGTATGATGATAAACTATTTATTTTGTTCTGCTAATAAATTATTATGACTTTAGCTATTAGACCTTGAATATTATTACAAATTTAATACAATTATTGTTCCATATTATAAATACATTAACTTAGAATATTTTCGTACTAACCTGCATTAATTAACCTTATATTTAACCTTCATTCAAATTTTTCAACAACACTTTACTTTACATATCTTTGATGTAACATAAATTTTTTATTTATTTATTTATTTATTTATTAGTTTTTAATAACTTTATTAAGTTATTAACTTAAATAGTAACTTATTTTACGGTTGTTTGGATAATTTATATTAAAATATAAAATAATTTAAATTATTTGCAAAAATTCAAAAGTATTATTACAAGATTAACTAATTTTAAAATTTCATTTATAAGTTTCATTTATCTATATATTTATTTTTTTTGTATTTAAATAACAATTTTTTAAATCTATTTAAGTTAGTCTCTTTGCGTCTCTTTGCTCTATGCGTTCCTGTAGATCGTTAAAAAGTTGCATTCCTTTGTACAATAGGCTATTTTGCGTCCTTGTTCTTCTATATAGTGGTAGTCTAAAATCACCTACATTTCTTAAATTATAATAGCCACCAACATATCTCAAGTTTTTTTGGAGATATACTGCTAAATATCCATTTTTAACCTTAAAAATAAATGTTAACGCGATGAATTTTAGTCTTTGATTAAATTAACATTAAGTTTAGTTGTTTTAAACATTTTTCGCTATTTGTATACCCATTATTTCTTAATATGTTTCTCGTTGTCCTATTTTGAAGTACTTGAAGTCTTTTTCTTTTCTCTTCATTTCAAATGAATGGGATAGCCGATAGACGAACAATAGTCAATATGCAGCATTATTAGAGTATTATATAGCATTTTTGCACATTTATTCGAAATTTCGTTTCTTATTCTTGCCAGGAAACTTATTTTTTTACAAATCAGGTTAGCATGGTGATTAAATTTAAATTCTTTATCAACTAAAAGACCAAGGTACTTCACATCATTAACACATTCTATTATTTCATTATTAATATTTATATTTACAATCGCTCCTCTTCCATTCACACATACTTTTCAGTACATTAAATTTCAATTCATTTTTGCACAGCCATTCAAAAAGGTTCCTTCCGTCCTTATTCATTTGATTTTTCGCCATTGTTACATCCTTACTAACTATATAAATTAAAGTATCATCAGCAAACAAACAAATTTTTGAAAATTTTAGCGAACTTTTAATGTCGTTGATGTATAATAAAAACAGTAAAACCCTTAAAATAGATCGTTGTGAGACTCCTAAATCAACTTTATTTGGATTAGATAGTATATCATCTAAATTAACTTTTTGAATTCTATTGTTTAGATAATTAAAGAACCATTTTTGTTTAATACCTTGAATTCCGTATGAATATAATCTTTTGATCATTACTTTTCTATCCAGCGTTTCAAAGGCTTTTTTTAAATCCAGGAATAGTGCAACGATTACATTTCCTTCATCAGTTTCTTTTTTCCATTCATTTAATACCCAATTCAGTGAAGTTTTTGTTGAGTGGTTTTTCCTAAATCCTGACTGTTCTTCACATAATACATTATTCTTAATCAAGTAATTTTCTATTTCACTGTATGCTATCTTTTCTAATATTTTATCAAAAATTTGTAACATATTGACAGATCTCAATAGATCTGGTCTCTTCGCTTTGGGGACTTTTGCTACACGAACAATTACTGGTTCTTTCCAAGATTCAGGGAATAAACCTTCAGTTAAGGATTTATTTATTATTTTAACCAATATAAGGTAAAATAAATCTTTATTATATTCAATAATACTTACATTCACTTCATTAAAATCTTTTTTCTTATTCATAGTTTTTATAATATTTGATAACTGGATTTCCTCTATCTAAAATCTAAAACAATCACAATTATTTATAATATTGTCATCATGGTTTAACTTAGGTATATTTTCATTAATTTCTTTAACCTTTTTATACAACAGAATTTAACATATTAGTGCATAAATTCATGTCTTCACATAAATATTTATCTATAGTATCAATTCCATTTTTATTAATCCATTTTCAAAAATTCTTTTATCATATTTTATTTCAATACATTCAATTTCAATTTATTTTTGCACAGCCATCCAAAAAGGTTCCTTCCGTCCTCATTCATTTGATTTTCCGCTATTATTACATCCTTACTAACTATATAAATTAAAGTATCATTATTAAAGTATCTATTTTATGTTTTGGATTTTTCTCCTTTTTTATTTAACTATATTTTTATTATAATTGTTTCATGATCAGAGATATTATAATCTTTGTTTACTTTCGCTTCAATTTTCGAAAATCGATCAACTGAAACATAGTCTATCAACGTTGAGCTCATACTCGTTACTCTAGTTGGCTATTTTATAATTAGGCTTACTCCGTAGTCTTGTAGAATTTGTTCAAAGCATATTTTACTAGCATTGTCTTTAATATAATCTATATTGAAATCCCCAACAATAAAATAATTTCCAGAGAAATCAATATTATTATCCAGATACTTTTTTAATTCATCTATAAAATCTAAATAATTAGGTTCATTTGATTTATATACTCCAATGATAATGTACAGTGATTTACTAAATTTTATTTTTATATTTAAAGTCCAAAGTTACCTAAACGTGTTTACCTCATATGCTTTATAGTTATAACGTACATAAATCGAAACACCCCCTGTACATTTATAGTTATTTAAATGATATTCGGATGTATTGATTTGGTTTGTTATATGTGTTTCACTTAATATTATAAAATCAAATTTATTTGTATATATCATTTCTTCGAGTACGGCAAAACTGGAAGTTAATCGCTGAATATTTAAATATATTTCTTTTACTTTTTCATCATTTTTTTCAATCTAATTGCTACTTAAATAAACGTTTTCTTTTCACTTCAATGCTCCTGATTAACGAAGGACAACTTTTATCAAAAACGCTATGTTCTGTATTAAAATTCAAATAAAATTTTTCATTTGCTCTAGTACAGTATACACATTTATGCTTATCTTTTTTGCACTCATCAATTAAATGACTTTTTCCACATATTAAACATAATTTATCCTTATTTTCGCATTTCTCAATTCCGTGACCAAACGATAAACATTAAAACACTTTCTAACATCAAAACTTTCATATACCTTCCATCTATCCCATCCAATTTTAATTTTAACAATACTCATAATAGTTTTAAAATCCTCAAAATCTACCTCTATTATTGCATTAAATTCATTATATATTTGTTTTGATTTATATGAATTAATTAGCTTAATTAAATTTGGTAAGTTTAATTAATTTTGCACTTTAATTTTATTCAAAATATCTACTTTGTCATAATTTGCTGACATCTCCCTATTAATATTTTTGGTTTTTTTCTTTTGGTAATATAATTTCATAATTTTCACTTTACTTCTTGCTTCAAGTTTTAAATTTTCTACTGCTTCATTTGTATCACATCACACAGCTATCACACAGTTCCATCCCTATTTTGAAGTTTACTGGGTCAATATTTTTTTTTGACGTCTGACGTTGTTACATTTGACAATTGATTTTGTTTTGGTTTAATCAAAACTAATAAATTCTTTTTTAACACTTCTGAGTAAGTATTTTTTTGTATTTTTATTATTTTTAATTGTATTTGATTCATTATTTGGTTGCATTTTTTCAATATTTACAAGCTTTTTTATATCTTCACAAATTGTTACATTTTTAATTTCTTCACAATTCGTTCGATCACTATATGATTTTAAATTTTCAATAGTATTACTTATTTTATTCATTTCTTGAACATTTTCATCACATTTTTTTGTGCAGTTTTAAAAACGCTTATTTCTATATTTCTTACTTCAATTGATTCTAATAAGTTTTTTATTTCAAATTCATTTTTATTTAAACACCTTTCAAGTTCATTTTTATATTCTTTCAAATAGCCTTGAGTTTTATTTACATTTTCTCTCATGGAATGTAATTCTTCATCAATATTATGAATGTACATAAGACATTCATTGATTCATGGCAAATAAATTTCACCGTTTTATGTGTGTTAATCACATGCACCGCATTTTGATTAATCACACTGCACTTAGAAAATTATAGAAAATTTTGCCACAGACCCCAGCGCATCTTACACCTAATTTTCTTCGAATTTCATTTTTACATTGACTACATTCCGCCATTTTGAAGTCTTTTGGCGCTTTGTCGAAACTTTGCCGCTAAATACGAAAACTTTTTGTTTTATTTATCAGTCTTTTTATGTAAAATATATAATAAATTTTATACTGTATACGCAGTATTCTGCCCACCAAGAACTTATAAAACCGTAATTTGACTTGTTGATGTTATAAGTTCTTCAGTAAACCTTGGCCAATATATTGAAAGTCTTAACTTTTGGAGTAATGAAAATTCTGGTTTGGGCGTTGCTGATGAATTGCACTTAAGAATCTTAGTCCAAATTTTTCTATATACAGTGAAACCTATTAAAAGCAATAATATGAAAATAATGATGGAAATCAGAAAGATGTTGAAAATAATGATGGAAAATTCATGATGTTCAGGCTTAAATAACATCGAATTATTTGACATTTCATTCAATTTGTTATGTTGCTTTTCTAGAATTCTCTGGTTATCGGATATATTTATATCCATATTTTATATCTCCATCAAATGTTGATTTTGGTTGACTAAGATTGAAATTTCCAACTAAAGTTCCAAGTTCTGACATATTCATTACAGGTATAACATCATTTTGAATCGAGATCCGTGACTGAACAGACGAGTGAGCCGCTACTGTATATGTTGGATAGTTTACTGCACAACCTGGTGGTATGGTTATAATTATTTCATTTTCTAAATTGATTTTGCAACAGAGAATCCTTTAATTTCATCAATTTAAGAGTTGAATTGATTGTTGATGTTTGGCTTTTCAATAACGGATATATTTGTTGATCATTTTCCCTTAATTCTGATATTTGAAGATCATATTTCTTAGCGTCTTCTTGAGAAAGTATACTAAATAAACAATTTGCAATGTTTCCCACAATGTTTAAAGCTCCTCTTGCTTTTCTTTGGTAATATGCATGATTCGTTTGTTGAAGACGAAATTGACTAGAAAGATGATTTACATGAGCCAGACAAAATGTTAAGTTTTTATTAAATGGTCTGCACACATTGTTTCCAAATTTTTAATGCCTTTATCAATTTCGTTCAGTTCGCACCAGTATGTTTCTAGATCGTAATACAAAAGAATTTTCCACTTTGAAAAAATACATGCCGGGTTTGCCGCTAAATTGTGTGATCATTTGGTAGTGGGCATATTTCAGTTATATTTCTCTATGTAGTTCCTTTGTTCGTTTTTATTAAAATTACCCTTACAATACTGTCTTCTCCTGTATTTCCACTATTTCCAAGATTCTTCCTAATGGCCATTTGTTTTATGAAAATCTTTCGTCCTTTCTAAGAACTAATTGATCTAGCTTTATGTTCTCCTTTGATTGTTTTCATTTATTCCGTTCCTGTAATGAATTTATGTACTCCTTAGTCCAACGCTCCTAAAAGAAATTTTTTAGTTGTTCCAATAATTTTAAATGCTTCTACATCATAGCAATCATTACTCGAAGAGCAAAGTGGTCTAGAGTTCAAACAGGATTCTATTTGCGTTAATACAGTAACCATTTCTTCATACGTCAGGAGTTGTTCATTTAAAACTTTTTTGAAAAGCGTTTTTTTTGATTTTATGCCAGCCTCCCATTGTCCACCAAAATGGGGACTTCCAGGTGGAATAAAATTCCAATTAATTTTTTCATTTGCAAGTACATCTCTTGAATTAAGATATGTTTTCATTAGAATATTATTAGCACCAACAAAGTTTGTTCCTTGATCTGAGCGAGGATTATGTCTGTGCATAATCCTAGCCAGATGTATCACCTTTGTAAACAGCAAACAAAAAGTGCAATATACGCCTTGCACGATTTCGCACCTCGTGCAAGGCTAAATTTAATAAATATTGGACTATCAAAATCAAGTCCTACAGATGAAAAACGTCTGCCAGATGATACTGTGGTCTCCAGTAGTGATGATTTCATTTTGAATCGTGGGATTAGAACGGAAACATGCCAAACACTTTCGAAGTATGCGTTTGATTACTGTGATTCTACCAATAATCCAATATTTTAAACGGATACCAGTTTGTGTAGTTTGCGTGCCTGAATGCAACTATTTTCCAGTTTTACCGACTGTGCTACTTCATGTAAAGTTCTTATTGCTTTTCTTTAATAAAAAACCGTTCAGCGATTTTCCAGATGGTGATGTAGCTTCTAATTTTGGTTGTTGTACTGCTAGCCTTCAATACAGCATGATGTGGAAGATAGTAATTAGCTGTTGATTTCATTTAGTGGTACTTCTTCAATATGCTCTAACTGAAAATATTCATCTATAACCTTGTTATAATCATCCTTAAACTCAGAATTTAATTTGAACCTGCGTTCTAATTGATATAGTTTCTGCAATGCTCTTGAACGAGTACCTTCCAACTCTGCATCTGGCATCAATTTGAACAGTAAACTTACTTGATATCTGCCTGATGGTAAACGTTGGACATCTTGTTTATAAATCTTTTCTGCTAGTAAATCTTGAGCTGGGGGTTCAATACGGTATTTCCTTTCTTCATGTTCCCAGAATTTTCTCAGAGATTGATCCACATCTCCAGTTGAAATTTAACAAAACATCTTATAATTTGATTCGATTGGTACAGGTCCTAACAAAATCCAACCCAATGCTGTTTTTTGCGCAGTTAGATATCTTGATTGTGTGTCTTTTACTCCATTTTTTATTATATTGCCAACAAAATATAAATTGTCCCTTTTATGTTAAAAGTTGGATCTGCTAAATCATCCAGATTGATGCAGGTTGAATTTGGTGATATATTTTTATGTGGTAAATCGCATGTAATTTGTGGTAGTATTAATGCTTGAATGAGTTGATGACTAAGAGTCCATTTTTTCTTTATTTTAAGGTTAGCCACATCCCTTGACACAGCTCTTTCAGTTGACCCAATTCCGCTAATGATGGTTTTTGTCATAACTACGAGGAAGTTTCAAACATTGTACAGCAGCTTCAGTTATAAATGATTTTTGAGAACCTTGGTCAATTAGAGCTCTAAACGAAACATAATCTCCCTACTTATTTTCTACTCGAATTAATGCTGTTGCTAACAAAATGCCATATCCCCTTTTTGCATTAGTGGCATTAGTGGCGGATGACACTGTAAAAATTTTCTAGCACATCTTGATTTAATCCGTATGTTAATAAGTATTTGAAATTAAACCTTTCCTTTAAATCTTGGAAAAGTAACTTTATTTAATTAATTAACTAATGCGCACAACATTAAACTTAATTTAAAATTTTTACTTTATTGACTTTTTTATATAATTTTTGCTTTAATTTTAACTTTATCCTATTAAATTTATTAAATTATTTTAATAAATTTAATAAATTTAAAATAAAAATAAAATTTAATTTGACATGATTTTATTAAATATTATTTAATTTTAACTTTTAGCAATAACAATACCACTTGTTTATATTTTAAAAATAAGGACACTTGTTGCATGTTCTCATGTTACGTCACTATTTAAAAAAGAAAACAACGTTAAGTTGGTGGATATGCGCACGGCGTTATCTTATAAGTTTCTTTGTATCATGATACTGTATTGTATTGTTAATCCGAACCCAATAATTTTTAAATAATAAAATTAAAATTTTCTTTTTTCTTTTTTCGAGTAGCAAAAAAAATTCGGTCAAATGCAGGGAGTGGCTTATCTATTATAATAGATAATCTTTGATTGAAATATTAAAATGTGCTTATGATAGCGTTTGAATATTTTTTGTCTTTTTTCTCATATACATATATTCAATTTGAATTTCTCATTTGACTAGTAAAGAATTCATTTTACATATGCATATGTAAATGTCAAACTTCAATCTTTGTATTAATTCTATAATATATACATATTATTTAAATGGTTTATATTACATTACATTATTAAACTACATATTTGAGTTGCACTCTTTTTTTACTAAACTAATGCATTTTCTACAACAAAAAAGTTTATTTGCAAAAGTAGGTAATACGTACAAATTACAATCTATTTTTTTAGTTTATTCACATAATTGTGACCTGTGTATAGGGCAAACATATTCGAAAAAAAAACAATACTTACCTAAATAAAATATAATTTTGGGTACTAAAATGAATGCGTTTGTATGCGAGTATAATGTATTAGATTAGGTATACAGAGAACTAAAATTGAAATTATGGGTATATACAGATAAGCAAAGTTGTATTCAATTTACTTGAATTTTGAATGTTTCGATTTCAAATATTTAATTTTTTTTAATTATTTGTCTTTTTCATACATGACATATTCAAAAACAAACGCATAACAAAATAACAAAAACATATTCAGTTTTGAATTCACGTTAATTAACTAAATAAAATGCAAAATAAAATTAAGAAAATTAAATATAAATTAAAGAAGAAAAAATATTAGGAAAAATTATTAAATTTCCTTCGGTTTTGTGTTTTCAATGTGCAAAGCTGTATGAAGTGCGGTTTTTCATTTTAAACAGCGAGATTTTGAAAAACGGCCCTTTGAGACATGACCATACTGTAAGCAATTAAAACATAGTTTATGTTTTTACACTAAAGATCGTTTTTGTTGAACATTTAGATATTCAAATTGCTTAAATTTAAAAATTCGAAGCGTATCGTTGCACATGATATAATGTGATCTTCCTTCAATGTTGACAATATCTACATAAGTTTTATTTAATTTCTTTATACTGTTCATAGCCTCTATAGATCTAAATCGTTGTTATAAAAATGTTGTTAATTGAGCTAAAGTTGGAAACTCTCTATTAGAACCTAGGTCCTCTTCCCATATTTTCTGGCTTTTATATCTAATTTTTGGGACAGAATGTGGACCATTATAGGTCCCCAGCATTCCGTTGATTGCCCTAACCCTTTAATTCCTGCTAAAAATTCGGTTTTAGCGTCAAGTAACCACTTATAGCTGTTAGCATTTTCAGCCTTAGTAAATGGAGCAGACGTAATTCCATGCAAATGTGATGCTAGATCAACTCGTGTATTTGCAAATCGGTTTATTAAAAACTCCCAAGCTGTTTTATAATTTTCTTCTCTTACTGACAAATGTTTTATTAGATTGTTTGCCTCGTCAGTAAGTACAGATTTGAGATATTGTATTTTTTGGACATTGCAAATCCCATTATTTTCATGAACCATTGTTTTAAATAATTCATAGAATGTAGTCAAATTCATTTAGTTGCCATCAAATCTAGGTATCCTTATTCTTTCTAGTTCAAAATTTTCCTTAATTACAATGGGTATTAACACTCTTCTCCAGCTGGTGTGGATGGTTTTGCTGTCGGTTTTGCTTTCTGTTCCTTATATCCATTCATGAACCCTTTATATTTGGTTATTAAGTCTAAGGAAAGTTCTCCTGCTTCTTCACAGCTTTCATGATATTCCTTGAGTAATGTACTATTAGGAGGTTTTCCCCCCAGTACTTCTGGATGCTTCTCAACACAACGTCTCCATATATTATGAACACGTGCCAGATGACTTTCGAAGTATTCGAATGAATGCCTGTCATTGCTATCTTTCTTGTGATTTCTGTTGACACTAAAAAGCTCCTCAAAATTAGCCCTTTGAATTTCTTCACAAGAAAGAGTAGTCATTGTGTTGTTTTTTGTTGTTGATATAATCGGCTTGTCCAATTATCTTTTGATCGTTTACGGTTAAATGGTGCAGCTCAAAGGACCAATGCTTTGTTTCATGATAAACTGTTTATTTTGTTCTGTCTAATTA
The DNA here is from genome assembly GCA_947095535.1 of Poecilobothrus nobilitatus. Classification (NCBI taxonomy): domain Eukaryota; kingdom Metazoa; phylum Arthropoda; class Insecta; order Diptera; family Dolichopodidae; genus Poecilobothrus; species Poecilobothrus nobilitatus. The sequence goes on from OX352773.1 coordinate 112,212,963, forward strand.
TTATAAATTTACATCTTTATATATAAATTAAAAACTAAAATCAGCATTAATTACACCTTGAATATCGTTACAAATTTAGTACAATTATTTTCCATATTATAAACTTGAAATATTTTTCTACTGACCTACATTACTTTAAACCTACATTAAAATTTTACAACAACAGTTTATATTACATACATTTGATATAACATAACTTAATTTAGTTAGTACAATATTGTATTTCATTCAAACATTTAATTTTTATGCATAAAAATGCAGCGTGAGCGAAAACCATTGCATAATGTTTAATTGTTAAAGAAATTTTACTTATTACTAAAATTGGTAAATTTTAAATCGTAACTTAAATTGACTAAAGTGTTCTGAACTATATAATCTTTTTATTCACAATATTTATTTTTTAACTTTTTCAATATTTTTAATATTCATGTTTTTGTTTTAGGATAATAACACCGCTAACGAATCGAAGTAAGCGCACGAACTTACTTGTAATATATTAAAATATATTATTAATATATATTTAATTCTAATTTAATTCATTTATTTAGAACAATATTGTATTACATTGAATGATATTCAAATATTTAATATTTACGCATTAAAATGCAGCATTAGCGAAAATCGTTGCATAAAATGTTGACATAAAAAAATGTACTTATTCCTAAAATAGTACGTTTGAAATCGCAACTTATATTGATTAAAGTATTATGAACAAAGGCGATTCAACGTTATTTCCTGGGGCATTATTAATGGTCACCTGCAAATTATATTACCTGCACCTGCACGTATTTAATATACATACCTACAACAATTTTGAAACAACAATGAAAAACAACACCAATATGCTAAAAATAACAAATTTTTCTGATTTTTATTTTGCAACTTTAAAACTATAATAACAACTTTTAGCGATTAATAATCTTTAATAAATAAAACTAAATATGAACTACATTTTGTATGTCTTGCTTACGGTTTGTTTAGTTTTATTATTTTAGAACTTCGATTCAAAAATGGCTAAAAATATTTTTTTTATCTATTAATAAGTTTTTTTTTAATTTCTTTTATATTCCTATTTTTATTAAGCGTACGAATTTAATAAAAAGATATTGATTTGACTTGCAAAAAATCTTTTCTTATTATTTTTACGATATCCTATTACAAAGTACAACGAATTTATTGTAAAACTTAAATATCCTTAACTTGTTAAGTTCACTAACCTTACCTAGCCACTTACACAGTACCAAACCTTCATTTCCTACTATATAACCACTTGGAACTTATAAGTTAGCAACCTACGCTTATAAGCTAACTTAAAATCTAAACCAAAACAATCAAAACTAGTTTTTGACCTAATAGTCAAAAATGACCTACATAAAACTCATCAATCTAAGCATAAATCGTGATATTGGGATGGGCGTGATTTTCGGTGCGATAAGACATTAATTTTTCCCACGTCAAAGGCGCTCTTTACCTATTAATCTAGATTTAAGATCTAATTTTTTTAAAAGCAGTGTGCTAGTACTTGCTATTTGATTTTAAATCAAACAATATTAATTTTTTATGAGTTTAGAAATTAAAAATAATTAATTACTTTATTATTATTTTGTTAATGTATTTTTAATATATTTTATGAATGTTAATGATATTTTGATGTTTTAAACTTTATTATAGTACTAGTGAATGATACCATCACATGACAGGCGCCCGACGAATAAAAAATGTTTTTTAAAATATACTGTATCATGATACAAAGAAAGAAACAGATAACGTCAATATGAGTTTCATTTTTGTCTCATTCTGCACATGACGTCATAGGAGAACAAATAAAAATTTTACAGAACAAATGTCTAGAATCATATGATAAAATTTCATAATTTTTATATTACATATATAAAAATATAAATATATAAAAAATAAATTTTAATTTTGTTAATTAAAATAATATATATATTGATTTGGGTAACAGTAACAGTATTTCAAATAGTTATTAGAGCAGTTGAAAATATAATTTTAAATTTTAAATTAAAATAGGAACAGTATTATTTATTTATTTAAGTAACAGTTCCAATTAGTTTTCTTTTTCTGACTTTGACTTCCATAGATTAATCAGCTCCCTGTTCAAATTTCTCATTCGGAAAAACATCCGAGAACGGAAAAAAAGTGTTTTTACTTTTTCATCGCAGTCCACTTTCTCTGTAAGCAATTTTAAACATTGTAAATAATTTTCTCTTATGTCCAGTACACTTCCATTTACAACGTTAAATATATTTTCTAATTCATTTAAATGAAGCATCATTTCAGATGTTGGTTTAGAAAGTCCACTCTCGCTCAAATGATTAACCCTAAGTATGAATGCTCATTACTTAAAATATTGGGTACTATTTTCTTTAATTTGTGGCAGATGTATCCCGCTAAGTTTTCCAAACCATCAAATTCTAAGGATTCAAATTGTTCTTTTTCACTACATTCCATTTTTTTGACTCGGTTCAATAGCAAATTTTTTTTAGAATTGTAGCTAAACAAAAATAATTCCCATATTAGTTCAATATTAGATTAATTATAAGAAAAATACCTGTTAATGGAGATTTAAGGCCTTCTAGATCTGGAGTATCATCACAATTCGCATTACCGTTCTCGGATATTGCACCTTCATTAAATCCTAAAATGTAAGACCGTAAACGAAATTTAAATTCTTGTCTGTCCGGATGATCGTTAAGACCACCTGTTGAACTGATGACACTGTAAAAATTTTCTAGCACATCATGATTCAATTCGTATGTTAATAAGTATTTGAAATTAAACCTTTCCTTTAAATCTTGAAAAAGTAACTTTATTTAATTAATTAACTAATGCGCACAACATTAAACTTAATTTAAAATTTTTACTTTATTGACTTTTTTATTTAATTTTTGCTTTAATTTTAACTTTATCCTATTAAATTTATTAAATTATTTTAATAAATTTAATAAATTTAAAATAAAAATAAAATTTAATTTGACATGATTTTATTAAATTATATTTAATTTTAACTTTTAACAATAACAATACCACTTGTTTATATTTTAAAAATAAGGACACTTGTTGCATGTTCTCATGTTACGTCACTATTTAAAAAAGAGAACAACGTTAAGTTGGCGGATATGCGCACGACGTTATCTTATAAGTTTCTTTGTATCATGATACTGTATTGTATTGTTAATCCGAACCCAATAATTTTTAAATAATAAAATTAAAATTTCCTTTTTTCTTTTTTCGAGTAGCAAAAAAAATTCGGTCAAATGCAGGGAGTGGCTTATCTATTATAATACATAATCTTTGATTGAAATATTAAAATGTGCGTATGAGAGCGTTTGAATATTTTTTGCCTTTTTTCTCATATACATATATTCAATTTGAATTTCTCATTTCACTGGTAAACAATTCATTTTACATATGTATATGTAAATGTCAAACTTCAATCTTTGTATTAATTCTATAATATATACATATTATTTAAATGGTTAATATTACATTACATTATTAAACTACATATTTGAGTTGCACTCTTTTTTTACTAAACTAATGCATTTTCTACAACAAAAAAGACTACAACTTTATTTGCAAAAGTAGGTAATACGTACAAATTACAATCTATTTTTTTAGTTTATTCACATCATTGTGACCTATGTATAGGGCAAACATATTCGAAAAAAAAACAACACTTACCTATATAATATATAATTTTATGATGTAATTTTGGGTACTAAAATGAATACGTTTGTATGCGAGTATAATGTATTAGATTAGGTATACAGAGAACTAAAATTGAAATTATGGGTATATACAGATAAGCAAAGTTATATTCAATTTACTTGAATTTTGAATGTTTTGATTTCAAATATTTAATTTTTTTTTAATTATTTGTCTTTTTCATACCTACATGATGAATTATTATACTATCCACTTTTTACAATTTTAGTAATTTTTTGTAAAGGTATATATGGGCTAGCAAGAAAATGTTGTAGTCACGTGGTTATTGTAACAACTTATTGACATTGTAGATAGTAATAAACATACATATTTTTTTTTTTTTTATTTACTTCTATAAAAATTTAAACAACATAACATATGATATAAAATATTTCATCCCCTTATAGGCATTGTAGAAATAACAATCAAACAAAAACATATTCAGTTTTGAATTCACGTTAATTAACTAAATAAAATTCAAAATAAAATTAAGAAAATTAAATATAATTAAAGAAGAAAAAATATTAGGAAATAAGAATTAAAAGAAAATAAAATAAAAATTAACAATATTAAAATAAGAAAAAGTAAGAAACAATAAACAAACAAATAAGTAAACAACATTTACTTAAGGTTGCAAGAAAATGCAAGAAATTCTCAAAGTATAGAAATATATAAGATTAAAACATTAATAAATAATACGATTCAGTTCAGAAAGTTAATTATTTTTTAAAAGACAAGAGGTTAGGCAAATTCTTTATATTGGACTGCAGTTCGTTATATAAACTATTTCCACAATTTTGTTTATTTATTTTATTTATATATTTATTCATTTCTCAAAAGGAGCTCTGTGAAGCTCGTACAGAGTGTATACATTTTTTTTTGTTTTTTTTTTTTTATCTTTTAATCATTAAATCAAATTCACTTAAATTCAAATCAGTGCAATAATAACGTTAAAATAGGCTATTATATTTTAATCTTGTAATTAACAAAAAAAAAGCAAAAAAAAAACAAAACAGAAAATAAAATAAAAAAACAAGAAAGAACGAGATGTTATTTTAAGTTATATAAATAATAAAATTATTTAGTACTTTAAGTTCAAAGTTCAAAAAAAAAAATATGGTTTATTATACACTCAAAATTACTTAATAAATCAAAAATTATTAAGGTTTTTTATACACTTTAAAAATTCCGTTTATCGGTAATAAACAATTTGTCGAATAGATATCAAAAGTGCTGTGAGATATTGGTAAATTAAGAATGTTTTTCAAGATTTTATTTTTAAAGCTTACGAGTATTGTTATTACAGGCCCATACACAAGCAGCATATGATAAAATTGAGTGACCAAGAGCAAAATACAAATTCATTTCAATATTTTGTAGAATTTTATTTTTAAATTTAAAAAGAACACCATTAAAACGATTTAATTTGTCCGTCAATATATTAATGTCTAAAATCCAAGCTAAATTGCTATCTAAATTGATTCCTAAAAATTTCACATGCTCAACATCTTCTAAAATATTGTTTTCAAATTGAATTCTAATTTTGTCAATATGTCTACAACGAGATTTAAAATTAACTATTTTTGATTTGGATGTGTTCAATATCAATCTGTTGCGAAGGAAAAATTCAGATATAATATTTAAATCATACTCAATTTTAATCTTCACGCACATAACATCATTGTTCAGAATAATTTAGTCAATTTAAGTTACGATTTAAAATTTACCATTTTTAGTAACAATTAAAATTACTTTAACAATTAAACGTTATGCAATGGTTTTCGCTCACGCTGCATTTTTATGCATAAAAATTAAATGTTTGGATGAAATACATTATTGTACTAAGTAAATTAACTTATGTATGTAATGTAAACTGTTGTTGTAAAGTAATATAATTTAATATAAAAATGTTTCAAGTTTATAATACGGAAAATAATTGTACTAAATTTGTAACGATATTCAAGGTGTAATTAATGCTGATTTTAGAATTTAATTTATATATAAAGATGAAAATTTATAATAATTACACAGAACAAAATAAACAATTTATCAACAAACAAAGCATTGGTCCTTCGAGCCGGACCATTTAACCGTAAACGATCAAAAGATAATTGGAAAAGCCGATTATATCAACATAAAAAAAAACAATGACTACTCTTTCTTGTGAAGAAATTCAAAGGGCTAATTTGGAAGAGCTTTTTAAAGTCAACAGAAATTATAAGAAAGATAGCAAGGACAGGCATTCATTGGAATACTTCGAAAGTCGTCTGGAACGCGTTTACAACATATGGAGACGTTGTGTTGAGAAGCATCCAGAAGTACTGGGGGGAAAAGCCTACAATAGTACCTAACTCAAGGAATATCAAGATAACTATGAAGAAGCAGAAGAACTCTCCTTATACTTAATAAACAAATTTAAAGGATTTATTAATGGATACAAGGAACAGAAAGTTAAAACGGCAGCAAGACCATCCACGCCAGCTGGAGAAGAGTTTCAATCCACAAGAATTGTTATCAAGCACTAGAAAGAATAAAGATTTCTAGTTTGATGGCAACTTTATGAAATGGACTACATTCTATGAAATATTTAAGGCAATGTTTCATGAAAATAACGATATTTGCAATGTCCAAAAAATGCAATATCTTCTGTACTTACTGACAAAGCAAATAATCTAATAAAACATTTGTCAGTAAGTAAAGATAATTATAAAACAGCTTGGGAGTTGTTAATAAACCGATTTGCAAATAAACGAGTTGTTCTATCATCACATTTGCATGCAATTACATCTGCTCCATTTACTAAGGCTGAAAATGCTAACACCTATAAGTGGTTACTTGACGCTACAACCGAATTTTTAGCAGGAATTAAAGAGTTAGGGCAATCTGCAGAATCCTGGGGACCTATAGTGGTCCACATTCTGTCCCAAAAATTAGATATAAAAGCCAGAAAATATGGGAAGAGGACCTAGGTTCTAATAGAGAGTTTCCAACTTTAGCTCAATTAACAACATTTTTATAACAACGATTTAGATCTATAGAGGCTATGAACAGTATAAAGAAATTAAATAAAACTTATGTAGATATTGTCAACATTGAAGGAAGATCACATTATATCATGTGCAACGATACGCATCGGCTTTTTAAATGCAAGAAATTTGAATATCTAAACGTTCAACAAAAGCGATCTTTAGTGGAAAAATATAAACTATGTTTTAATTGCTTACAATATGGTCATGTCTCAAACCGCTGTTTTTCAAAATCTCGCTGTTTAAAATGTAAATCTCCACATCATACAGCTGTGCACATTGAAAACACAAAACCGAAGGAAATTTTAACAGCCACTAATGCAGTAAGGGGAAACAACATTTTGTTAGCAACAGTATTAATTCAAGTAGATAATAAGTATGGACTATGAAGATTATGTTTTGTTTAGAGCTCTAATTGACCAAGGTTCTCAAAGATCATCTATAACTGAAGCTGCTGTGCAATGTTTGAAACTTCTTCGTAGTTCTGACAGAACCCTCATTAGCGGAATTAGGTCAACTGAAAAAGCTGTGTCAAGGGGTGTGGCTAACCTAAAAATAAAGAAAAAATGGACATCAAAATAATAACCTCACTCAAGCATTAATAATACCACAAATTACATGAGATTTACCACATAAAAATATATCACCAAATTCAACCTGCATCAATCTGGATGATTTAGCAGATTCAACTTTTAACATAAAAGGGAAAAATTTACATTTTGTTGAGCGCTGATATATTCGGCAATATTATAAAAAATGGAGTAAAAGACACACAATCAAGATATCTAACTGCGCAAAAACAGCATTGGTTTGGATATTGTCAGGAACCGTACCAATTGAATCAAATTATTAAATTTTTAGTTTAATTTCAACTGAAGATGTGGATCAATCTCTGAAATAATTCTGGGAACAAGAAGGAATGGAATACCGTATTGAACCTCTAGTTCGGGATTTACTAGCAAAAGAGACATCCGACAGATTTATAAACAAGATGTCCAACGTTTACCATCAGGCAGATATCAAGTAAGTTTATTGTTCAAATTGATGCCAGATGCAGAGTTGGAAGGTACTCGTTCAAGAACATTTCAGAGACTATATCAATTATAGCGCAGGTTTAAATTAAATTCTGAGTTTAAGGATGATTATAACAAGGTTATAGATGAATATATTCAGTTAGAGCATATTGAAGAAGTACCACTAAATGAAATCAACAGCTAATTACTATCTTCCACATCATGCTGTATTGAAGGCTAGCAGTACAACAAGCAAAATTAGAGTAATTTTTTTTGCATCTGCCACATCACCATCTGGAAAATCGCTGAATGATTTTTATTAACTGGCCCAAAAATCTATTTACGATATCTCAATGCGGTGCACAAAAAATATAAATTTGCAATTACTGGCGATATTGAAAAAATGTACTGACAAATATGATTGAAGCCAGAACATCGCGATTTTCACAGAATAGTGTGGAGAAAACATCCAACTGATAAAATTAAAGAATATAGTTTGAAGACTGCAACCTTTGGAGTCGCGTCAGCTCCATTCCTAGCAATACGAACTTTACATGAAGTCGTTAAAACTAGAAAATCCAAAAATTGCAGACATCATTCTTAACATTCTTGATTTTTATGCAGATGATTTAGTGACAGTTGCGCATACTCTGGAAGAAGTTCAGCATATTAGAGAAGATCTTAGCAAAATCCTGAATTCTGAAGGCAGAATTTTCGTTACGGGAATGGGCAGCAAATAATAATAATTTATTATCAATAATATTAGAAACAGATCGGGAATTACAATTACCACTGGATTCGGAAAAGGGAGTGCAAGTGAAAACATTATTTTTGTATTGGTTACCAGCAACTGATGTCTTTTTTTATAAGGTGATCCCACAAAAGCAGGAAGAGAGTCTGCATACAAAAAGATCAATATTATCATAAATAACTCAAATCTTTGATCCTCTTGGTTGGTTGCAACCAATACTTATACAGGGTAAATCACTATTGCAACAATTATGGCTAACGCAAGTTGATTGGGATTGCCCTTTGGCAAATTATTGACAAGATCAATGGAACAACTTACGTAATGATCTTTACAATATTCAAGGAATTAATATACCCCGCTGGATAAACTACGAACCCGGAGATACAATACAATTACATGGATTTGCAGATGCTTCTATGATAGCTTATGCTGCAGTTATCTACTATAGAATTGAAAAGCCAGATGGTAAAATCATAATTCATTTGATATCTTCCTTCTAGGCGAAGGTAGCTTCGATAAAAACAATGTCAATTCCGCGATTGGAATTTTATGGAGCTCAACTTGTACTACAACTTATGGAGCAAGTATCTAAGGCATTCAAATGGACAGAATTTTATCTAACTCAACACGTTCACAATGGCGCCACGTTCAAAGTAAGGATAATCCAGCTGATATCGCATCTCGAGACATGAGTGCGGGAATGATTAGAATAACGGCTTTGTGTTTGCGATTCAAGAACAATTCACTTATTCCAAGAGAAAAACGAACTAATTACTTATCAACGGAGGAACTAAGTACAGCTAAAACAACTTGCGTACAGCTCATGCAAAACCCACTTTTTCAAAGATGAAATTGAGTAATTAAAAGGTAATAAAAGGATAGAACTATCAACTCGAATCAAAGTTCTTAACCCTTTCTTAGATTCAAACGGAATTCTCAGGGTGGGTGGTAGATTAACCCTCGCACCAATATCATATGAACAAAAACATCCAATAATAATTGATAGACGCTCATATTAAGCAATTTCGATCATCAGATAATATCACGAAAAATTGTTACATTCAGGCACGCAAGCTACGCAAACTGCTATCCGTTTAAAATATTGGATTATTGGTGGAATCACAGTAATCAAACGCATACTCCGAAAGTGTTTGGTATGTTTCCGGTCTAATCCAACAATTCAAAATTAAATCTTGGGATCGCTACCAGAGACCACAGTATCACGTGGTAGACCTTTTTCATCTGTAGGACTTGATTTTGGTCGTCCAATATTTATTAAATTTAGCCGTGAACGAGGAGCGAAATCGTGCAAGGCTTATGTTGCACTTTTTGTCCGTCTTTCTACAAAGGCGATACATCTGGAGTTAGTAACAGATTTCACAAGTGATGTATCCTTAGGAAGAATGCGCCGTTTCATTGCCAGGCGAGGATTATGTACAGACATTTACTCAGATCCAGCAACAAACTTCGTTGGTGCTAATAAAATTCTAAGGAAAACATATCTTAATTCAAGAGATGTACTTGCAAATGAAAAAATTAATTGGCATTTTATTTCACCTGGAAGTCCCCATTTTGGTGGACTATGGGAGGCTGGCATTAAATCAACAAGACGGCTTCTCAAAAAAGGTGAACAACTCCTGACATATGAAGAAATGGTTACTGTATTAAAGCAAATAGAATCCTGTTTGAACTCTAGACCACTTTGCTCTTCGAGTAATGATTGCAATGATTTAGAAGCATTGCTCCTGAAACACTTGGGTTACAAGGAAGGAAATGGAAGTTATTACATTAACTAAAAAATTCCTTTTGGGAGCGTTGGACTAAGGAGTACATAAGTTCATTACAAGAACAAAATAAATGGAATCAATCAAAGGAGAACATAAAACTAGATGAATTAGTTCTTATAAAGGACGAAAGATTTTCATCAAACAAATGGGCATTAGGTAGAATCGTGAAAATACATCCAGGAGAAGACGGTATTGTAATGGTAGTTTCAATAAAAACGAACAAAGGAATTATACAGAAAAATATAACTAAAATATGCCCACTACCAAATGATGAACCACATGATGATACAAGCCAGATTGTTGTCAATAAATCTCAAACATCTTCTAAGGTCAATGTAAATTTATGGACAACAACTTTTTTCTTGTTATCATTATTCAGCTTAATTTTCGGACAAGATGTAAACATCACACGATTTAGCCGGGTTGCCATGTATTTTGAAAACAATGGCAAAACTAAGTTGGTTAGCTCAAAGTGGAAAATGATTTTGTATTACGATCTAGAAACATACTGGTGGGAAATGAACGAAATTGATAAAGGCATTAAAAATTTAGAAACAATGTGTGCAGACCATTTAATAAAAAACTTAGCATTTTGTCTGGCTCATGTAAATCATCTTTCTAGTCAATTTCTTCGTCTTCAACAAAATAATGAAATTCTGTTTACAAATCATGCATGTCACCAAAGAAAAGTAAGAGTTGATATCCATATGCAAACAGTGCAAATGGTTTATTTGGTATACTCGCTCAAGAAGGCTCTCAGAAATATGATCTTCAAATATCAGCATTAAGGGAAAATTATCAACAAATATTTTCGTTATTGAAAAATCAAACATCAGCAACCAATTCAACTCTTAAATTGATGAAATTAAAGAATTCTCTGATTCAAAATCAATTTAAAACATTAGAGGAACAACTGAACCAATTGCATAAAATGGAACAGAAGGAGATAGGAATACTCAGTTTAGTGTTACATTACTTAATGGCTATGAAAAGATGCAAGGAAATTGAAGATGAACTTATAGCATCTTATATTAATGCAAAAACTCAAAAACATTATTTATTTAACAACCACCGAATTGATTCATCAACTTAATTTAATAAGCAAAAACATACCATATCAGGCTATGGGACACAACTTCCTATTAAAGAGACAGATTCAAATTTCTTACATGATGGCGAATAATCTTGAAAAGCAAAACGGCATTATCAGGAAAACGGTATAATCTTATTCCGTTACCTACGATATATTAAACCAAGCACATCACAATTCGACCCAACATTAAAAATCTAGCAATAACTAGTAATAGCACTAATTACTTCGCAATATCAGAAACAGAAATTACTATGTGCTTGCATACAACTGCATCGAGGATTTGCCAAATATCCTCACCAATTTACGGATTGGAATCTCAAAAATATCGATGCGAAGTTACTCTGCTCACACAACATCGAAATTTTAAAGAAGACTGTGAATTCAATATTGTTGAACCAAGTAATCAATGGATTGCTCTTTCTAAGGACAATATATTTTTGTCGCAATAGTACCAGAAAGTCTTACGTTAGAATGCGGAGAGTATTCAAAGCCTATCAAATTAGAAAATGTAGGAATTATAACCATACTACCAGGATGTGCAGTGAACCATCCAACATATACAGTAGGGACTCACTCGTATGTTCAGTCACGGATCTCGATTCAAAATGATGTTATACCTGTAATGAATATGTCAGAACTTGGAACTTTAGTTGGAAATTTCAATCTTAGTCAACCAACATCAACTTTTGATGGATTTTTAAGTGCAATTCATCAGCAACCTCCAAACAAGAATTTGGATTACACCAAAAGTTAAGACGTTCAATACATTGGTCAAGGTTTACTGAAGAATATACCATAAGCAAGTCAAATTACGGTTTTATAGGTTCTTGGTTGGCGGAATGTTCAGAATACTTTAGTCAATTTAAGTTACGATTTAAAACTTACCACTTTTAGTAATAAGTAAAATTTCTTTAACAATTAAACATTATGCTATGGTTGTCGCTGTCACTTAATACAAAAATACCTATTCCACCATGTGCACTTATCAAACTGACTTCAATGACATATGACATGACTAGCATAACCCAACAAACATCTGTACGTCAAGAGATAGGGATATGTAAAAAGAAAAAAAAATCGCACCACGACATCTTGCGGAAATAGTTGGTGTCGTCTTTCTAGAAGACATGAGATTATGGAAATCATGTGGATAGCTACAGCAGACCAGTCATCTTACTTAGTGAACAAAATATGACTCAAGAAACTGAAACAGAGCCTCGGATATTACAAAATGGAAATACGGTAACGACCATTGGCACGAAAACAAGGACAAGAATTGGAAATTGGAATGTACGCACTCTGAAAAAAACATCAAGGTTAGCCCAAGTAGAAAGAGAAAGACAAAAATACAAAGTTAAAATTCTGGGCTTGAGTGAGATAACATGGCCTGGCACAGGAGAAATAAGTGCATCTGAAGGAAGTAAGATGATATACAGTGGAACGGAGAGCGGAAGTATAAGTGGTGTAGGAATAATAATAGATAAAACATTGAAAAATAGCCTAATAAGCTGGACCCCGGCTTTCGACAGAATTATACAAGCAAGATTCTACTCTGCAATACGAAAAATTTTTATAATTCAATGTTATGCTCCCACAGAAGCGGCATCCGAAGAGATGAAAGACGAGTTCTACTCCCAGCTCTCCGCAATCTTAGAAAGACATCATACTAATAATGGGAGACTTCAATGCAAAAGCTGGTTCAAACATGGATAGCGATTATAAGAGAATTATGGGACATCATGGAATTGGTAATATAAACAACAACGGTGAACGACTAATAGGAGTCTGTCTGGAACACAACCTGGCAATCGGTGGAACACTTTCCCACACAAAAACATTCACAAATATACATGTGAATGACCGGACTAAAAGGTCATCTGGAGATTCCAGATAGATCAAATATGCATTAGTACGAAATGGAGATCATCCCTACTAGATGTAAGAACATGGAGAGGAACAGATGTTCATAGTGATCATACGCTGCTAACAGGAGACATAAGAATAAGACTCAAAGCCACTCAGAATAACACAATCAAAAGAAAGCACCAAATCAATACTGTAAAACTAAAATGCAATAATGCAAAAAGAGAATTTGTAACAAAGCTGCAGAATCAGAAAATTAATACAGACAATTTACAGTCACATTAACTTCTTTCTTCAAAATGCCCCTCCAAATTTTCCTACCTATCCCTCATAATCCAGATTTCCCAATGCCAATTTCCCCAATTATCCTTCCCACATCCCTATCCCCAAAACCAAACTGTACATTCGTATTAAAGGTTCCATCCTAAAGTTTGGTTTTAAAAGGGGGGTGGTTTTAGTTGGTTAAAGTCCAATACTACCTTGAGGAAGCACGTGCAGTTCCTCTTGATGACTTTCGAGTTTTCCCCCAACCCTCGTAAAAAAAAAAAAACTGAGAAAAACTATTACTAACCCAATTGGATGAAGTCAAAAATCAATATAACCTGAAAGCGAAAGAAGTAAGGCAAAGTGCCAGAAGAGACAAAAGGAAATTCTTCAATAAATAAACAACGAAGATAGTGGAGATAGTAATGAAAGCGATGAAGAAGAAAGTTCCCCTACTGCAGACACAAGAAGCCGCATTACTGTAAATGCCCCATCAAGCAGAGAAATTATAGCTGCACTTTCAATGCTAAAAAGCAACAAAGCGCCGGGTATAGATGGAATACCATCAGAACTTCTCCAAGCAAACACAGGATCTTGGAAGAAATTTGGAACAATGAAGCCATACCGGAAAGCTGGAAAACAGGAATCATAATAAAACTTCCAAAGGAGGGAAGTCTCCAAGAATGCAAAAATTGGCGTGGTATTACAGTCCTAAACACACTAAATAAATTACTGGCTGTCATAATACACTCCAGAATTGAAGCACGAATAGAGGGCACCCTTCGTGAGCAACAAGCAGGTTTTAGAAAGCAGCGCAGCTGTACAGATCACTCAAATATTCTGTGTCTGATAATCGAACAATCAGCAGAATGGAAATCACCACTCTACATAACATTCGTGGACTTTGAAAGAGTATTCGATAAAATAAAACACAGAGCCATCTCGAAGGCTCTCAGAAGAAGGAATATACCACCTAATATCAGAAATATCATCCAAATGTACACCAACGCTGAGTCCAGGGTTCTCCACAATGGAAACCTTAGCGATCCGATAATGGAGTCAAACACGGATGTGCACTTTCCCCAATCCTGTTCAACATCGTTCTCGACGACGTATTGGAAGAATCACTAACACACCAAACAGGAATCAATTGGACCCTTACATCTCGCTTAGAGGACCTCGAATATGCTGATGACATTGCTCTACTTGTACTTACACACAGGAATATGCAACAAAAACTAGATTCCCTAAACACAAGAGCACATAAAGGAGAACTCAATATAAATATTGCAAAAAAAAAGTCCCTAAGATTAAATGCAAACAATTCCAATCCTCTAGCAATAAACAACACATACAAAGAGGATGTGACAAGTTTCAACTATCTTGGCAGTATTCTTACCGCAAACGGAGGAGCAGAAGAAGACATTGAGAATCGAATAAAATTAGCAAAGATGGCATTCGGGAGACTTTGGCCAATCTGGAGATCACCACAGTTAACCAAAGGCACGAAAATAAGTATATATGAAGCCTGTGTGAAATCGATTCTACTCTACGGTAGTGAAACCTGGTTAATCAAAAACTCTTCAACAAATAAATTACAAGTATTTGAAAATAAATGCCTCCGAACAATTCAAAATATAAGAGGAGAATATCAAATGAGGACCTACTAACTCTCTCTAGACAAGAAACCATACTCTTCCAAATCAAGAACAAGAAATGGAGATGGATAGGTCACACACTTCGGAAAGCACCAGAGAAGATTGCACGCCAGGCGCTCGACTGGAATCCACAGGGAAAAAGAAGTGTGGGTAGACCTAAAATAACATGGAGAAGGTCTGTGGCTAAGGAAATTAATAATAGCGGTAAAACATGGGCAGAAATCAAACATTTGGCCCACAATCGAGTGCGATATAGAAGCTTTGTGGAAGCCCTATGCTCCCCCAGGGGGTAAAAAAAAAAAAATGGTTGTCGATGACGCTGCATTTTTATGCATAAAAATTAAATGTTTGAGTGAAATACAATATTGTACTAAGTAAATTAACTTATGTATGTAATGTAAACTGTTGTTATAACATTTTAATGTAGATTTAAAGTAATGAGTATAAAATTATTTCAAGTTTATAATACGAAAAATAATTCTACTAAATTTGTAACGATATTCAAGGTGTAATTAATGCTGATTTTAGTATTTAATTTATATATGAAGATGTAAATTTATAATAATTAGACAGAACAAAATAAACAGTTTATCAACAAACAAAACAATCATGATCTGGATAACATATGCTACAGTCGTCAGCAAATAGTATTATTTTCCTATGTTTGGAAGTTTATGGATTATTTATATACAGGGTGTTTCCTAATTATATGCACCGCTATATACCACTAGATAGATACTTATGATACAATTGTGTTATCAAGGGAAAACAAAGACGAACGTTTTAGTACTTTTACATAATGAAGGGTTTTCAATGAATTACAATGTTCTTTATGACCTCTTTGTAAACTATCATGAGTCAATTGGCATGTCCATTAAAATAATGCAAGAAGACTTAAATGCTTTTCATAGTTATTGTAATAGTAACTACTATAATCACTTAAAGCGATCGAGAGAAAGTTATAATAAGTTTTTTCTTGCCAAAAGTTAAAAATAATTTAATCACTGGATCAACAATAAAGCATATAGATCGGACAAGTAATCTCTCATTATATTATCAAAATGTAAGAGGACAACACAAGTTTTTAGTAACTCAAAAGTATTGTTTAGTATATATATCGGATATATTTATGCTTACTGAGACTTTGTTATCTCCTTCTATCAATTCTCTTGAATTATTGGACAATTCCTACTTGATTTACAGGAAAGATAGATATCTAAATCATATTGATATTTTAAATAATTCATTGATTCCTAAAGTTGGAGGTGTTCTTATATCAGTTAAGAATAACTTTAACTCTTCACAGGTAAAAATACCTGATTTAGGAAACTGTGATGTTATAGCAGTTAAAATTGATTTAAATGTTTTAAATGATTATATTCTATGTTGCTACATTCCTCCAAATAGTAATATAAAAGTTTACCAAGATTTCTGCTCAGTTGTTGATTCTTTGAATAATAAATTAAATGACCTTGACGAACTCATAATATGTGGGGATTTTAATTTACCAAATATTAATTGGCAACTTCATGACGTGGAATGTTTCTACATTCCGACTAATTTAACCTCTAATGTCGAATTGACAGTTATAGATAGTTTGCTTGCATGTGGACTTCAACAAGTTTCTTCTACTAAAAGTCTATTAAACAAACAATTAAACCTTCTTTTTACTTCTGACTGGGTTAATTTAACTAGAACATTGACGGAAACACCTCTTTCAAAAATTGATTGTCATCGTCCCCCTTTCGGTTTTCAATATCATTATAATTGTTTAAATAAATCGTCATTAAATATCTCATATAAATTTAATTCTTCTAAAACTAATTTTTATATGCTTAATAATTTTTTTCTTTAATTGATTTTAAGTTTTTACTAAACATAAATGATTTAAGTGATTTAAATATGGCGATTGAAAAATTTTACGAAGTAATTTACCATGGATTTGACTTGTATGTTCCTCGAGCTCGTGATAGAAATATGAATTCAAGCCCACCATGGTATGATGGTGAACTAAAAACTCTCAGATATAAAAAAAAATAAAGCGTGGAATAGCCTAGAATAGCCTAGAAAGCCTAGTGGGTAAGAGCGTATAAAATACACTGTAAACACCGAGGAAGTGTGGGTTCGAATCCCACACGTGTCGTAAGAGTTAATCCCCCTTACGACATTTACAGCAACGCCTAAAAAGGAAAGGCTGTGTAATTTCCTGTTCACATTTATGTGGCAGAGAAATGCGCTAAAAAAAAAAAAGAACTTAATAACTTTCTGAACTGGTGAAACAATCTTATTTTAAACATTGATAATCATCAATATTGTCATAATCGTCATTTCATTTACCCGCTCCTTAAACTTAATCACCAATAATTACACTTTTAATAACAACATAATAAAAAGAGTCACTGAATTTAATAATCTTGGGGTAACTTTTGATTGTAAACTTACCTTTAATACACATATTAGTAAGATCATTAGTAAAGCAAACTCAATGATAACTTTGTTTTTTTTCATAATTTTACTCTTAACTCTGTTCCTAGACTAATTATGAAAATTTTGTAAATTGTATTCGAAAGCTTAAGAAATTCTCAAGTATCTATTCAATTTGCTATCTTTTACAGTTTCAAAACTACGAACTTCTAAATTTAAAAAATATTGAAATTTTAACAAAATTTTGAAAAAACCACGGTTCACCCTGGTTCACGGTTCCACTGTTGAATTTATATTAATAGAAATTATATATATGTTACAGAGAATATATATGAATAGAGAAATTTCTCATTCCAAGCTGAAATAAGGCCTATTAGACTTTATTGCTCCAGGTCTTATTTCTCCCCGCCTATGCATTTATATAAATTAGAAATAAAACAAGTAAATGTAACAGTAAGTCGATGTAACTGACTTATTAATACCCTACACCTGAATAATTCGAATTAAATTAAAAATCCATAAGTTTTTTTGGCAGCTGCTTGAACTTCTTCTCTATTCTGTCTTTTCGAATTTCAGGAACGTAAAAGAGGCATCATCTTGGGATATGCTTGACACCCTTGTATAAAATTTTAAGTTTCTATCTTAATTATTTTCGAAAATTGGTAGTCTTTGGGAGGTTTGTGTCAGCTACCCGAATTGCCACTCCACTTCATCGAATCCATCTCAGGAACATAAAGAAAACATGCCAGAACACCATTGTACTAAATTTAAAGGTTCCACTTTTGTTGGTTTTGGAGATATACTCGCTGCTCTTCTGCTCGTCTGGAAGTTTCCAAAATACGAACCCATGGTTCAAATTCTTTCAAATGTCAGTTTCCAATTTTACAGAAAAGGAAACATAACAGAACACTTTTGTACTAAAAATAAAAGTTCTATCTTTGTAGATTGTGGAGATATACTCGTTTCCTCTGGGGCTCGTCCGGAAGCTTCCAAGATTTGAACCCATGGACCAAATCGTCACAAATTTCAGAAACATAAATCAAACATGAAGGAACACCATTCTGCCTAATTTAACGGTTATATCTTTGTTGCTTTTGGAGATAATATCATTTGCTCTGAGGCTCGTTCGGAAGCTTCCAAAATCCGAACCGAAGGACCAAATCCTCTCAAATTTCAGAGACCTAAATCAAACATGAAGGAACACCATTCTGCCAAATTTAAAGGTTATATCTTTGTTGTTTTTGGAGATATACTCGTTTGCTCTGGGGCTCGTTCGGAATCTTCCAAAATCCAAACCCATGAACCAAATCCTCTCAAATTTCAGAGACTTAAATAAAACATGAAAGAACACCACTCTGCCAAATTTAAAGGTTATATCTTAGTTGGTTTTGGAGATAATCTAATTTGCTCTTGTGCTCGTTCGGAAGCTTCCAAAATACAAACCCATGGACCAAATCCTCTTAAATTTCAGAGACATAAATCGAACGGGAAGGAACATCATTGTACAAAATTTAAAGGTTCTATCTTTGTTGATTTTGGAGATAATCTCGTTTGCTCTGGGGCTCGTTCGGAAGCTTCAAAATCCGAACCCATGGACCAAATCCTCTCAAATTTTAGAGACTTAAATAAAACATGAAAGAACACCACTCTGTCAAATTTGAAGGTTATATCTTTATTGGTTTTGGAGATAATCTCATTTGCTCTGGTGCTCGTTCGGAAGCTTCCAAAATCCAAACCCATGAACTAAATATTCTTAAATTTCAGAAACAAAAATCGAACGGGTAGGAACATCATTGTACAAAATTTAAAGGTTCTATCTTTGTTGGTTTTGGAGATAATCTCGTTTGCTCCGGAATCATTCGGAAGCTTCCAGAATCCGAACCCATAAACCGATTTTGTCCAGATTCGAAATTAGCCTTCCTTTCGTAATTATTAACCTACTATATAAATTTCATCAAGATAGTTTTATTAGTTTTTGAGTTATCGTGCGAACGGACGGACGGACATCCTTAAATCGACTCAGGAGGTGATCCTGATTCAGAATATATATACATGTCCATATCTAACTCGCTTCCTTTTGGTGGTTACAAACACCATACACAAAGTTAAGGGTAGGGTATAATAGATATATATAGATTATTTATATATATATTAAATATTTACATTATATAATATATATTATCTATATATATAATAATATTAAATATTTATATATATACACATATATGTGCGTATATATATTATAATATTTAATATTTACATTAAAAAAAAATATATATATATAGGCATATATAATTTATAAAATATTTAATTTAAATTAGTTAACTAATTTTAATTTAATTAATATTTTTATAAATTATGATTATAAAATATTATAATTTATAGAATATTTTATTTAAATTAGTTAACTATAAATGTTTTAATTTAATTAATATTTTTATAATTTATGATATTAAATTTCTTAAAAAGTTAATTAAGGGGATTAACTAAAATATAGGAGGATTCGAATTTTGATTGATTTTAGTTATTTATTAAATTTTATTATAAAAAATTATTTATAATATAAAAAATGTATGTAATCATAATATTTAATCTGTAAATGACAGACATTTAAAACCATTTTACTCAATGATTTACCAACCAACTTTCATTTTTTTCTTTTTAAATGATAAATATTCAGTATAGCCATCTTACAAAATTAATATTTTTCCAAAATTTTCTAATTTTCATTAATAATTTTCCATTTTTATAAAAAACCCATGTAAAGTATATACATATGTATCATAAAATATGTATAATCTATACCTATAATATACATATTCAAAAACGACGCTCTTTTATTCCGTTGAATTTTAAATTTTGTTTTGTTGTTTTTGCTTTTTGTTTTTTTTCTAAAAACATAAAAAAAATTTTAAAATATATTTTGCATGGTGGGAAATAGAAATTTCACAATAAAATTGAATATAAACGTGAAAACTTCAGTGGGGAGTTTGGTGCAGTGGTAGAGTGGCCGCTTCTTAAACTTGAGAAGTGTTTTAGCTCACAAGTTCGATTCTATTCTATTTTTTTTTTTTTTTTTTTATTTCTAATATTTTATATGAAATAAATTCTTACATATCATAATATTTAATCTGTAAATGACAGACATTTAAAACCATTTTACTCAATGATTTACCAACCAACTTTCATTTTTTTCTTTTTAAATGATAAATATTCAGTATAGCCATCTTACAAAATTAATATTTTTCCAAAATTTTCTAATTTTCATTAATAATTTTCCATTTTTATAAAAAACCCATGTAAAGTATATACATATGTATCATATAATATGTATAATCTATACCTATATTATACATTTTTAAAAAAGACGGTCTTTGATTCCGTTAAATTTTTGTTTTATTTTTCTTTTCGATTAAAAATTTTAAAATATTGGTTGTATGGTAGGAGTAGGAATTTCACAATATAACTGATTATAAGGATTAAAATTTTAGTTTAGTGTTTGGTACAGTGGTAGAGTGTGGGGTTATTAATAGTTGCTTTTTGATTTTGCAAGTTCGATTCAGTTCTGTTTTTTTTTTTTGTTTTTTTTTTTTATATTTTAAACGAAATAAATTCTTACATATCATAATATCATAATAATATTTAATCTGTATAAAATAGATATTTAAAACCCTTTTACTCAATGATTTATCATCTTAGGCTTCTTATAATATATACATATATAATAGGTATATATTGAGTTTCCAATACTCAATAAATCAAGGGCAACTTCTAAAAGATAATAATAATCGTGTTTTTACAAAAAATATTATTTACAAAGAAATTTTAAATTCATAAAGGCTTTAATTATTGAAAATTGTATTTTTACATTTTAAATAAAATCATAAAGAAACTATACTGTATATATTGTATTGTAATTGCTAATTAAAACACCTAGAATTTCGAGGGGCGGGCGAATACTAGTATATATATAATTTATGAAAATAAGGAACAGCAATGGTCCCAAAATGGATCCTTGTGGAACTCCCATACTAATGCTTTTCGAAGAACTATTGCAATTTTTAAATTTAACAAATTGTATCCTATTCTTTAAATAGCTTTTTATTAGGTTTAAAAAGGCCACAGAAAATCCAATACAGTTCAATTTTAAAAATTTTTAACATTCTAAGAGATTGCATCAAATAAATATAAATAGAATTAGAATCTAAAGAAGTATGGTTAATGGCTATATTATGATTTTTTTACTCTTTTTTTTGAACAAAGCAAAATAATGAATTGAATTTATTATATTTAGACATTTAGTAGTAACATTATAATAAAATATATACGATGATTTTTTAATTCAAACAATATTTCTATTAAATATAAGTATTAACTACTTTTGCAAATAGATTTTTTTGTTGTAGAAAAAGGCATTAGTTTAGTAAAAAAGAGTGCAACTCAATATGTAGTTTTATAAAGCCATATTATAAAAATATGGCTTTATGACCAATTTAAATGAGTCATATAGTCATATGATGTTACGTCTCATTCGATTAAAAATACTTTAAAAGAAAAACTATTAAACTCTAGAACCCAACTCTAAAATCATAATCATATTTCAGGTAAGTTTATTATAAATAAATAATGTTTTTTTTCGAATCATTAGATGAGAGTTCTTACGAAGATGAAAGAAAAACCCAAAGCATGATAAATAGAAGAGAATTAAGGGATTCAAATAATATATTTGATCTTCCAAAAAAGAGTAGGAATGTTTAATATTTTGAATACATATATGTGTGTATATATAATAATCAAATTTTTTTTAGATTTCTACAAAATTTTCGTATAAATAAGGAGCAGTTTCAAATGATTTTGTATATTGTTCCTTTTAATAGTTCTTCTAGGCAGCAATCCCACCAATGTTACAATTAGCAACAACACTAAATTTACTGGCTAGCGGCGGTTACCAAGTCAACGTTGAAACCAACAAAGTTTTAGGTGTGGCACAAACAACAGATTTATTGTATGTCGGTACTTAGAGTATTCCACTTGGCTTTTTCCCTTATTGTTAAGTAATTGAAATCAAATAGAAAATATTAAATGTTGGATATTATCTATGTATTAAAATTGGACATTATAACAGGAATTAAAGTAAATAGAAAAAAAATTTTTTTCCATCAAATAAATTGTTTTTTTTTGTTAATTTTTTTAATGTGTGTACCTAGGTAAAATGTATTGAATATTAAAATATATTAATTTAATATATAGTTAAAAATCTTGAAAGACACAATGAACAACGGATCTCTGTAGAATTGTTATGGGAGGAAATTTAAATTGAAACACATTTTTAATTTAAAAAGAAAATTTTATTTTTAGCGTTATAATTAATATATTGATATAAAAATTAAATTTAAATTTTTTTTAACAATTAAATTTAGCAACTTAACTAAGCAAAGATAACAAGACTACTAACTTTCAAAAATCAACGTCACATATGTATATCTACTAAATTTATTAAAAGATTTTCAATACCTCTGTGTCCAATCCTATTTCAATTCTGAACTCTTTATCAGAAATTTTTGAAAAAATTATAAAAAATAGATTTGATACTTTTTTGCGAAATAATCCTATCTTGCACAGCCAACAATTTGATTTTGAGGAAAACTCGAACACGACAGCTGCATGCTTAGAACTAAATGATTTTATAACTAATAATATTGATAAAAAAAAATATGTTGCATGTGTTTTTTTAAATCTGCCAAAAGCCTTCGATTGCGTGGACCACAGAGTACTGCTGCATAAGCTGCACATGGTAAATTTGAATTGAAGTAAATTTTTTCAAATCATACCTAGAGAATAGAGAGAGTTCGAATTAATGATAAACTCAGTAATAGTGCCACTGTAAAAAGGGAGATCCGCAGGGCTCTATTTTAGGCCCAATTGTTTTTAAACTTTATGTAGACAACATTTCTCGACTATTGTGAAAAGGAACAATTCAACTCTACGTTGACGACGCAGTAATTAAATATGCTGAAGCTAGCGAAGATTGTTAAAGAGATCAATCATAGATGATCTTGCGTTGATAAATGGCTTAGTAGATATAAACTTTTACTAAATACAAAAAAAAACAAAAATCCTTCTATCTGAGAATAAATTTTTCAATGATTCTATCGTCACCTATAAAACCTATGTCTTGGAGATAAAAAAAACTTTAACCTTTTGGGTTTGATTTTAGATAGCAAATATAATTGACAAAATGATATCAACCATGCCTGTAAAAAAATTAGTCCGTACATTTTTATCTTGCGGAGACTTAGAAAATTTTTTCTAAAGACGTACTTTATATTATTTATTCATCTTACATTTTGTCAAACATCATATACCTTAACCCCATTTGAACTGCGCTTCCCAATCTGCTGTAAGTAAATTGGATATCTTACATAAGCGGGCAATAAAGGTAATGCACTTTTATCCTATAAGATTGCCAACAAATACCCTACATTCAGACCAATATGTCAGTTTATTAAGTATTTGTAAGAGTGAACTATATTTAATAGCATATAAGATTATTAATAACAAAATAAAATATAATTTTATATTAAATAAAATGATTGATATACACAACCACAACACAAGAAATAAGTGCAATTTTAAGTCATCCCTAATGACACACACTTACGTTAACATATATTTTTACCATTCGTAGTGGCAAAGTTAATTGCCAGCTTCCCTTACACGCCTGTTTGGACAGAATAGCAAAGTAAATTGCAATATTAGGAAATGATGGAAATTACTGTAAAGTCAATAGCAGTTCATAAAGAAATTAATAAAAAAACGATTTAATTTTTCCTATTCATTCCTTGATCAACCATGATTTTATTCTGAAAGTCTATAAAAATCAATACTACAAAATACAAAAATATAAAAGTACAAAAATTACAAAAGTCAATAAATTATATTAATTTTTTGCTTTGTTCTTAGAATCATAATTGGAAGAAACATACAATTATATATTGGTCTAATGTCACACTATCCATATGCAATGATATTCTGTATTATCAACCAAAATATTATTACCATAAATATAATTGCATACAAATGATTAATTTACATTATAAATTATAACGTTTTAAAATCTAAACGAAATGTGTACTTTGATATTCTTCTTATTTATTTAAACAATTGTACATAGTAAATGCACTTGTTGTTGTAAGATACAGATATTTGCAATTGAATATGTGACCTGACCAAATCTTATGTCAGTATTTTTATGTTTTTTAGTTTTAGAGTTATTTTGGTACTGTTGAAATTACAGTCATGGAAATAATTATATGAACAAGTCAAGATATACTATATTTGGTTGTGGCAACCTTACTCAGATGGAAGCTAATATGTATTACTTCGGTCCTTCTTAGGCTTTAATTTTTGTATCAGATGTTAAATCTGAATTTTCCACGGTTCTAGAAGCAGCTGTGTCAGATGTTGAATCTTAAACATGTTTAGTCATTATGTTTGAATATTTCACCGTATTATTGATGGATGCACATCAAAAAGATGATAACTTACCGGTAGGTAGTCTACGTCCCCACGTCATAATATAACCATTAATCATACTCTTTAGATTCTAATTCTATTTTTATTTATATTATATAATCTCTTAGAATGTTAAAATCAAACTATGTTTATTACTGTCTACAATGTCAATAAGTATTTGCAATAACCACGTGACTACAAAATTTTCTTGCTAGCCCATATACCTTTACAAAAATTTACTAAAATTGTAAAAACTGGATATTAAAATAATTCATCATGTACGAAAAAGACAAATAATTAAAAAAAAAATAAATATTTGAAATCGAAATATACTAAAATTCAAGTAAAATTTACATATACGGGTACACACCCGTATATACTCATAATTTGAATTTCAGTTCTCTGTATATCTAATTTAATACATTATATTCGCACACAAACGCATTCATTTTAGTACCCAAAATTTATTTACTTATTTTTTTATTCTAGTTCAAAATATACATTTACTTTTTGGAATACACTATTTTTAATTACACGTGAGTGTGTTGAAAACTCATACAGCTAGTAACTGGTGTGGAGTTCCCGTTTCTCCATTTTGCTTCGTGTAGTTGTCTTTTTATACCCTACACATTAAGTATAGGATATATTAACTTTGGTATGGTGTTTGTAACCACCAAAAGGAAGCGAGTTAGGTATAGACATATATATATATTCTGAATCAGGATCACCTCCTGAGTCGATTTAGCGATGTCCGTCCGTCCGTCCGCCCGTACGCACGATAAATCAAAAAACAATGATGCTATTTTGATGAAATTTATAATGTAGGTTAACAATGACTAAGGTAAGGCGGGGATTGTAAATGGACGAAATCGGACCATGCGTTCGTGTACCTCCCATACAACTCCCAAAATCGAATACGCATATCTTCGAAATTGATAAAGATAGAAACTTAAAATTTTGTACGAGGCTGTGTTTTCCCGAATCCCTGATATCCCTAAAGTTTGAGATGAATTGGAGTGGTAGTTCGGGTGGCTCCCATACAACTTTCAAAACCGAACAAGCATATCTTCGAAATTAATAAAGATAGAAACTTAAAATTTAGTACTAGGGTGTTGTTTCCTGAATCCCTTATTTGTTCAAAGTTTAAGATGAATTGGAGGAGCTGTTCGGGTACCTTCCATACAACTCCCAAAACCGAACAAGCATATCTTCGAAATTAATAAAGATAGAAACTGCAAATTTGATACCAGGGTGTTGTTTCCTGAATCTCTGATTTGCCTAAAATTTCAGATGAATTGGAATGGTTGTTCGGGTATCTCCCACACAACTCCCATGACCGAACAAGCATATCTTCGAAATTAATAAATATAAAAACTTCAAATTTGATATAAGAGTATTCTATGTTCTGATGATGTCTCTAAAATTTGAGATGAATTGGGGTGGTGGTCCGGGTGCCTTCACACACTCCCCAAGACCTTACAAGCATATCTTCGAATTTAATAAAGATAGAAACCTGAAATTTTGTGCAAAGGTTGTAAAAGAATTTATTTTTTTTAGCTTATATTAAATACCTAACTAAAATAACTTATTGATTTTTAATTTAATTTGAATTTTTAGGTGTAGGGTATAAATAAGTCGGTTGCATCAACTTACTGTTACATTTACTTGCTTTTTAGATATTTTATTCCCAGCATTATTTTGACAGCTTGTTACATTAAGTAAATAGAGTTGTGTTTGCTTTTATATACTTGATCGCCTTTTTCTTAAACTCTGCAACATTTTTACTTTCGGCATAGTGTTACATATATTTATGGCGGTTGGAAGCAAACTGTTTTTATGCAGTTGAGTTCTGCTGCTAGCTTTGGCTAGAAGTTCACATTCTTGTGGTGCTGTAATCCCTGCTGTAATTAAACATGCCTTTGACTGCTTTCTTTAAAATTTGCTCACATTTATTAATTAGCGTATCAGAGCAAGAGGACCAGTTGATGATGTTGTATCTAATGTTCGGGATTACGTGGGCGTTGATTATCATTCTGGCTATGTTTGGTATCAGCGTGATGTTAGACCTTCTTAATACTCCAATTAGAGGAACGAGTTTACTCGGTAAGTGATCCACGTGATGGGACCATTGTAGTTGTTGGTTCAGAATGATCCCCAGATGTTTCGCCACCTTTATCCTCTCGACCCTTATATCATTAATCTTGATGGCCGGATCAATTACTTGTTTTTTCTTATTTGCGAAAAAGAGTAGTTTGGTTTTATTTTCGTAAATAGTTAAAAATAGTTAGAATTCCAAGTCCAAAATTTCTTTGGATCACCGTTAATTTGTTCTTCTATCTCCTCTTTATTTTTCCCACTATACAAAAAGTACATGTCATCCGCAAAAATATTGTACCTGCATCTTAGTCTAGCGCATTTTATGTTATTAATATATAGCAAATAAAGAGTAGGTCCCAGATTCGATCCCTGTGAGACCCCGCACTGAAGGATCCTCGCTTCGCTTTCAACCCCTTTGATTCTTGTGCTGACTGGTCTATTGCTGATAAAACTTCTGACAAGATTGTTCGGTATATCTCTAACCCCGGCGGTATCCAGACTCTGAAGCAGAATTTCGTAGTTGATCGTATCTAATGCTTTTTTCATGTATAATATAGCTGCAACATTATTATTTTTCTCTAAGTTATCGTTGACGTAGTTGATCATGTCCAATGGAGCCGCTTCCGTGTTTGATGAGTTCTGGAACCTTATCGAAACCAAATGTTTGGTTCACGAAGTTTACTAACTTCTTGTTTATTATTTTTTCGAAGATTTTTGCGATGGAGCAAAAGTAGTGATATAGGTCTGTAGGTTGACATATCCTTCTTGTTGCTATTTTTAAGAACCGGAACAATTATCGCCCTCTTAAGTATGTCTGGAAAGACACCCGTTGATAGCGCTGAGTTTATTAACTTTGTGAGAAGTGAAAGTCTAATGTTTCTTATATCTTTGTTTTGTTTGGTGATTACGTCCGCTCCCGGAGAGGAAAAGATTTTTAATTGGCTAATAGTCTCTTTAACTTCAAGGATATCTGTTGGGAACAGGAACATTGATCGATCTTTAATTGTATTATGAATAAGAATTCCATTATTAGTGATTTTACTCTCCAGAGTGGATTCTACCATTTTGAAGTAGTGGTTAAATGCATTCGCTATATCTTTTGCATTGGTTGTCTCAGAGTTGTTTACAACAATTGCCGAGATTGGTTGCTTAGGTCGGTAACTTTATTCTTGGCCCTTATGTAGTTACACTTAGTTACTTCGTCATCCGGCCGCTTTTTTATTTTTTTGTACCATTTGTTTCTTACATTTATTGCGTTGATTATTCCTTCGTCAATCCAATCATTCCTTCTGCTTTTTACTTTTTTCTCAGTTATCGCGTTAATTTTCGCTATACTTGTATAATTCCGATCAATTCAGCTATAACTTGTATGGTATTGTTGTTGATTACGACTGTCACTAATTCGTTCATTTTTTTGTAATTTATGGTTTTTATAACTGCATCTACCATGAGGTTTAGTCGCTTTTTTATCTTGCCTATTTTGAACTTCAGTACCTTGTGATTGAAAACGGCTACGTCAAACAATTCTATAGTTATCACATGCTTATTACTGCTTAAGTTCGTGACGACGTGATCGATTAGCGTTACCGCCGAGCACGTGACTCTTGTTGCCTATAGTTCATCTATCACTACTATTAGTGATCTAGCCAGAAGCTCCGGTAATACAGTTGACATAGTTTTGCGTTAGGTTATTGTTTTTGAGCAGGTCAATGTTAGTGTCTCCTATATATGTTATATTTTGGTATTTCTCCAGTACTTGTTTTATGTAATCACAGAAAGAATCTGTCGTTATTGCTCCTGTAAGCAGTTTCTATTGCTATCTTTGGATTGGTGTCATTGATCTGTATAACGCACGCGCTGCGGTTTTGACTTTTATCTAATATGTCGAATTCCAGAGAGTTCCTTAAGAATATGACCGTGCCGCGTCCTATGTTTTCGTTGCGACAGTTGTAGACTGCTTTAAACCATTCGATGTTGTAATATTTTTCTTCGTTTTCGTATAACCATGTCTTATTACCTACGATAACAGCGACGTCTTTATTATTTTTAAGAAATATCTTTATCTCATCTAATTTATTTCTTATACTTCTTAAGTTGAATTCTATCCTATTTATGGTGTTCCGATTTCTATCCTATTTATGGTGTTCATCTTGTTGGATTGTTCTGATGTACATGCGCATATTAACTTATTACCAATTATACATCGTTCTTGCACGTAGCATTTCTACTTGTTTCTCGTAGATAGGGGTTTGTTGTCTGAAGCCCCATGACCCTGTCCATTCATACCTCTCTCCTTACAGTTTGTGCATACGGCAGACTCGTTTTGGCAGTTAGTCGTAGGGTGATTCTCCCCACACTTTGCGCATGATTCAGCTCTTGCGCAGTCGGCTTTATAATGACCGAAGTCGTTACAATTGCTGCACCTCGGAACGTAGATGTGTGCTTTCACGAAGTGGGATTTCCAGTCTATGTTAATGTATTTATTTACAATTTTGTGATAAGTTTTTGGGTCACATTCCAAAACAGAATTAAATTTCTGGTCATATTCTTTGCAGCGTATGATTTGTATTTCATCGTCGTCGCTTATCATCGCATTTTGTGCTGCCAGGACCGCCACTATAACTTCGTTTCTCTCAAACTTTTCTTCTACTTTTATTATTTTTACTCGCGGTCTTCTTAGTTTTGTATATCTAATATTGTAGCTTATCTCTGCATTCCATCGGCTTGATGTAAATATTACCATTTTTAGTTTCCTGTATCGTGGTAATTCCTGCTCATAAAATTATATATTATTTTGATAGGTGTTGTTTTTTCGGATATGTTTGCCCTACACACAGGTCACAGTGATGTGAATAAACTAAGAAAATAGATTGTATTACCTACCTTTGCAAATAGATTTTTTTGTTGTAGAAAAATGCATTAGTTTAGTAAAAGAGAATGTAACTCAAATATGTTGTTTAATAATATAATGTAATACTAAGCATTTACATAATATGTATATATTTATTAACACAAAGATGGAAGTTTGACATTTACATATGTAAAATTAATTGTTTAGTAGTGAAATCAAAAATTCAAATTGAATATATGTATGCATAAGAGAAAGAAAGGCAAAAAATATTGAAACCCTCTCATACGTACATTTTAATATTTCAATAAATTATAAGCCCAGCATGTGACCGAATTTTTTTTTGCTACTCGAAAAAAGAAAAAAACTTAATTTAAATTTTATTATTTAAAAGAGATTGGGTTCGAATTAACAATAATAACAATACAGTATAACAATACAGTATATTTATAATAACAATGTATTTATAATAACAATACAGTATATTTTAAAAAACATTTTTTATTCGTCGGGCGCTCGTCATGTGATGGGTCTTTTCACTAGTATTATAATAAAGTTTAAAACATCATTGACGTTCATAAAATATATTAAAAATATATTAACAAAGTTATAATAAAGTAATTGATTATTTTAATTTCTAAACTCATAAAAAATCAATATTGTTTGATTGAAAATGCAATTGCAAATACTATCACATTCCTTTTAAAAAAGTTAAAAGCAAACATTACTGTATTATTTACCACACTACCATAAAATAGATCTTAAATCTAGATTAATAGGTAAAGATGGCCTTTGTCATGGGAAAAATGAATGCCATATCGCACCGAAAATCATGCCCACCCCCATATCACACGACTTATATTTAGATTGATGAGTTTTATGTAGGTCATTTTTGATTACTACTTACTAGGTCAGAAACATGTTTTGATTGTTTTGGTTTAGATTTTAAGTTAGGTTATAAGCGTAGGTTACTAATTTATAAGTTCCAAGTGGTTATATAGTAGGAAGTTAATGTTGTTGGTACTGTGTAAATTGGCAGGTAGGGTTAGTGAACTTAATAAGTTTAGGATATTTAGGTTTTACAATAAATTCATTGTACTTTGTAATAGCATATCGTACAAATAGTAAGAAAAGATTTTTTGCAAGTCCAATCAACATCTTTTTATTAAATTCGTATGCTTAATAAAAATAGGAATATAAAAGAAACGAAAAAAGAACTTATTAATCTTATTATGTTAATGCCGAAAAATTAATTTAATTTGTAAAATAATTACATTTGAGTTTAATAGTTTTTTTTTTAGAGTATTTTAAAAACCCTCCTCATTATCACAAAAATTATTCAATATTTTCAAAATGTTTTAAATAATTCCCTATCAGCCTCGTGGCGGCCTTCACGGCTCTTTCTTCGAGCCACTCTTCATCCTTCCCCTTCAAAACTCCCTTCGTGCTTCTCTTGAAGGATTGGGGCCTTCACAAAATTTGTTATTATTTTGCACAGTCAGAATATTTATCGTATGAAAATTTGAAACCGCATGTTTTCAAATTCTTTGTTCTGTAAAAATGAGATACATAAATTATTAGAAAATAAAGGTTGCCCTTTTCCGAGTTCTGCCTAAATGCATCTATTTGGAGGAATTTTATATTTGATTACGAAACCAAGGTTGTCCCTTTTCCCAGAATCTTTACATATATATATTCTGGAAACAGCCGATATCCTGATTTTGTAACCAACTGTAAAATATTTGCTTAGTATTTCCTTTTATACAAACATTTTTCAACATCGGTGAAACAACAATTATACAAAAAAAATTATATTGTAATCAGAGAATAATTTAATTATGGCTTTATGACACAAAATGTTTTATAACAAGTAAATGTAACAGTAAGTCGATGCAACCGACTTATTAATACCCCACACCTGAATAATTCGAATTAAATTAAAAATCCATAAGTTTTTTTGGCAGCTGCTTGAGCTTCTTCCCTTTTCTGTTTTATTCAACTCGAATTTCAGGAACGTAAAAGAGGCATCCTCTTGGGATATCCTTGACATCTTTGTAAAAAATTTTACGTTTCTATCATTAATTTCGAAGATTGTTAGTCCTTGGAAGGTGTGTGTCAGGTACCCGAATTGCCACTCCAATTCATCGAATCCATCTCAGGAACATAAAGAAAACATGCCAGAACACCATTGTACTAAATTTAAAGGTTTTACTTTTGTTTGCTTTGGAGATATGCTTGTTGCTCTTTTGCTCATCCGGAAGCTTCCAAAATCCGAACCCAAGGACCAAATCCTCTCAAATTTCAGAGACCTAAATCAAACATGAAAGAACATCATTCTGCCAGATTTAAAGGTTATATCTTTGTTGTTATAACTTAGCCTTTCTTTCGTAATTAGCAACCTACTATATACATTTCATCAATATAGCTTTATTAGTTTTTGAGTTATCGTGCGAACGGGCGGACGGACGGACATCGTTAAATCGGAGGTGATCCTGATTCAGAATATATATACATGTCCATATCTAACTCGCTTCCTTTTGGTGGTTACAAACACTATACCAATGTTAATATACACCAAACCAATGTTAGGTGTAGGGTATGAAAATATAGTTATATGACCCATCCAAATAAGTCTTTATGACATCCCACCCGTATTATTATTTGAAACGGTAAAATACTTCATAAACAAAAAGGCAGAAAATAGAGAAAGAAGGCACTACAAGTTTCGATGATCTCCTCAAATCAAGGAGTCTAGAATTTTGCTTTTCATTAATAAACATTTTTTTTATATATATTATTGTAAATTTTTATTATAAAATTATATTACAAAATTTTTTACGTTACTATATACTAATATTTTATATTACTACTTAGCTTAAAAATATCATAAAATATTTTTTTATAAATTTAATAAATTTAATTATGCATTAAAATAAAAATTAATAAAATTTCCATTAAAAATTTTATAATGTAGCTTTAATGTAAACAAACATAAGCAAAAAAAATGTATAATATATTTTCTTGCAAATACAGAACCAGAACATGCACCCAAACTTATATAGAAGAAAAAGAGAGAGAAATATTCGAGAACTGGGATGATATTGAGGGTGACTTAAAAATAGAGAGAGCCAGAAAGCTAAAAGATTTGATAAAACACATAAAAACATATTTAAAACCTAAAACACAAACATTACAATTAATACTAGCAAACACAATGGCACCTTTTATAAAACAACAGCTTTAAAACATTACAAATATTAGCAAACGTGTCACAATTTGAAAAGGACATACATCTCTCCACTTTTATGGGCTTATAGAATTTTATGCTGGCACCTTGAATGCCTATGGTGAAAAATATAAAATATTAAAATTTATAACAGGCACTAAACTCTCAGAAACAGTAAAAAGATGGCTAATTACAAAAGAAGAAGAAACTACAAGGCAAAGACAAGACAAAAACATTAGCTGCGAGTTTTAAAACAAGTAAGAATGCAGGTAAGATTCAGAACCATACAATAAAGTTAATGCATGGTAATCAAGTGGTAAACACCTTCGCAACAAGAATAGAGACACTCATTGTAATGAAATACAAATATTACAACAAAGTGAAAACAAAAGAGGCATAATAAAATGAAATGAAAAATAATAAATAAAATGCATAATAAAATGAAAAATAAAGAGGCATAATCAAAATTTAACGACCAATTAGATCTAAATACATTCAAAAATGGCCTAAATGAAATTATTAAAGCAATAATCCTACCAGCAAGAGCAGAAATTGATAGAATCGCTCGGCAAAACAAAGTTATGCATTTTAGAGCAAATAACTTTAGAGATCAATACAACAGGCGATATAGACCAGAAATTATAAAAATAATCATAATAGTCATAACAGCAATAATAATCAAAATAATAATAACAATTATAATAATTATAATAACAATCACAGCAGATGCTAACATAAGCAGCAACAAAACAACCAGGAAAACTTCAGCTCTCCCGGCCGAAAAATTTCGAGGCATGTCGACAGCATGCAAAGGAGTACTCAAACACAGTTCAACAAATACGATAATCAGCATAAAAGTATTACAAATGTGCAACAAAAGTATTAAAAAGTATTAAAAATGTGCAACAGCAACAAAAGTATTACAAACATTTAATCACATTAAAAGCAAATAATAATAGTAATGAATTGAAATCTAATAAATAAGGAAGAAGTTGTGTTTGTTTGTTTGTTGTTTATGCCCTTTTCACGCAAAAACGACCAGTCCGATTTCAACTAAATTTTGCAGGAACATTTCTACGATCCCGGAAGGAGTTGTAGGCTATATATCGTTTTGGTTCATTAACCCATTGCGGTACGAAAGTATTTTAAAACTACCTAAACGGTTTGACTGATTGAGTTGAAAATTGTCACAAATATTCTTCTTAGCTTTTGGGGTGTTAGCAAAGAAATTTGGTTGCAATATGTTACTCATATTCGGCCTGGCGGGCTTCCAAAAAAACTTTGTTTCCGATTTTGTATGATGGTTTTATGGTCTGAAAAAAAGCGTGTGAATTTTTATGAAGTTCTGGTAACCCGTTTGGGCATGAGAGTCGAACGAAGCTCAATAAAATTTTTTTGTTATCCTGCTTAGACGGTTTAATCAATTGATTTGAAAATTCACAAAATTCTCCCTCTTTAGCAGAAAAACTCAGTAGGTTAATTTGGTTACGATCCATTAACCCATTTCAGCACGTAGTTTTTAATTACATTGTTGTCGCGCTTAAACGGTTTAACCAATTGAGTTAAAAATTTTCAAAAGTGTAGCTTTTTACTACAAAGGCTTCCTGAGTTTATTTCGTTACGATACATTGACCCATTGCAGCATCAAGCCTCAATGAAGTTCTAATATTATTTTTTATATTAAGTATTGCTTTTTAAGACAAAGCTCATTCTGTTAATTCTGCCGTGATATGTTAACCCATTTCGCACTACAGAGTAATTATCAAAAAAATATCTCATTTTTGTCCAATTTGATAGGATGAATTTACGGTTCTAAATAAAGCATGTGACAAATTTTTGTTAACGTTTGTTAATCCATTTCAGCACGAGTACCTATTAAAAATATCCTGCCCAATTTTTTATACTGTTATTATTATTAAAAATATATTTCCAACACTCTATACGTTTGTCTATATTATTTTTGATATTCCATAAAAATCTTTCAATGCCAATTTCGAATACATAATAGTAATTACAATAACCTTTTTAAGTATCTTAAAAATACTGTGTTTAAGTTTTAACAACATAACATTTTCGGCAGTTTTAATTGTATCAGACATTTGCTTAAACCAAGCAGCAGTTATGTTGTTAATTTAGTGAATATCACAATTAACTGAAAAAGTCATCATTTACAAGGGTTAGTATGTTTGTAAATGATGATACTTAGATATTTAATTAACTTAATACTTAATTGGTCATTACCACTGTTAGTAAAAAACACTTGAAGTTGTTTGGCAGCTATGACTTCCCGCAGAATTAAAGATCATAAGAAAGTAATTTAAGAAAAGAATAAGCAGGATTCAGAAAAAAAAGAAGTTGCACAGAACACTCTTATACAATAAGAGTTAAAGTAGAACAGTCTAATGAATATAATTCACCATTATATCTGGCATTTATTGACTTCACAAAAGCATTCGATACACTCAATAGAAATTCAATTTCGAAAGCGCTGCAGATAAAAGGAACCCCAGAAAAATAATTAACATATTCAGTGCCATGTATACGAATTAACATATTCAGTGCGGAAACTCAAGTTCTACACAAAGGAAAAGTGAACATACCCTTCAATATCAATAATGGAATTACACAAGGATGCCCAATCTCGTCTATCCTGACTAATAGTGTAATTGACATAGATATAAGGAAAACAATTAATGGACATGGTATTAACTGTAATATCTAAATATAAGAAATCATAAATAAACTAGAAGATTTAAAATATGCTGACGATATATGCCTCAAAACTCATATATATGACGACTTGAAAGAGAAACTAAAAGGATTATACAAAAACTCAAACGAAGTGGATCTGCAAATAAATATTAACAAAAGAAAAATTATGAGATGCAATACTAAAAGGCAGAGAGGGCTGAAATAGATAATACACGAATTGAAGATGTGAAAGTTTCGGATATCTGGACAGGATAATTGGCATTGATGGAGCAACCATGAGAGATATAGATAATAGACTAGACAAAGCAAGAATGGTATTTGTTCGATTGAGAAATATCTGTAAATCCTCTCAGATCTCAAGAAATACAAAACTGAGAAATTTCAATGTCTGTGTTAAATCAGTGATGTTATATGGGTGAGGAACCTGACTACTCACTAGTAGTCTTACTAACTGAAATACTAAATAAATTGCGGGTCTTCATAAACAAATGCATCCGAATAATCTGCCAGGTATTCTGACCAAACATAGAAGCAAGGAAAACATTACTTCCCTAAGGATTTGCGAGATTGTTAAAATAAATATTTTGCAATAACAAATTTAAGCTAAACTTATTACAAGTTATAAAAAAAATATATAAAAAAAAAATTAATAAAAAAAATTCGAAAAAAAATTTAAAAGAATGAAACATAAATCTTAATTTTTAAATGCTTTTTTTACTTGAACAATAATACATAATGTAAGCAATTTTATTGTTGTTTCTTCTTTTACCATATGCATATATTTATATTCTATTTATATGACTACAGCTATTACCTATTATCTATGTATATTCTTATTGAAAACGCGCTATTTTTATTGCAAATAGCTTTTAAAAATAAAATTAAAAATATATACATATATTTATATTACACATATATACATTAATGCAACAAAAGTCACTTCTCTTATTCTCTTCTTAGTACAATGCCTTTCTATGCAAGATAAAATAAAAATTAAAATGAAACAAACGCACAAATTTTCTATATTATAAAGTAAACTTAATGTAAGCAATTATATTATTACCATGATATAAATTTTGAAAAAAGAAAAAACAAATGAAAAGCGTATAATAATATGAATACATATGTATTTTAATACGCTTGGAATGGAAGGAAGCAAAATTTTGCTTCTTCATCATATTCCTTTTACAAATTTACAAGACTAAGAAAAAAAGAACAAAGCAAAGGGAAAAATAATTAAAAAAAAACAAAGAACACAATAATAAAAAAAGCGAATTTGAAAAAAAAAATACAGCCGTAATAATACTTAACTATAAAAATAAATACGCAACACAATACATACAGTCTACAGATACTACACTACAGCGGACAGCCAATATAATTTTGTCTAGTGTTTCATTCTGAAGTCATTCTGTAATCTATATTTCTGTAATCTTTATTTCTCTTTCAAATTCGCTTTTTCTCTGTTCAAACAAATTTAAACTTAAATAATTTAATTCTAAATTCTTTCTATTGCATGCATATATTTAATAAAAATGAAAAATAAAAATATTAAAGCCAAAAAGTATGGTGAGAAGACAACAGCTGTTTATATATCAAAATTTTAGAGAATCGTTAAAATTTAAATAAACTCTTATTACGTAAATACTTTGTTTTTATTTACGAATAGTATTTTCAAATACAATAAACTTGTAAATATTTCTAAATAATTTTTATCAAAATTAGAATTTAATAATTTGAATTTACATTACATTTAAATGGAAAAGACTGATTTTGACAGTCTATATTGACATACATTGATTAATACATGTGTATTTACGAGTATGTATGTATTTAAAGATATCTTAATGTAATTATATTTCTACAAATTTTTTTAGGTCTGGTCTATTAATTTACTCTGATACTAAAGTTAAAAACTATATCATATTTCTGTGAAAATGGAGAATGAATTCTGTATTATCGATTTCTTATTAAAATCCAATTGATTTTTTATTGAACCAGAATTAAAACTTGTATCAAGGATTTTAATTTATCTTATTAAGTTATTACGACTGTATCTCTTGGTTAAGAAGTTCTGAAGAAAAAGTCAAATTAATTTATTAGCCATGTCTTCTTTTTGCCACTGAAAAAAAAATTTGTGGAATTCAACAGATATTAGCGAAATCATTTTTCGTAAATTTTTTGAATGTTGAATTTTTGATTGTCAAACAGACAATATTTCGCACATCTCCTTGCCCTATTCTGAATATTACCGCACGCCACTGCCAACAGCTAACTCTGGAGTGTGTGCAGGGAAGATCTTATTGAAATTCAAATAAGAAGAAAAAAATTAAGATAGATCGGACACATAATCAGGCGACCGGAAAACATGTTTACCGGAGAAGCCCTGGATTGGCAACCACAGAGAGGAAGAAACATAGGCAGACTAGAAACGGCTTAAAAGAGCAATATTGAAAGAGATTGGCAAAATTAACAAATCATAGTCCCAAGTTAAAGCTATATCACAAAATAGAAACAGATGGAAAGGCATAGTGTATGCTCCCTGCGGGAGTTGTAAGTAGAAAAAAAAATCACATACACGATATAGATATGGTGAAACACATACATTAAAGATCTGGACTGAATGCAGCAGATGCAAAATAAAGCTAGAAAAAATTTGTTTTAAATATCACAGAACAAGTTTTACCAAAATAATTCATAATTCCCATAATATTACATATATCCCTCTATTACATATAAAATGCAAACTAGGTATCCAAATTTATATGATGCTGACACAGAAATATTAATAAAACTTAACACCAATGTTTAATAGAGAATATCAGAATTGCAATACAAGATCTGCTACAGATATTAGAATAATGTCATCAAAAATTAGGTTTAAAGGGCTGGAAGCTGTTTTTCAATTTAGGATATGCAAATTTTAATAATTTACTAAATGAAATAAAAGCAGAAAATAAATTAGATATATTTAAGAAAAAAATGAATTTTATTTACCTAAATAAAATTTAAAAATCAATCTAGTTAATATGTACAAATATTCACAAATGCAAAAGCAATCTTGCATTTCGAAGCAACACCCTGTACAAATAATCGGCGGAACACAGACCTACTATTGCACACCCAAAATTGATCTGGGTCAACAACTCTATGTAAGGATTGCTTGCAGAGATGATTGCTCTAATAGCATCTCGTGTGCCACCGAAAGCGACATAATAATCTATTTTTGCAGATGCAAAATATATGGCAAAAAAGATTTATTGCAGTTTCCTTTGTGGAATAAAATATTCGTGTTTGGATGAAATTGGCTGACTTTAGCTTTGTTTACTAATCAGAGGCTCTGATAATTTATATAGTCGTTATATATAATAAGCTTATCTAATTTAACCTAGCTTATGCAATATTTAGTCAGACGAACAGAGACATGCATAGACATTGTTTAATTAATTCACTAATTTTTCTATACTTATACCATCTATTCATTTCAGTCTAATGATATCTGCTTAATTTTATGCGATACCACACCCACAATATACACGTCGGTATGGTTCAGATAATAAATATTTAAAAAAATTTTAACTTAAGTAGATCATCGGTATGTTTGAGTTTGCTTATATAACTGAAATTATTATAAATATATTAAATTTGTTATTAATGTATACTTACCCACCACTGGCTGGTAAATCAACATATAAAGGCCTTAATGGAGGTCCCATAGGACTATCAAATGGGGGTCCCATTTCTAAGAGAATTTTTGCCATAGTGCGACTCCATATTTTTGCTCCACCCTTTATTGCAACAATAAAATAAACAGCGTCGTTTCTCTCAGGAAATATAGGCAATTCACTCAAATTTAAAATTTGTGGTTGCTGTAATTGTTTGTTACGTAAAAGCAACCTTTCTTGATTATGTAATTGTCGCGATAACTTAAATGTTGATGACACTGGTAATGATGGCGTTGAAGATGATAAATCACGCCTTTTGTCAACCGGGAAAACTTCAGGAAAATTTTCAGAATTGTTTTCCATTGAAATTTCATGGTTCTGACTTAAATTTGGGAAATATGCTTGCTGAACATTGCTCTCAATATTATTATTACTATACTGAAAAGTTTTTTGATACGAGGATGATTGTGTTAGTGTTAAATCTGATTTATTTAAATCGTTTGGTAAAGTAAAATTTTGCTGCTTTTGATGTCCATATCGAAGAATAGAAAAATTTAGCAGACTTCTTTCTTTATTTAAATACGACGAATTATTTGTACTGGATTCAGCTATTGATAGTAGTATTAAACTCGTTTGATTTAACACAACAAGAATAATTATAAAATTTCCATTGGAAAACATTTTTTATTTAATATAACTTAAATTTTTTTTAAATTTAAATACTTGTTCAATTTTTATTTATTTTTCTGTTACTTAAAATTAAGTTTTCATTCTCTTATGATTCATTTTTATTAATTAATTTTTTAACGATTTAAGCATTTAAAATATAAATTTATTTTTAATAATAAAAATGTTGGTCATCTACGTAATTCTTCATTTAATATCATTATGCCTCTTTAAAATTCAAATATACCACTAAAGCAAGTTTTTATATGCACGTTAAAATATGTATGTAGATGCAAAATATTGGTAAACTTAATATTTTTTTTTTAAGACTTTTTGTATTGCATTAAAATATCTGCAGTTTTTATTGGTCAATTTATTGATTAAATTCTAGTATTGAATCAAAATTCAATGACATTTTATACTTTATGTTAGATGGTGTGTTTCTTACTAATGCTTAAATATAACTTAATTTCAAATTGTTAACTTTGACTGGTTTTTGCTTTTTTGCTTGAATTTTTTTTGGCAATTCAGAGATCGCATAAGAGTGTCTTCCATATAAACTAAATTGAAAAAGTACAATTAAAGTATAACTAATTAACCAAAACATTTGTTTACATTTAAAGTTTAACTAATTAATTAGT
The DNA here is from genome assembly GCA_947095535.1 of Poecilobothrus nobilitatus. NCBI lineage: Eukaryota > Metazoa > Arthropoda > Insecta > Diptera > Dolichopodidae > Poecilobothrus > Poecilobothrus nobilitatus. The sequence continues at coordinate 112,253,941 of OX352773.1, forward strand.
TAATTAGAATGTATTTGGTGTACAATATTTAAATTTAGCTGACATATCTTGTTGAGTTTGTATTACAATAAACTAAATAAGGGCACATGAATTTTATATATATTTGAGGTTAAAAATATATTTATTTGTTTTTAACCGTTTTCTTTTAAAGATACCATTTTTTGTTTATGTATTTATCTGAGCGCTTTTAAACTTGTTACTTCGACTTGTTATTTTGTATTCGCTTCCCATTGTTTATTTTTTGTTTGGAGCTTATTTAATTTTAACTTGATAAAATATAATAGTACATACTATAGATCTGGAACTGAAAAAGAAAATAAATTGTAATTATTTTAAAAATAGGTATATATTTCGTATTATAACGATAAAATCTACACCACGGTCATGTCATAGAGATATTCTATGACATTCCAATCTATGAATTTTACAGTTCAAGAATAGAAACAATTCAGAAAAGGTTTTTGTATGAATGTATGAACATGAACTAGTGAATAAAATAATAAAAGTAGAGATTAACAACATAATATCAACATAACTTCTATTTTAATGACCTTAAGAACACCCGTGACTTTTTAATTTCTCTTTTTAATACAAAACAATTCTGACAAGACCAATTCTATCAAATTTTCATATATTCATTACCCTGTTCATGCGATTCCTCTGTTTACTTTGAATGTTCTGGAAAGGTTGTTCCTTACTAAGGAAGTTTAATGTACCAAGTTGGTTATAGCCCGTAAAATTTTAATTTTTTAAGAAAATTCTATAATTTACAAAAAAAGCTCGCGTAGAAATTGGTATGAGGAATAACATTAGGAGAATACTACATAAGAATTAATCAAATTATTACAACGCCATCGAATATAGCAACGAAATAAAAGGGCTCAATAATGTTACTGTAACACATTCTAGAGATCGAAATTAGTTAAACTTAAGAAGAAAAGTGTAATTCATAAAGAAATGATGTGACATTACTTACGCGGAAAAATTAATCTGAAAAGTTTATCAGTTATCAGTATTTTGTTTACATTGATTTAGTTCACATCTTAATGAATAAAAAAAAAAATTATAGTTATTTATAATACAATCGAATTAGACAAACTACGAGTATAAGCAATTGAAGCATCTTCACCAACATTTAGGCTCAGAATTTTTAATATGCATCCAAAAATCGAATACATTTAAATCTTCTTGAGAAAATTGATCGTGTAGAGATTTAATATATACATATGTAGTTCTAAAAATGTTCATATCATAAGCATAATTAATTTACAATATTTAATAGCTATGGTAACTTCATCTATCTAAAGAAAAGAATAAAAGAATAATTTTACTAATTAATTAATTAATTTTAATAAATTTTTAAAGGAATAACTTTCTTCATCTATATAAAGAAAGAATAAAAAAAATCGGGCGGGCCAAGATCCAAGATGTTTATTTATTAGAAGATACATATTAGGTCAACTAATGAATAAAATAATGAAAGTAGAGATTAACAACATAATATCAACATAACTTCTATTTTAATGACCTTAAGAACACCGGTGACTTTTAAATTTCACTTTTTAATGCAAAACAATTCTGACAAGACCAATTCTATCAAATTTTCATATATTCATTACCCTGTTCATGCGATTCCTCTGTTTACTTTGAATGTTCTGGAAAGGTTGTTCCTTACTAATGTTGTTGTTCCAACAACAACTTATTTCCTTACACAGTCGGTATAAATATGGTCATACTATTAATTCCAAAAATTTAGGCATATTATCAAGTAAGTAAATAATATTCCGATCAAGTAAATAGAATTATTCAAATTTTACAATAAAAATGTCAAGTATTCACTATGTTTTTTATCGCCTATGTATATACATACATGCATACATATTTTAAAATTAAAAAAAAAAAAAAATTTATTATAAATATTTACTTTCATAAATGATTTACTCCTTATATAATAAAGAGATATAAAGTACCGTTATGTGATAACGTCATTTAAATCTATGATCACCCCTTAGTGGAAGTTTATCCTTTTTTTTATTCAATAACAATAAAAGCAATGAAATAACAATAAAAGCAATCGTAAAAATATAATATGTACATTCATTTATTCATCTATTTACATTATTATGTTAATTCTAAAATATTAGAATTAAAAAATAATAAAAACTGTAAACAAATACAAAACAAATATAAGATTAATATTGAATCTGCTAACAAAAATTTTACCGTTTGAATTTTGCGTCATCAACAAGAGCATAGCTAACAATAATTTAGAAGGTCTGGACACTGAAATATTTGTTTGTGTTAGTAAAATACATACAAAAAAAATGAGCAAAAAGCTCAAAAAATGAGATTTCTTTAAAAAAAAATTTTTTGATTTATTTCTTTTTTTTTACCCAAAAATATGATTTTTTACGAAAATGTATATTAAGTTTTTTCGTTATGAAATACTTGCCCAAAAGTGTCGAATTTAAATTCAAATTAAAGTTTGGAATCTCTGCTACCATCTCCACAATTTACGTTATTTATATTTGTGGGGAATGGGTATAAGATAACCAGAAGCGGTCGTCGCTTTTATCCGGTATAAAAGTGGTATTAGAATCAGAACACCCAAACTCGGTACAGATTTAATAAATTTATAATAATTATCGATATATTCAATCATTAGTTTTAACTTTAAAAATTTTATAAAAACCGATTATTACTATTGATTATAATTTTGTTACTATACTACTATGTATATACAATTTAATCAATTTTATTAAATAAGCTGAAATATTAAAAAATATATCAAACCGTGTTTGTTTTGGATTTCTACAATTGGGGGCTCAACCGGGATTCCATCAAGATCCATTAGCCATCAGAATCCATCAAGATCCATTAGCCATCAGGATCCATCACGATCCATTAACCATCAGAATCCATCAAGATCCATTAACCTGCAGGATCTATTAACAATCAGGATACATCTACCATCAGGATCCACCAGCAGCACTGAACATACACAAAAGCAAAAATTAAATAGTGAACCCACACATTGGATTGTTACACTAGGAGAATCGCAAGTATATACATGAAAAAAAAACTTAATATTGAGAAGTATGTAATATAATTTCCTTTACAAAATTTGTTACCATTTAAAAAAAAAAAGAAAAGAAAACCTTAATTAAAGATATTGAAAATAAAATAAAAAGAAAAGTAAAATTGTTAAATTGTTATATTATATAGCTAAAAGGAAATAAGGGGTATTGTTTTAAAGGTTAAGATAAATAATCAAGAAAAATATTAATTCTTAAAATACTTAATTTGTTTTCTTATTTTTATTTCTCATTAAATTAACTTTAAGTGGAATTTTTTTTTTCAATTTGCATTTGTTTTACAATTTATATAATTTTTTAGCGTATTATTATATAATTCGAGAATCAAAGCTTTGTAAAGTGTGCACCGAGTTTGAAGGTTATCAAAGAAATTCAATTTCAACTATCAAATCTTGATAAATAAATTAACAAATTCAGAGGTCACTAATTTTGCAGGAATTAAAATTTGCAGGAAAGTTCAACTCTTTTAATATCGTTTAATATCGTGTTAAATAAATTGTAAATAATTTAAAAAAAAATCTCAATAATTATACTAAACATAGTTATTATAAAATTAGTTCTTTTCTTGTGAGAAGTGAAAAGATAAGTTTCCTAGTTAATTCTATTAAAAATAAGCATTGGAGCTTTTTTCTTTTTTTCTTCCCCTTTTTTTTATCCGACTGAACGAATGAAAGCTATAGGTATACGTTATAATAATTAAAGAAAGTTAACGAATCAAAGTATACTATAGACTGTACTAATAAATAACGCAATGATAATGACTGTGCTACTAGAAAATAAATCCTCCTGAAAATATACTAAATTAAGAAATTAATTAGAAATTATTATACGTGATTATACGATTATATCACAACACCGTACATAATCAGAAATTATATATATATATATAGATAACGCAAGTAGAACAAAAAATCTCTCACAATTTTTTTTTAATTCGTAGTGCCCCAAAGAAAGAAAAAAACATTGGATTAAAAAAATGAAAATATTATTCTTGCTTGTTCTTTCTCATTCTTCATTCTTCAAATTTATTTATTTCATTTTTCTAACGAAAAATCAAACAAGTCACAAATGTTTAGGTTTTTTTTTATTTAAGATTTTATTGGTACGTGTAAGGCTGTTAGATTTATTTTTTTTTCTATTCATTTCATATATTTTATGAATAGTTTATATTTTTTTATTTTCAGTCATTTTACTTTAATTTATAAAAAGAAGTAGACAAAAAAATTATTAATGAATGGAGAGTATAGGTATAGCCAGCCATATATATGTATATAGATATGTATATATACATATATGTATATGCATATTAATTTTTTCTTTGCTTAGAAAATTTTACATTTTATAAATACCTATCGAAATGTTAACCTCTGAGGGTAAATTTTTTATTTCTTTTTTATCAATTTTATCAATTTTGGTAGCGTCGGCCAAGCAGTTTTTAAAACATTTAATAGTGTTCAAGTTTTTATTAGTATTGAAACACACATTCAAATTAAAAAATTTCAAAATTTACTAAATTTCTTCGGACTAACCTTTTCTTTTGAAAAATTACTTTTTAAAATTTACCCGCCATTTTATTCATATCATACTATAACACAAATGATAATTCTAAAAAAAATAATTATATATTACCTTTATAAAATAAATGATTATATTTTATATTATGTAAATTATAATTTATAAATCATAATTATATTAATCAATTTTACTAAAAATAATAGTTTGAATTTCTTAAAATATAATTCAGTACCATTGACAAAACTAAAATCACACACTTTCAAAAAATGCCATGCCACTTTACCACTTTTAAATATTTATTACTACTACAGGTATAATATTAAAATTAATGCTAAATACTATTGCATGTAGCGCAGGTTCTACTTAATTTACGAGAATATGATTTTATATTTTGAAACATTCTAAACAGAGAATGAATATATTATATGTTCATGCTAATTAAAGCAAAAGAGATGGAAAAGATAATAAAAGTATGTAGATAAATAAAAGAGTCAGAAAAATAGAAAATTTTAATTATAAGTTTTGCAGCAAGTTAATGAATAAAATAATTGAGACAATCAAATAAATTTGGAAACAAATTCTAAACAATAATAAAAAAAATGTTTTCTTACTTTTTGAATAGAAATTATGTTCCAACTTCTTGATTGATAAATGATTAAAAACAAAAGAACTTGTGCATTATATATTTCGCATATGTATATGAACTTAACTTTAACTTTTTGTTAAACTTGTAAAACAACTTTTAATTTTTCACTTCTATAAAAAAAATTAACTTATTTTAATAACAAAATTCAAGTTATACACATTGGATAACTTACCGCTCAAATTTAACTTTTTTTATAAATTTCTTACGTTAAAATTCTTTTAACCCATAATACTAGAAACTATATTTTGAAAGGTAATTTCACAAAAAAAGTACAATTCTCTAGGGTTAACAGTCACATATTTTTTTTTTCATTTTAAATAAAAACTACAAATGCATTTCTATTGATATAAAAAACAATATTAAATACTAACGCATACATAGATAATTATATACATTTGATCAACACATAATCAGTCCATCCAAAATAGAATACACTTAAGAAATCTGAAGTAAATTATTTATATAGTGTTGCCATGTTATAATGTATAATTATTTGATTTACTTCAATTTTTAAATACAAAAGATATACTCTTTATGAGAAAATGTTAGATTGAAAGAAAAATATTAAAATACGTTTTTTGCATTATTTTTTGAATAAATAAAATATTTAAAATTAAAAACAAAGAAATACAACCAAAATCATTGATAGACAACTCTTCTAACCAGTTTTAAAATATAAAACCACAAACATTATAAATAGATTTTATTATACCATTTGTAATAATGGTGTATTTTCAAAGTGAATTCTTTTTTTTTTTTTTAATTCTAATTATAATAAATAGAATAATTTTTAAAATATTTTAATTGTTTTCGACTTTAGACTAAAGTTGTGTAACGAAGAATACATGTATTCAAGATTTGTTATCGTGTATTTTGGCTAAATTCGAGTACTACCTAAATAGTTTTAAAAATAGTTTTATAATACCTAGTAAATAATCTAATAATGGTTTCGAATTGTACAAATTATACATAAAAATAAATACTTAAAAAAATTTTAAAAAGTTTAAAAAAAAAATTTCGTGAATCATACAAATGGCAATATTGTCTTTTATTCAAATGCATTCTTCTAAAAAGAAGTTTTAAAGTTTTTGAAGAAAACAAGAAAAAAAAATATTTATCATGTACGTACCTATCTAAAATTAAAATAGAATCAAATACTCACGAGGATATTTCTTTAAAAGAACTATTGAGAAAGAGAAAAAAAGCATAGGAAAAAATTAGGAGCAAATGGGGCACTTGAAATCTGAAAAAATTTCGAGAATTGTTATTGACATTTTTTGTTCTGCTTGCGTTATCTATATATATATAATTTCTGACATAATTCAGTATACAAGTAGGGCTATCGTGCTAATTAGTTTTATTCCTGATTTTACTTACGTTTCAGTTTTGCCTAAGTTTATGCTCTTGAATTTGTTGTTAATTAATTGCCTCTCGATACTTATCGAAGTTATCATAAATTTCATTTCACCGTATAAAATAAAATTTTAATTCATAGTAATTATTATTTCAAAGTATCAATTCTAGTACCAACTGGGTTATTTAGGTAAAATTAATTTTTTTTTCGGCTATATACATGAAATACATTTTTGAATACACTATACAAGAATTTAAATAATTTTGTTCAGGCTCAAGAGTATTTATTGGGGTTGGCGTTTCAAATTTTGTGTATAATTTCGTCGCTAAACCGTTTAAATTTTGGGAATATTTTTTGGATTAAATATTTTTTTTGTTTTTATATATATCGGATTTATATTTTGTCTTTGTAGCAAGCGGTATAGTCTTAAGTCGGTTAAACTGACTGCATAAGCATTATAATTAGATTATATACAAAGCAAGTCAATTTTATATCAATTTTCTCCGCGTCATTACTCGCTCTGATATCTGGCCTATATAATACATGGATTTACCAAGTATTTTGGCGTTAATTGTGGATTTTTTTTTCCCTAAGGGAGGTGGGAATCTTCCAAAGACACCAAGAATTTCCCTCTTGGTAGTGTCAGATTCTTAATGACTAAACCCACCTCCCCCTTTAGCAAATATAATGGGACCTTTACCTGCGAACGCAGTATATTTACTAGGGAGTAGGGATAGGAAAGGATAGGAAATGGATACGGAAACATTGAATTGGGAGTGAGACTGTAAGGAAACAACGAATCCGCCTATTATTATTACTGTTTTGCTAACATTGACTAAAGCCGTGACAACAGTTACATTGGTAATTATAGGTAATTATTGAAGGCAACCCCCACTGTCACTGTAGCGGCTACTATTATTGGTATTATTCATTTTGGGTAGTATTCATATTAATATTATTATTATTTTACTACAGAGTCAGCGCCATCAGTGGATTACAACGTGCAGCAATATATAACACCTTACATGATATAACCAAAGATAGCTGCACTGTGGTAGCTATTATTATTATTACTATTATTATTATTATAATTATTGTTATTATTACTATTATTATTATTATTACTATTATTATTATTATTACTATTATTACTTTTTATTGTTGTTATTGTTATTTTTTTACTACAGAATCAGCGCCATCAGTGGATTACAACGTGCAACAGTATATAATACCTTACTTGCATGATATAACCAAAGATGGCTCCACTGTAGCAGCTGTCATTATTATTACTATTATTATTATTATTAGTATTATAATTATTGTTATTATTACTATTGTTATTATTAATACTATTATTATTATTATATTATTAATATTATTATTGTTATTATTACTACTATTAATTATACGATATACATTATTACGATATAAAAGTACTACATATTTTTATTTATGACCTGGCCGGGGTTTGAACCCAAGATCCTTCGCTTGAAAGGTTGGCGACTTAACCACTGAGATTTGAACCACGGAGAATGAAATCAGAACTCCGAAAACGTGTTTCAAATGTGGGAGCAAATCTCACCTAGCGAAAGATTGCACCAAACAAGCTTACAGATGCTTCAAGTGTAACCAAATTGGTTATCGTTCCTTTGAATGCAGGAACGTGCAGGAAATGCAACTCAAAATCAAAAAGGAATCAGGCGATGTCAACGTAATGGCCGACTCTAGCTGCGAGAGACATTTCGGGATGGGAAATAATTTTATCTACAAAAGAGTGTTTTCAGGCACGCAAAGCTTAAACGCTTCAGTAGATGCAGGCTGCAACGTATGCCTTTTACGAGAAGATATTCACAACAAGATCGGCGGTTTCGGTTTAGACGGGAATCGAATAATTCTAACTGGGCTAAAGAGAGCTGAAATTACAACTTTAGAGATTCTGGAATTGCCAATAAGTATCGACAACCTAGAGCTAAATCTGAGATTCCACAACAATTGGGAATAGTGTTTTAAAAGACGTGGATTTTGTTATTCGGAATAACGAAGCTGAATACGGGAGTAAGACTGAAGTAAGTGAATGGAAAAGTATTATAAAAGATGAAGAATTTAGAAACGAAGAAAGAGTGCAAGACGAAATACAAGATGTTGAAGCGAGTAAACTCATTAAAGTTTCGAAGGGAGAATCAGGAAACGTGCAAAATGAAAATGAAGAGTTACGGAATCCTTGTCTTCACAATCCTTGAGGCCATCACAAAATATATAAACTGCTATAAACTTGAAAGGAATGTAAACTCTCCGGTTAAAATGAAAATCTTACTTTCAAACGACGTTGCAGTGTATCAAGGACCAAGGAGAATTTCATATGCAGATCAGCGTACTATAGAGGAGCAAATCAACAAGTGCTTAGATGAAAAAATAATACAACATAGCACCTCCGAATACTCATCCCTAGTGGTACTAGTCTCGAAAAAGGACGGAAGGCTGTCCTGTGACTGTCGTAAATTGAACGAGAAAATCATCCGTGACAATTTCTCAATGGTGTTAATTGAAGATTTTCTCGAGAGGTTACAAAACGCCAAAATATTCACTACATTAGATTTAACTAATGGTTTCTTCCACGTTCCGTTGTTACCTGAATCCAGAAAATATACATCCTTCGTGACGAATAATGGACAGTATGAGTTTTTGCATGTCCCTTTTGGCATAACTAACTCCCCAGGGGTTTTCTCTAGGTACATATATGGCGTCCTAAAAAATCTGATTCAGAATGGGATAATCGAGTTTTATATGGACGACATTATTGTTATGTCCGGATAATCTCAGAAACGGGTAATCTCAGATCGGGGTACTGCTTTTACGTCTAATTTATTCAAAGAATATTGCGAGAAAAATAATATACTGCATCTACAAATCGCGACAGGTGTACCTCGAGGAAACGGGCAGTTAGAACGTATACATAAAATAATCATTTTTTTATTGTCCAAACTATCATATAGAAGCCCGTTAAACTGTTACAAGCAAGTAGACAGGGTACAACAGGTTATTAATAGTACAGCTCCCAGAAGCACTAACATTTCACCGTTTAAGATGCTAACCGGGTTAGAAATGCGGAAGACAGATAATTTAGAGCTAAAAATCATCCTTGACGAAATTACGATAAACGAGTTAAATTCTGCACGCGAAAATATTTGGTCGGAAGCTAGGTCGAACATATCTAGGATTCAGGCAGAAAATAGGAAAACCTTCTAAATGCTAAATGAAAATCCGAAATTGTTTACAAAATAAACGACTGAGTTGCAATTAAACTTTCCTAAAATGGAACTTCTATTTTTTCTTTCTTCTGAATCAAGCTCGGTATAGATTTAATAAATTTATAATAATTATCGATGTATTCAATCATTAGTTTTAACTTCAAAAATTTTATAAAAACCGATTATAACTATTGATTATAATTTTATAACTATGAATCTACAATTTTATCAATTTTATTAAATAAGCTGAAATATTAAAAAATATATCAAACCGTGTTTGTTTTGGATTTCTACATATATTAATATATTTTTCATTTCTTAACTGAAGTGGACTAGGCCTACCATTTAAAAAAAAATATATTAGTTAATTACCTAATTGTTTAAATTATGACAATTTTACACACATATAAAATATATTCCACATGTTTATAAAATTCATATAAATTCAGATTTTACTGAACTTATTAAATTTCAATTGTCATAAAAATTATGTTGCTGCAATAATTTTTTTGCTCAGTATTGTATGAAATAAATCCTCTCTTTCAAAGATTTTAAAAAACTTTTTTAAATAAAAAAGTATTTGGAAGCAATTTTTTAAAATTAATATTTATCAATGAAAAAATTAAATTTTTTAAAATTATTTTTTACCAAATGATGTAAAAAAGACGAAATTTTCCAAAGGGGTATGGAAGAACTTAAAATAAATTAATTGTTTTTGAGTTATTTCAAAATTTATAATAGACCCATAAGACTACGTGTTTTTTCATGAAAAATAGACCCCTATACAGCTTTTTTTCGTTCAGTGTACATGCCTTCTAAATTATTGTTAGCTGTGACAAGAGAATAATATGCATAGATATACATATGTACAAACATATGTACATATTATATATATTTTTATAAACCCATATAAAAAAAAAAAAAAATCTAAATTTCTTTATATAAATTCAGTCGACGTGTTATAATTTGTATAAAATTTGGACTTAGAAAAAAAACTTAAATCAAAGTAAAAGTTAGTCGGATCAAAAACTGCTATATGGCAAAGTCTTTCTTCTTTTCAACCCTACTTGTCAAAACGAACGGACGTGCGTTTAATTGCAACTAAGTCGTTTTTCTTTAATTGAAAAATCATTTTATTCTTTTATAAAATTTGGTGATATTATGGTAAATGTTATACCCGCGTAGGACCAAATGTCTATATCTATAAGATACTTGGTGTTGCCATCTTTCTAAAAATATATATCCTTAATGGCGTATTTTATCCATTAAGGACGAAAAGGACATTTGAAAGCATCCTTGTTGTTTTACTATTTTTATATAAAAACCGTTATATCTGATAATCTGTAAGAAAAATATTGTAGTATATCTTGACTTGCTCACAAAATAATTTCCATAACTGTAGATTCAACATTACCAAAATAATTTTAAATTAAATAACATAAAATTGCTGACCTAACATTTTGTGTGGTCACACTTTCAATTGCAAACATCTGTTTATTTTTGTATCGTACAATAATCAAGTACATTTATTTACATACAATATATTCAATAAAGAAGAAGAGCAAATTACACCTTTCGTTTAGATTTTTAAACGTTATGGTTTGTGAATGATTTTTGTATGCAATTATAATTTTGGTAATATTTTAGGTAATTATCACATATGGAAATTGTATTGTAGAAAGGTACTAGGTCAACATATTATATTGCATTTTTGTCCCAAATAATTTCTGTGTAACAAAGCAATAAATTGTTATAATTTATTGACTTTGATGATTTATTTTAGTACTAAGATAATGTATCTAAATTGTAATAGTATAAATAGTAAGACGTTTGAAAATAAAAATCACAATTATTTTGAATTCAAACCCGAAAAATGATAAATAATATTTCCTGAGCAATTAACTTTGCTTGCTTTATTATACCCGTACGATAGGATCGGGTATAATAAAATTACTCCTCCGTTTGTAACACCTCGAAATAAGCGAGCTAGATATACCTTCAAAGGTATGGATCGGATCAGAAGATTATCCCCAAAACCAACAAAAGTAGAACCTTTAAATTTAGTACAATGGTGTTCCGGCATGTTTTATTTATGTCCCTGAGATGGATTTGATGAATTGGAGTGGTAATTCAGGTACTTGACACACGCCTTCCAAGGAATAAAAGCATATCTTCGAAATTAATAAAGATAGAAACGTAAAATTTTTTACAAGGGTGTCAAGCATATTCCAAGAGGATGCCTCTTTTACGTTCCTGAAATTCGAGTTGAATAAGACAGAAAAGCGAAGAAGTTCAAGCAGCTGCCAAAAAACTTATGGATTTTCAATTTAAATTGAATTATTCAGGTGTAGGGTATTAATATGTCGATTGCATCGACTTACTGTTACATTTACTTGTTATACCCTACACATTAAGTATAGGGTATATTAACTTTGGTATGGTGTTGGTAACCACAAAAAGGAAACGAGTTAGATATGGACAAGTAAATATATTCTGAATCAGGATCACCTCCTGAGTCGATTTAGCGATGTCCGTCCGTCCGTCCGTTCGCACGATAACTCAAAAACTAGTGAAGCTATCTTGATGAAGTTTATGTAGTAGGTTATCAATTACAAAAGGAAGGCTAAGTTCGAATCTGGACAAAATCGGTCCATGGGTTCGGGTACCTCCCAAACAACTCCCAAAACCGAATACGCATATCTTCGAAATTAATAGAGATAGAAATTTAAAATTTTGTACGAGGACGTGTTTTCCTGAATCCCTGATATCCCTAAAATTTGAGATGAATTGGAGTAGTTGGTCGGGTACCTCGCATACAACTCCCAAAACCGAACAAGCATATCTTCGAAATTAATAAAGATAGAAACTGCAAATTTGATACGAAGGTGTTGTTTCCTGAATCCCTGATTTGCCTAAAATTTCAGATGAGTTGGAATGGTTGTTCAGGTATCTCCCACACAACTACCAAGGCCGAACAAGCATGTCTTTGAAATTAATAAATATAAAAACTTGAAATTTGATATAAAGGGTATTCTATCCTGTTCTGATAATGTTTCTAAAATTTGGGATAAATTGAGGAGGTGGTCCGGGTGCCTTCACGTATTTTCCAACCCCTAACAAGCATATCTTCCAATTTAATAAAGATAGAAATCTGAAATTTTATACAAAGGTTGTACAAGCATTTTTTTAGCTTATATTAAATACCTATCAAAATAACTTATGGATTTTTAATTTACTTTGAATTTTTTAGGTGTAGGGTATAAATAAGTCGGTTACATCGACTTACTGTTACATTTACTTGTTTTATATTTATTTTATCTGAGCAATTAGCTTTGCTTGTTTTATTTCACTTTTATTAATTTAAAAGGTTTGCCTTAGCCTTAAAATAAGGAAACGGCAATTTAGTTTGCCATATTGATCAGCTGTTACTGCACTGGATAAATATATGGTAAATTGTATGTGTGCCATTAGGAAAGACTAATAACAGCACGTTAGCGGCATACATACAATTAGTTAGGGAAAGACATTAAAATATTTTATATATATATCTCAAATTTATTACAATATTTATATTCGGCTTTTTATCTTATAAGATAGTAATCTGAAAAATATTTTAACAGTTATTTGATGACGATAGATGTTCTGGAGATATTGTAATTTAAAGTTGAAAATTTTTGAAAAAAATAACAATCTTTTTTATTTTTCTTTAAAAACCAAATATCTCATGATTTTACCAAAAAAATCCCCCAATATTTATACACTGTTGGAAAGGTCTATTATTTTTCTATAATCCGTACATACATATTTTGTGTTTATATCGTAGAGTTTAGAAGATATAAGCATTTATGAAAAAACAAATTATTTTGTTTTGTAATTTTTTTGTTATTTTTATTGATATTCACATAAACAAATAAAATTTATACAATACAATTAATACACATTTAAATATTAAAGTAAACAATAACAATATTTATTTTTTACTGTATTACAGAATCATATATTTAAGTTTTAAATTAAACTCATGGTTCTTTTATTTAATTTATTTATTTGTAGCAACAGTACTTATCGCTTAGAAGATAAACTATAGAATGATTTTTAATGTTCTTATTTCTAGTGCAGTTTATTTTATCACACGGATTGCCACGTGATCGTATAAACATGCATTTTATACATCTTACCTTTAATACTGTATCTTAACAATCAATTCAGGTGATGAAACTGCTGTGTATGCGCTTTTTGTCAGCCAGACAGTTTTTTTCTAATGTTACACCTCCATCCTTTAAGAGTTTGCAGTCTCTGCAAATGGATCGAGTTCTTTTGAAACTTTAATATTAAACTTCAATATTAGTGGTAATAAGTTTATTTTTTTTTTCTTAACATCTTGACTAATATTATTATGATAGCAAAAGTAGTTACAATACTTATAACTAGAGTTTTATGCTTATATTCTATAAATTCTATTTGCTCTCTATTTTTTATTGTATTTAAATGTAATTTTTCTAAAGTTAAATTGTTTATATTTTTTTTCAATTTATGGTAATATATTGGAATTATGTTACTTTTTATAAATTTTTCTATTTTGTTACTAAAAGAATAATTACCAATCTTAATTTCACAATCTTTAAATTTTATTACGTTATTATGTTCTATAGCTAATTCTTGAGTGATACAATTTTGTTTTAATTTGGTTAAAGCAAAATTTTTTGTTTTTATTAAATTATCAAATATTTTCTCAATTGAAGTTACATTATTGTATTTAATTGAACAAACGTTATTTTTATTAAATAAATTTTTAATGCAATAATTGCATTAAGGCTGCAATTTTTTTACCAGACACCTTCGGTATGCTTAAAAACGTTATTAATTTCTATAATAACTTGAATGTTATCCGAGTCTAATTGCTCGAATTTTCTGTTCAATATTTTTCTAAAGGAATTTACAACTAATATTTCCTCTAGTTTAGAAAGTGCATACCCATTTTCCGTATTGGGGATACTTCCATAGTTTGCATACTTGATGAATGAATTAGCATTAGAATCAGTATAATATGCAGCATCCTAAAATAGAAAACTTAATTTTGATATTTATATTTATGTTTCATTTGTGTATTTGTGTATTTCTCTTATTACTAGTATCTATAGTATAATTATTATCTATTCTAAATTTATTTAATTTTTTAAATTTTGGTTTAATTTTTTCGATTTGCCTATTTTAACTAAATTTGGTGTTAACTGATAATTAGCGTGTTTATCTTTTTTTAATTTATTAATTCTATTTATTTTTGCTATTCTATATTTGTCCGCTAGTGTTTTGATGTCAATCCCATCATAGTTCTTTATCAAAAAATCAAGTGGACGTAGTTCAGTTGTAGAGTGAATTGTATTATTGTACGTTATTATTATTTTATGTACTTTACATTCTAAGTTTTCGTTTATATATGTTTAATCCGCTTCTAATAACCGCAGGTTCTTGTTTAGAGTACCGTGTAATTTCTCTATGACTGAGTTACGGGTTTTGTTATGGGCGGTTGTTGTATGTCTGCTTATTTCGTTTTCTCGTAGAAATAGCTTAACTGCACTATGTAGAATACATCTTCCAATGTCGTATACCAGTTTTTTTATTTTACCTAAAAATCTGATTCTCTCTTTCAAAGCGGTTAAAATCGAAATCCATGTTCTGTCGTTTAATTTGTGTAGTGTTGCATATTTTGTAAATTTATCAATAGTTGACAGATACATGATATTGCGACATGGAAACCATATGTCCATGTGAACTATATCGTTAAAATTATTAGGAGCTTCAGTAACTTTAAGAGGATTTTGGCTGGTTGACGATCAAATTTAGCTAACTGACAAATTTCGCAGTTGTTAATGAATACGGTTATCAATTTTAACATATTTGGATGGTAATACTTTTGTTTTAATTCAGAAAATACTTCGTTTATACCCCTATGGTTGTGTTTTAAATGTTCTTCTTTAATTATCGTAATCATTTCGTTATAATCTATTATATTAGTTAATTTAATATTAGATTTATACAGTATTAAATTTTTTATTTTTGGTAAAATCTTTTATGTAAAGATTTTGGAATTTTATAAATAATTCGTTGTTTTCACAATAGAGACACATTAATCCTTTATCGATTAAGACCCTCTTCATTATTTTTAACAAATTCGAATTCTCATGAACTGTAATGAGATTTTGACATTTTTTAGTACAATTTTGGTTACGACCTTTTCTTTATTACCATAATTTAGATAAATTTGGTTTTTGTAAATATTAACACATTTATCTGTTATTCTTTTGCAGTCCAAGCCATCTTCGCTTGCACTGTGAACTTTTCTTGTAGTCGACATAATTTCATTACTATTGCTATTATTATTCATATTAGTATTACCTACAGACATGACTTCAACGTCCAAGTTGCCAATGTCACTATAATTGTCTAATTCGTTATTTAATATTTAATTTTCTTCATTTAACGGTGTTGTCTTATGATCACACGATTTTTGTTTGTCTTTGTTTATGTATCGACTTAGTCCATCCGCCACATTATTTTCTTTACCGTTTAAGTAGTTTACTTCAAAATCGTACTCATTTAACATTAACTTCCATCTTTTAAATTTCATGTTTGGCTCTTCTATGTTATTTAACCATACAAGTGGTCTATGGTCAGTACGTGCAATAAATTTTCTTCCGTAAAGGTAAGTGTATATAGGTACTGACCATACGATTGCCAATAGTTCTTTCTCAATCGTTTCGTACCTAATTTCGTGGTTGTTTAAGGTGCGTGACGCGTAACAAATTAGGTGGTTGTTCTGACTTACGATGGCTCCCAAAGCAAATTGAGAGGCGTCGGTTGTATAAAGTGAAAGGTTTATTAAAATCGGCACGTTTTAAAATAGGGTCGTTCATTAATAATACCTTTAATTTATTGAAAGCACTAATTATCCCGAACATTTATTTTTACATTTTTTCAAATACTTGATTAGGCGGTAGGCTACTATGGAGTAATCCTTGATAAAATTTCTGTAATACCCTGTGATCCCCAAGAATTGCTTTATCTCTTTTATGTTCCTTGGTAATTTCATTAGTTTAATCGTTTCTACTTTACTTTCATCAGGCTTAATGCTAATTTTAGTTACTATGTGCCCCAAAAATTTTGTGAATTCATTAGCAAAGTGGCATTTATCAATTTGTATTTTTAAATTAAATTCTTTTAATTTTTGAAAAATTTTACGAATTGATACTAAATGTTCACTAAAACTTGTGGAAAATATTAGAATATCTTCTAAATACACGACACAAGTATTATTTATGTATTCTTTAAGGACATAATTAATTAATCTTTGAAAAGTCGCCGGAGAGTTCTTAAGTCCAAACTGCATTCTTGTGAATTCATAATGACCATGAGTGGTCGAAATTGCTCTCTTCATTCTATCACGGGGATCGACTTCGATCTAATGGAAGTTTTTTGTTAGATCCAACGTGGTGAAGTAGTTACATTTTCCCAATTTGTCGAATAAGCCTAATTTGAGAATTTGTCGTCTATCGTTTGATCATTTAGTCTTCGATAGTCGACAACTATACGCCATTTTTGCTATCCACTGTTATCTACTTTCTTTGGCACCATCTATATAGGAGAATTATATGGGCTGTTGCTTGAAACAATTATTTTTTGTTCCAGCATTTCCTCGATAACCAATTTATTATAAATAGGAATGTCATTCTTATTTATTATTCTATGTTTATTTATATTCGTAAATGATAAATGATTACCATCTTTATGAAATATTTCCTTATACGAATATAAAAGCGATTTTAATTTGGCCATGTCATCATCGTTTATTTGTTGTTGATTTATTTCACTATTAAAAATTTCTAAAGTTTTAACATTATAACATTGATTCGCATAATTCTCCTCGTTTCTATTTAGAAATATTGGAATACTAGTTTTATTTGTAACTAGCTGTTGGCCAGTCATAGAATGACGGAGTTAATTATGGTAGATTTTATATGGTTAATTATGGTACATAGGTATTTGTTTTTGCAATTTCGGAATAATGTATAATTTGTACTTTGCCAAATAATGCAGTAAATAAAAAAAAATTTATATACCTACAAAAAAAATATTATGTTTCCATACGGAATCGTACCTGCACACTACCGTGTCAGAGTCAGACACACTAAATATGTATACTAATAAGAAGAAATGAAAAAACACTATAAAAATATTTTGTAAATAAGTTAAGCTAACTTAATGTAAAAAGTATATAGTTATAGAAAATTATCATGCACGAAAAAGACAGAATAAAAAAAACGATTTGAAATTGAAACCAAAAATAATAAAATACTCATTTGGGTACCTACTACCCGTATATATACATACAATTCCAATTTCAGTTATCTCTGTGCTAATACATTATACTCGCACACCAACAAATTGGTACCTACATTATTAATGGGTAGGTACCCGTAATAAAATTACCATCTAAAAATATATAGTGTTATTTTTTTTTATTTTAGAACAGTGGATATGGAAAATAGGAAAATATATTGCACCTACTCTTGAAAATAGACTTTTTTTGCTGTGTCAAAAATGCATTAGGTTTAGTAAAAAGTAAAAATACTTCCTATAACTATACTTTGATGGTGACGTGTCAGAAGTTCCGTTGGTATTTTTGAATCACTTCAAACTCGCTCCTAATTCAGATTTTCAGACATACTTACATATATGTATACTTATTCTAGAAAAAGGATCAAATCAGATTTCGCAACCGTCTGTAAAATTTCTTCAAAATAGATATATATACATAAATGTATACAAGTATGTTTACATCCTTGTCCAGGGCATAAATTGAAGTTTAGTCTAGAAAGTTTACTCTAAACGATATTATTACACTATTAATTCTTATCATTATCCAGCCAATGGTGTAGTTGTTAAGAAACCGACCTTTCATACGTAAGGTCTCGGATTTAAACCCAGGCTGGGTCATATAGATAAATAAAAAATATTAGACATTTTTCTTATAATATATAATTAATAGAATACAATTAAATTAAAAATAAGTATATATGTATGTCCTATAAATTATAATTTAATATCATATTGTTATATAATAAAATAATAATAAACTATAATTCTTGTATAAGATAATAGATGGCGTAGAAATAAAAGAAACATCTCATAGTCTTGTAGCTACAGCCGAGTAATCAACGGCTTAGTGAAATTAATGATTCCAGAAACTGAAACTTAGTCAAATATGAATAAATAAATGACTTAGTGGACGCCCAATTCTCCTTATAGGAGTGGCAAGGAGAGAAAAAAAAATATTATCATTATAAAAGGAAAATTGGGACTTTTGACTCACTTCAAAAAGACAGAAGTGCCATGGGATATATGTAGAAGTCCATGTTATGTATAGAAGATTATAATAAAATTTAAAAAAAAAATTTAGAAAAAATTTTAACAAAACAAAAAATTCGAAACAAATCAAAGATTGCCCATTATAATTTACAATTCATAAACAATTATAAAATATTCCTGCTTCCTATAATAAAATATTTGTTTGGCTTTCTTTATTTAAATCTATAAAATGACATTTTAAAATTATTAAAAACATTTTGTTTGTATTTATGCATATATGTAGGTATATATGTCAAATAAAATTAATTAAAAAAAAAAAATCAATTCGAAGAAATTAATGAAAGAAACATAATTTTTTTTGTTTTTTTATTATTTTTTTCTTTCCTTTTACCCTTTTGTAATGTATCATAGTTTTAAAAAATAAAAATATTTCCAATAAAAATTATATCTATACTGTATACATTATAGCTATGTATATTTAATTTTTTTTCTATAATAGAACACATCCAACACAACACTTTAAATTGAATGCGTTTGTTACATATCATTTTTCTGGACAAATATTTATATTAATTAATTAATTAATAATCTATTCTTATAGTTATATACCATCGTATTCATTATGAAAGTTATATTCTATAAAGTTGCAATAATGGTTTGGTTCGTTAAATTCTTTAAATAATGGGACTTTGTATTGGCAAGTTATTTTCCATTTTGGGTTACAAATATTAGGATTTATTATGCTGAATTCACCACCAGAATCTATAATAAATTTAAGTTTCCTTACGTGTATATTCATTATGAAATAGGGTAGTTGTTTTGTCCCTCTATACGAAAATTTTGTAATTCGGTATTTTCATTTGTGGCAATGTCCATGACATGGTCATGGTGGTTGTTATTGTTATTTGACCGGTAGTTTTGACTATTTCTGTAACTGTGTTGTCTACTTTGGGTATTTACCATTAGATTTGGTGAGAATCTCCTTTGTATAGTATTGTTAGTAGCAATGTCCATAGATTCTGGGTTTCTGTGATTGTTATTAATGTTAAAATTACGATTATTATTGAACCGATAATTTTTACTACTATTAGCGTGGGTATTATTATTATTATTATTATTAAAGCTTGTTCTATGGTTATTAGAGTTATTATTAGAAAAAGACCTACTGTTATTTTAAAAATTAGTATTTTTATTAGATTTATTATGCGTATAATTTAAATACCCATTTTCTTGAATTATTTTATGTGCTTCACACCTACACGATCTTATTTTATCTATCAATTTTTCTTTAGAATCACTTTCACTATGATTTCTGATAAGAGTGGCTTTGAGATCAACCCATGTTTCGGGTTCATCGTTAATAATTAGAGTTATGCGTGCATTACCTACTATTTTATCTTTAATAAGCCCTAATAATAAATGTTTATAATCATTTGCGAAGGTGTCAAGGATAGGAATTAAGCATTCTATTCTTCTAATAAAATTTAACAATGAATTTTTATCGCCATCGAATGGCGCTACGCAATTTAAGCTACTTGATGCTAGTTTAATTTAAGTTATCCATAATTATATTACAATGTAAAAACATTAAAAATTACAAAAAAAATTTGGTTTTTTTTTTTTTTTTTATATTACTCTAAGCCAGCGTTTCTCAAAGTTTGCTCCGCGGAGCCCTGGGGATCCGCGAGCTAACTCAAAGGACTCAGCGGATCCCATAATCAAATTTGAAATAAAAATATAAATTTAAATCACCTTAAAATTAATTTATAATTTTTAAAAAATTAACTTATAATTATTATTAATTCATATATGAAATTAATTTGTTGTTTTGAAATATTCAGATTTACTTAATTTGAACTAACAAAATATATAACTGTTAACTCAATATAGTGTGCTACGCCTACTAGATAACCAACAGTACAGTTAAGTTATGCAATTGGTCAATTATAGTTGTTACGATTTAAGTATTCGTTACAATACAAAATCATTAAAACTGTAACAGTTGTCTTAAGTATACGTGTGACATTATATTTTAATTTTTATTAAAAATCATAGTTTTTTACTGAATTTTAGTAAAAAAATTATTTCAAGTGAAGTTGAACAAAATTAA
Organism: Poecilobothrus nobilitatus; assembly: GCA_947095535.1. NCBI lineage: Eukaryota > Metazoa > Arthropoda > Insecta > Diptera > Dolichopodidae > Poecilobothrus > Poecilobothrus nobilitatus. The sequence continues at coordinate 112,275,275 of OX352773.1, forward strand.
GGTAGCTATCTTTTATTTATTTCTTTAAATTTTTTATATATATTAGCCGAGTTTTATTTTATTTATTGCTATAAATTACACTACTTGTATATACGTTATAAAGGATGGATCGTTGGCTAATTAAAGGTACGTCGAAAGACACAAGATCTCAGCAATCACCTGAACCGTCTACATCCAAAAATATCACAATAGTGGAAACTTGCATAGATCTAGAAAAGGAGGAATCTGCTCCCAATGCGATTGAATTACGTGATCCTGCCACTATTTGTTGATTAGTTTAGTTTAGTTTTGATTAGTTACTTGATTATTTTATTCGTATGCGTGATGAACTCTTAAACCGCCAAAGCCTATTTGTTTCAACTTTTAAAACTAGAAATAAGAAGGCCACTGAAGCATCTTACATTGTTAGTTATCTTATTGCACTGGCAGGCGAAGATCATACAGTAGCTGCGACATTGATCAAGCCTTGTGCAGCCGATATAGCTAAATGTATATTTGATGAAAAGTTGGCAAAAGAAATCACAAATGTGCCGCTATCCAATGACACGGTAGCTCGTCGAATTAATGATTTAGCTGCCAACGTGAAGTCTCAATTGATATTTCGTCTGAAGTGTTGTAATTTTTCTCTACAAATGGACGAAAGCACAGATGTAGCTGGACTTGCAGTCTTGCTTGTTTTTGTCCTATATCAGTACCTAAATTTGCATGAAGAGGATCTTCTTTGGTGTGAACCATTGCCAAATAACACAACTGGTGCAGAAATATTTAATATCGTGAATAATTTTTTTAAGACTCATGGTTTAGATTGGAAAAATTGTGTTGATATCTGCACTGATGGTGCAAAGGCAATGGTAGAAAAAACTGCGGGCGCTGTTGCTAAGATCAAAAATTTATCACCAAACTGCACCAATAGCCATTGCATGCTTCACCGCCAAGCTCCGTTCCGAATTGGGCACTTTTTTCATGGAGAACAGAATGGATTTACAGGAAAACTGACAGATAAACTGTGGCTGTTTCGACTTGTATACCTCGCCGATATTTTTTCAAAGATAAACAAAGTGAATATGTCACTTCAAGGTAAGCAAGTAACAGTGTTCACAGCCAATGATAAGATTCAAGCTTTTAAAAAAAAATTGGAGTTTTGAATCATTTGCATTCGCTCTCGTGAGCTAGATAGCTTCACAATACTTAAAGAATTCTTCGATGAAATTAATGGCGACATTGCAGAAAGCGACTACTTTGTGTTGTGTGATGAAATACGTCAACATTTGGAAGACATGCTGAGGTCAGTAAAACAGTATTTTCCAGATGAGCAGAATGAAAACCTTAAAAATTACACATGGATTAGAAACCCATTCATAGTTCAGAAAAATCCAGAAGAATTTACAGTAAAGGAGTACGAAGTCTTCATTGACATGATTTCAGATTCATCATTACTACCCATATTTGAAAAAGTATCTTTGCCAGAATTTGGGTGCACTTTAAAAGAAGAATATGCAGATTTATCAATGAAAGCTGTTAAAATATACTTCTTCCTTTCGCTACCACTTATCTGTGCGAGTCTGGATTTTCTTCATATGCTGCTACAAAAGCAAAATACCGCAACAGACTTGATGCAGAAGCTGACATGAGAATTCAACTCTCAGCTATAAAGCCAGACATAGAAGAATTATGTAAAAATAGGAAACAGGTCCACTCATCTCACTAGAAATTATAGTTTTCTATAATTTATTATGTTTTTATAATTTATATTTTTGTTAATAAATTAATTTCTTGAAGTACAAATAATTTCATTAATTCTTTTTATTTATAAACTTCAAAAAAAATAAACTTCACTTTGGAGTTAGGCATCATCGATTGGGATATACATACAATTAGTCATTAGTGAACCACTGGGGTTCCGTAAAAAAATTTATGACTTTGGAGGGCTCCGCAGCTCGAAAAGTTTGAGAACCGCTGCTCTAAGCTAATTTTAATTAATTTTTGTGTTTCAATTTATTTGTGCTGTTACCGATTTAATAAAATTTAATATAACTTAACAAGGATAAAAAAAAATGTCTTTTTTTTTTGTTTATTTTTTTTTCTTTTTTCTTTATTTAATTAATTTTTAATTAATTTTTCTTTTTTGAGATATAGTTTTGCTATTAACAATTAAATAAAATTTAATTTAATTTAACTTAATTAACTTAATTTAATTTAACTTATTATTATTATTCTTATAAAAAGGTAGTACTTGTGTTAATGTTGTTCCCTAGATGAATTGCCAGATATACCGATGTACCGGACTAACGTTGCTCGTCTTGCTGACAGTAGAAATTGTTTTTTGAAGTTCTTTTATGGTTGAAATTTATTTAAAACAGTGAAAATTTATTTTAATTTTTATTTTAGTTTTATTTATTTTTAATTTTTATTTTAGTTTTAAAATAAAATTATTTTAATTGTAGTTTATTTATGTAATATTCAGTTTTTGTTTTACTATTTTTTTTTGTTGTTTTTAGTTAATGAATTTGATTTAATTGATTATTAGTACATTTTAACTGTAAAAGTTGTTTGTTACACTGTAACTGTTGTTATAAAAATTTTAATACACTGTAACTGTATTATAAAAAATTTAATACACTGTAACTGTATTATAAAAAATTTAATACACTGTAACTGTATTATTGGTTGTTTACCGACTGCGCCATGTAAGTTTTAAATTAAACTCATGGTTCTTTTATTTAATTTATTTATTTGTAGTAACAGTACTTATCGCTTAGAAGACAAACTATAGAATGAATATTAATGTCCTTATTTCTAATGCATGTTTATTTAATCACGTGGATTACTAATCATAATCAAAACGTGATCGTACAAACATGCATTTTATACATCTTACCTTTAATACTGTACCTAAACGATCAATTCAGGTGATAAAACTGCTGTATATGCGGTTTTTGTCAGCCAGACAGTTTTTTCCTTCTGTTACAATATACATATATTTGCTTTATTTCACTTTTTAATCGTTTACTAACAAATTTTTCTAACAAAAAATTAAACTATTTATATCCTAATTTTATTACAAATACTAATTCCACAAGAAACATGTTTCTTCCACAAGAAGATAAATGTCAGTGTAACATATATTGTCTTATCTCATAAAAGTCTATAACTTTAGTCTTATCTCATAAAAGTCTATAAGTCCTTTCTCAATCTATAAAAGATAGGTTATAAAAAAAGATGCTTTGATATTATTGCTAAAATGGGAATAATAAAATAAAAAAATATAATTTGTCATAAGTAAACAATGCTAAAGTTTACCTAAATATTTAAATGTAAAATTAAAATTAAAATTTAGATGTAAAATTAAAATTAAAGTGTAAATCTATAATAATATTAGAGTAAAGGTTTTTAACCAAACAGATTTAACATTGTTTTAACTAATAAGGGAAAATAAGAAAGAGAAATAAACCGGACAAAATTATTATTTTTGAGATAAGATTTTTTTTTTATTTTTAATTGTTTTTTGTTTCTTTTTATAGGTAATGTATGTATTAAAAAAATGTGCACATAAATTAATGATGCAATTAATTTATATTAAAATTAAAAAAGAATATTTTTTTTTGCTTATTGTATTAATATAAAAATCTACTTATAATTCGACAAAATATTTTTCTGCTGCAATAATACATACATACATACATACCTGCATATTATGTAGGTACACATATTACACAATAAAATTAGGATATAGCTAATATTTTTAATAACCATTTCTCTAATGTTGCTAATGTTTTCTAGGATTATTCAAATCGTTGCAATATTTGTAATACGTGAGAATTGCTTGATGATAATAACCAGCAACTTAGTTTCTATTTTGAACCTATATCAGCGTTTGAAATTCAAAGAGCAATTGCTTCTCTTAAAAATTCAAACTCGTGTGGAGATGATGGGATCTCTAACGTTCTTTTAAAAAATGTTGCAATTAATGTAAGTAATATTCTTGCTTACATCTTTAATTTTATTGTTATTCGTGGGTCCTTTCTAGATAATCTGAAAATGGCTAAACTTTACCATTATTTAAAAAAGGAGACAAAAATGATGTAAATAATTACAGATCCATCTCACTACTTTCATCAATTTCTAAAATTTTTGAGAAATTAATGAAAAAAAGAATTTTAAGCTTCTTGAACAGAACAAACTTTTTTAGCACAATTCAATTAGGTTTTAGAGAGGGAAAATCTACAGAAGATGACTTATTAGAATTGTGTGCTAAAATCTTTTCTAATCTAGAAAAGAAAAAAATACAGCCACCTTATTTGTAGACATTACAAAAGCTTTTGATATGGTTGACTTGAAAAAGCTGGTTTTAGAGGATTTACTCTAAATTGGTTTGCTTCATATTTTAAAATGAGAAAACAAAGGGTAAAAGTTAATGACTGCTACAGTAATCTTAAAATTCTACAGAATGGTGAACCACAGGGCTCAGTTTTAGGTCCCATTCTGTTCTTAATCTACATAAACTCACTTTTTACTCAGAATTTCAAGGGGAATCTAATTGCTTTTGCAAACGACATTGGTTGTGTTTATGTAACAAATTGCGCGCTTAATTTAACAGCTGAAATAAACCAGTAATAAACCAGATTAGTAGCAAAACTAAAATTATGTACTTCAGTTTTTAATCTCAAGGATCTATTGGAGCAGATATGGTCTTCCATGCTACTGAATACAAAAGATTCCCTTTACCATCTAACTGTTGCTTTCACAGTAATATGCAAAAGTACTATTGTGATAATGTTGAGTGCAGTGTAAATTGTTTTATTATAGATAGAGTACAAGTGTTCAAATATTTAGGTGTTACCTTGGATTGTAATTTGAGTTAGTCCTCACATATTGAGGCCTTGAAACAATACTTTCGTTCAATTCTGGGATATTTCATTTGAAATTGCAATATGGTCCGTCTTGTTGGGGCGGTGCTGCCTATTATATAGTGCAGCCTCTTTTAGTTTTGCAAAAATTTTAAATATGTTTGTTTGTTTAAATATTTTACCTATGAGACATTTATATTGTTACAAGGTGTTGAACATATTTTTTGTTAGGTTCGGATATTTAAACAGTAGAATTTCTAATTTCTATCTACTTCGAGTGAACGACAACTTTCTGGTTACTGTTCCTACTTTTCGCACCACATCATATAAACATAGCATTTTATTTAACAATCTTCCAATATATATTAGAAAATGAAGGATATTCAATTTGTTTTTAAAAAAAATTAAAAAGTGGCTTTTGCAAATGATTATGATGATCGCATACTTTACTTTGAAAGATTATGATGATCGCATACTTTACTCTAACTAAATACAAGCAGAACATAATTGAGGAAGCAAAAGAAGCTGGTTTGGAAGACACTTTGTAATATGTGTGTGTGTTTGTGTGTGTGGGTGCGTGTGTTTGTGAGTATGCCTGTCGACACTTGTACAGCTTAAACGACTGAGCGGATTTTTTTGGAATTTCATATTTAAGGTTTTGACGTAAATATATCGGATTGATAAGCTTTCGGAGGAAATCGGACAACCGCAAGTGGTAGTTTACTAGTGTACTTTTTAAGTTTATTACGAATATTTCGTAACAGAAAAATTTTATGAGAAAAATTATTAAGGAAAAGTTGTTACCCAAGTAAAGAGCAACAACTTTGCCATAGAACATTTTTTGATCCGACTAACTTTAACTTTTAATTTAATTTTTTTTCTAAGTCCAAATTTTTTACATAACTCCATATGAATATATGAACAATTTTTTTTTGTTTTTTTTTATATCTCTAAAAATTTATACATGTATATATTGTACTTATACCTATGCATGTTATTCTTTTGTTGATGACATAAAATTAAAACCGTAAAATTTTTCATTATTATTCATTAAGATTCATTATTAATCTTAATATGTTTGTTTTGTATTTGTTTACACTTTTTATTATTTTTGAATGAAAAAAAAATCATGTACCTATGTACATTACATAATAATGGAAATGGATGTATGAATGAATGCTCATATGTATATTTTTACGATTTCATTGCTTATTATTGTTATTGAATAAAACAAAATGTTGTACAATTATTAGAACTTATTTTGCTTTGATATAAATTATTATGTACAAAATCTATAAATTTTGGCATTGTACTTTTCGTGTAGTGACTGTTGGTCCTGTGGTGGAGATAGCTGATTTTTTTTTTATAATTTTAAACTCTGTAATTTTTTTGTTATATTTTATTTTCCTTTTAATATTAAATTTTGATGTTACTTTTTTATACACATCACCCCTCTATAACTGGTATTCATTAACTTTTGAGTTTTAAATTAATGAAGTGGCTTTAAAACTATTTTCTTGTAAAATAAAAAAGCCACTAATCTCTCAATTACATTTTCAGTAATTAAACATTAAATTTGATGAAGTTTTTATTTCAAAAATGCTTGTATAGTAGTTTGTTTTAGACTAGGTACATTTTGAACTTTAAATTTTTATATTGTAAGAATAGATTTATAAGAATGATGTAAAAAGTATTTGAAAATGAAATAATAAATAATAATAATAATTTTATCAAACATTAACTTAAATAATAGAATTACATATAGCATAAAGACCAAAATAGACGTTTTATTTTGCTTTAAATGTTAAAATTTTAGAATTTAGAATAGAATCTTTTCTATTATCACAGTGTAAAATTTAATATGCATTTACTTAAAATTTAGTAAGCAAGTGCTAAATTTAAGTTTTTGGATTTGTTTTCACCAAATCAATTGATTTTCAGTATTTTAATAGATTCTAGAAATTAATATACATATATTAAGAAAAAAATAAATTATACAAGAATAGAATTAAGTTAATTTTAGTAGGACAAAACCCAACTAGAAAATTTAGAAATACATGTAATAGCTATTAATGCATTAGCTATTAATTTTTCAACTAGCATGTGTTTATTAAAAAGAAAAACAAAAGATTGAAATATTTTTAAAAATTAAAAGCTAAAATAATACAAAATAATAAATAGTTATAAAATAAAATTACATTTATAATAGTTCAATTAATTAACATAATATTAATATAACAAAACAAATAACAAAAACATTAAACAAAAATATATACTAAATAACTAAATTCAATTATCCAAGACAATTCATAGTTTCAAAAAATCTCCACCACAGGACCGACCGATATTATACGAAAAGTATAAAGCCAAAATTGATAGATTTTTTACATATGTAATAATTTATTTTAATTTTAATTTAATTTTAATTTAAAGCCAAATAACTTCTAATGATTTAACATAAGTTTCAGCACATTTCCAAAAAAAATTTTGGAAAAATGTGCATGTTAGTTTCACTCTGTCCGTCCGTCCGTCCGTCGGTTTACTTCTACACCGTTAAAGATAGAGAAAAAAAATTTTAACCATGGGTAGGTCTCATAAAAAAAAAAATTTTGTGGAACAACTTTTTCATGTAGCCCCCCCCATTACGGAGCTACAGCCCCTCAAACTTTGAAAAAGCCCTATTTTTAAATGCATATATCTTATGTTCTGCTTAAGATTTTTTCAATCTGAAAACGTCATTCGACAGGTATTTCTTTTAACTTTGTAAATGAATATCAAAATTATACAATTTTTTTAAATTTCGTATTTAAATTTACCGTTATGTGAAAACCGATTTTGCATGATTTTTCTACTTTCATAACTCCGGCACGCTTTTAGATAGAGGCTTGAATGAGCTTTATGAGCTATTAGCGCTCAAAAATTGAAAATTTGCTATTTTTAAACACCTGTAACTTAGGAACCTGTCCACATTTTACTTCGGCAAGATATAAAAATTAAAGCTGCAATAATATATTTTTACGTGTGTTAAAGGTTTATTTAAGTTTTATAGGGTTCCAGAGTTACAGCTGTTCAAAATTGCGAAAAAGCCCTATTTTCAGATGTATATATTTCAGGCTCTGTGTAATGGTTTTGCAATCTAAAAGCGCCAGAAGACCGAACATTTTATTATCTACATAAAACAATATCAAAATTATGCAATATTTTGTAATTTACTATTTAAATTTACCGTTTTACCGTTTTTTTACCGTTGTGAAAACCACATTTTGCATGAAATTTCTTTTTTCATAACTCCAGCACCCCTTTAGATAGAAACCTGAAATTTTGAGACAAGAAAGAACTTTTAGAATTAGTATGGGTTTCCTTAGAAAATTGTTTGCACCACCCCCTGTTTAAAAGGTATTAGGGCTGAAAAATTGAAAATTTTCTATTTTTAGGCACCTGTAACTTAAGAACCTGTACACATTTTTCTTCGGCAAGATATACAAATTAAAGCTCCAGTAATATGTTTTTACATGTGTTAACGGTTTTTCTTAGTTATATAAGGTTCCGGACTTACAGCCCCTCAAAATTACCAAAAAGTCCTATTTTCACATATTTTCTTATTACAAAAAATTTCTTAAATTTTATTTTTTAAAATTTTCAAATTTTTGTGCAAGTCATTATTATCTTTTATTATCTTTTTATGCGCTTTTAAAAACTGTTGGTTTACATTCTACCTTGTTTTTCATTCAATAACAATAATAAGCAATGAAGTCGTAAAAATATATGTATGTAAGTACATACATTCATTCATACTTCCATTTATATATTATGTACGTATTATGTATGTAGTACATATTTTTTTTTTCATTCTAAAATATTAGAAGTAAAAAATAATAAAAACTGGAAACACATACAAAACAAACATAAGATTGATATTGAATCTGCTAACAAAAATTTTACAGTGTGAATTTTTCGTCATCTACAAGAGAATAATGTGCATAGATATAAGTACATACATATATATACATTTTTAGAGATATAAAAAAAAAACAAAAAAAAATTGTTCATATAAATTCATATGACGTGTATGTATGAAATTTGGACTTAAATGAAATTAAATTAAAAAAACCTTAAAGTTGGTCGAATCAGAAAATGTCCTATGGCAAAGTTGTTAATCTTTACTTGTATAACAACTTTTTTTAATAATTTTTCTCATAATATTTTCCTGTTACAAAATATTCGTAAAAAACTTAAAAATGACACTAGTAAACTGCACCTTTCGTTTGTCCGATTTGCTCCAAAAGAGTTATATATTCAGATAAAATAGATCAAGATTCCAAACCTTCAACAATTACTTTTATGTAATTGTTTTCACTTTTCTTTAAATAATTTTACATATGGTTAACACATTTTTTTCTTCTTTTTAATTTAACCCTAATAAATAATAACAACCTTGATTCTATATCTAATTTTGCTGATAAGCATAATTCTTTCTTTATACCTACTATATGAAAACATATAGTAAGAATTTTTGTTAACATTGAATACGATTTGTTTTGTAATATGAACCAACAAAAATATATAAAAAAGTAAAAACGCTTAAAACGTTTTTACTTTATTCCATAACAATTATAACCTACTCTAATAATAATTGCACACATGTTCTTTTGAGCGATTTGTTATTGTTACAAGGCCAAAAAATGACATAGATTTAATTTTTTAAAGATAAGAAAAAAGAAAGTATTATAATTGTAAGTAAAAATGCCAAAATGCATTTTGACCATAAGAAAAGTAAATTGTAAGTTAGATATAAAAAGATGTAAAAAACGAATATGTAGTTAGTTCCAAAAAGTGAATTCAAAAAAGGAAATAGGAATAAGAGTTCCATTCTAAATAAATATTATTTTTAATAATAAAACAAGAGTTTTTTTTTCTTTTAATTTTTTTTTATATTGAAAACAAAATTGGCGACGAGGATGGGATACTCAAATGTATTCTTATGAAAAAAATACAGTGATTTTTAAGTCTTAGTTGAGTATCTCGAACATATTGATACGAATCAATATTAATTTATTATAATAAGAGTTATAATAATAATAAAAAAAAAAATAATAATAAAAATCAGTTCAAACAATTCAAACTATAACCAAACAAAAAAGTTAATTAAAAGAATAACAAATTAATAAATCCTAATAATATAAACTAAAAATTAGAAAAATATTATAAATCAATAAAAAAAAATTTTTTAACAATTAAAAACAAAAAAAAAACTTTATAAAAAAGTGATAGTAAATCAAACTGTGCTTGCTTGTGTATGTAACAAAGTAAACAAAGTGTTATAAAATTTCCTGTGTTCCTGTGTTCCTGTAGTTCAATATTTTCCTGTGTTCCTGTAGTTCAACATTTCCTGCGGTCCTGTAAAAGTTCCGGTATTCAACATTTCACCATTCAAATCCAATCACCAAGTCATCTAACCACCATTCACTAAGTAAACAAAATTTAAGGTACTGTAAAACCATTATTTTACTCTTTAGACGATAATAAATTCTATAGACGAACATATTTAAAATTTTTTTTTTGGTTCATATTATAAATATATTATATATTGAACAATAATATAAATTTTAAAAATATTAAATTATTGCAAAGGAAAAATCGTCTTAATAATAAGAACATACCTAAATATTTTAATTTGAATCTAAATTTTTTTTTATGCTCAATAAATTTTACTATTAGGTACTATATAATATACAATTTTTTTTTAACTATATAATTATTCTCAAACCTACCAAAAAAAAAATATATATTTAATTTTAATATATTTCTTTTTAAATAACCATTAAGTTTCATAATACATAACACAATTTACAAATTATTCATACATACCTTTAACATAATACTGACATAACTACACCACAAGGTGACAAACTTTTTTGGTTCAATAAAATTTTCTTTTCGTAAATAAATTTTTTTTTCTCACTATGTCTACACCCCCTCCAACTCCACAACCACCAGTTCAACGTAGTATCACTATGGAACCTTTAACTTATTTAGATAGATTACCAGAATTCCATGGTAATACTAGGGATTTACAAATTTTTATTGATTCAGTAGATAGAATATATCCGATGTTGTCCGAGTACAACGAATTGTCTAAATTAGTTTTTTCCGATACAATTAAGAGTAAATTAAAATCGAAAGCGAGGGAAGCAATATTAATAAATAGTCATGCGGTAGATTGGCTTGACATAAGAACAGTTCTAATCAATAATTTTGGAGATAGATTAAGTATCGAAGAAATTTTTGACGAATTACGAGGCGTCACGTGTAGAACAACTGTCTTAGAATTTTACGAAGAAATAAAAAGAAAATTACGGAGACTAAATGCCAAAACGTTACATATCATGGGCAATAATGATGACAGTAGCGAATGGACCAAAACTAATTCGAGAACCGCACTTAATATTTTTAAAAGTAAAGTTCCAGAACCTATGAAGACACTTTTACTTTGTAAAGACCCAATAAGTTTAGAAGACGCTATGATTATGGTTTATGAAGCAGGGCACGCATACCTAACTAATAGGTCCCAAGACCGACCAAATAATTATAGAAATTTTAATGGAAAACCAAATAACAATAACATCAATTTTAATAGACAAAATAAGAGTAATAACAACAATTTTAATAGACAAAATAACGCTAATAACTACAATTTTAATAACGGTAATAACAAAAATTATAATAGACAGAATAACCACAATAATTATAACCAACAGCCTAATAGAGCAACTTCAAATAATTTTAGAAATAATAATCAAAACAATAGTAACTATTCGAGATCGAATAGTTATAATAATCAATTTTATAACGATAACAATCCTAATCCATATAGAGGCAACAACAGAAATGATAACCAACCAATCCAAATTAATTCACCAGAACCTATGGACATAGGTCATAGTGAATCTCAAAATTTTCATGTGATAGCCTCACAAGACACCTACCCTATATAATAGTTAAATCAAAACTATTTCCCCTTAAATTTATTATTGATACGGGGGCAACTAATTCAATAATTAACCCTGGGATCTGTCACCCAAAATGGATAATACCAAGTAGTAATATAACCCTAAAAACTTTACAACATAAAATAAATATATCTCAAAAGGTGCGTATACCTCTTTTTTTCGAATTAGGAAACCCAAACGAAAAGATCGACTTTTTTGTTTGTAAATTCCACGAAAAATATGATGGAATCATAGGGAATGATATACTAAAAAGATTTAAGGCAAAGATTGACTATGACAAAAATCTATTAGAAATCAATAAAAATTCAGTACCTTTATTATTCGATTCTGACGAACAACAGAAATTAATCAAATTACCGGTCTAGGAAAAAAATGGACTTGCCTTCGTAAAAGGAAGTAAGACTTCAGAAGGAAAAACAATTATAAAAGAAGGAATTTACAACATAGAAAATTATGAAATTCAATTAAAAATTGAAAACGGATATCCTTCAGAATTTTCACGTGAAAAAATATTAACAGAAGTAGTCAATCATAAAAATTCGAACGTAATCGAACCTAAAACTTATAAACCGCTTCTCGAACAAATTCGAACTAACCATCTTAACTCAGAAGAAAATGAAAGACTTATTAGAGTCATAAAGAAATTTTCAAAATTATTCTATCAAGAAAATTCTGAATTATCCTTCACAAACGCAATAAAACACGAAATTCGTACGAGCGATCATGTTCCTATTGCTGTTAAGACATACCGATACCCATATATTCATAAAGAGGAAGTGAAACAACAAATTTCAGAGATGTTGGAAAAAGGAATCATAAGACCAAGTCAATCTCCATATTCTGCACCAGTTTGGGTAGTACCCAAAAAACTGGATGCAAGCGGTCAACGTAAGTGGAGACTCGTAATCGACTATAGAAAGTTAAACGAGGTTATAATTGACGATAGGTACCCCATTCCTAACATCGATGAAATTTTGGAAAAACTTGGAAGATGCCAATATTTTACAACATTGGATCTTGCCAAGGGTTTCCATCAAATTGAAATTGAAAGGAAAGATATTTACAAGACAGCATTCAGCGTGGAAGGCGGTCACTACGAATTTCTTCGTATGCCGTTTGGGTTGAAGACAGCCCCAGCCACCTTTCAGCGACTCATGAATAATGTCCTAGGTGACTACATTAACAAAATTTGTTTAGTCTACCTAGATGATATAATTATCTTCTCCACCTCTTTACAAGAACACATGGAATCCCTCACAAAGATTTTCCAAAGACTGAAAGATACGAATCTTAAAGTCCAGTTGGATAAATCTGAGTTTTTAAAAAGGGAGACCGAATTTCTCGGTCATGTAGTGTCTAATGAAGGTATTAAACCAAATCCAAAAAAGGTACTATGTGTACAAAAATTTTCGTTACCTAAAACACCAAAGGAAATTAAACAATTTCTTGGGCTTGCCGGATATTATAGAAAGTTTATTAAAGACTACTCCAGAATTGCGAAACCTATGACCAAGTACTTAAAAAAGGGTATTAAAATTAACATGGACGACCATGAGTACCGGGCCAGTTTTAAAACATTAAAAAACTTATTGATTAGCGACCCTATCCTACATTATCCCGATTTTAAAGAGGAATTTATACTGCAAACGGATGCAAGTAACTTCGCACTTGGCGCTGTCCTTTCTCAAAAAGGTCATCCAATTTGTTATGCTAGTAGAACGCTCAATGAACACGAGCAGAATTACAGCACGATCAATATATATTATATATTGAACAATAATATAAATTTTAAAAATATTAAATTATTGCAAAGGAAAAATCGTCTTAATAATAAGAACATACCTAAATATTTTAATTTGAATCTAAATTTTTTTTTATGCTCAATAAATTTTACTATTAGGTACTATATAATATACAATTTTTTTTTAACTATATAATTATTCTCAAACCTACCAAAAAAAAAATATATATTTAATTTTAATATATTTCTTTTTAAATAACCATTAAGTTTCATAATACATAACACAATTTACAAATTATTCATACATACCTTTAACATAATACTGACATAACTACACCACAAGGTGACAAACTTTTTTGGTTCAATAAAATTTTCTTTTCGTAAATAAATTTTTTTTTCTCACTATGGCTACACCCCCTCCAACTCCACAACCACCAGTTCAACGTAGTATCACTATGGAACCTTTAACTTATTTAGATAGATTACCAGAATTCCATGGTAATACTAGGGATTTACAAATTTTTATTGATTCAGTAGATAGAATATATCCGATGTTGTCCGAGTACAACGAATTGTCTAAATTAGTTTTTTCCGATACAATTAAGAGTAAATTAAAATCGAAAGCGAGGGAAGCAATATTAATAAATAGTCATGCGGTAGATTGGCTTGACATAAGAACAGTTCTAATCAATAATTTTGGAGATAGATTAAGTATCGAAGAAATTTTTGACGAATTACGAGGCGTCACGTGTAGAACAACTGTCTTAGAATTTTACGAAGAAATAAAAAGAAAATTACGGAGACTAAATGCCAAAACGTTACATATCATGGGCAATAATGATAACAGTAGCGAATGGACCAAAACTAATTCGAGAACCGCACTTAATATTTTTAAAAGTAAAGTTCCAGAACCTATGAAGACACTTTTACTTTGTAAAGACCCAATAAGTTTAGAAGACGCTATGATTATGGTTTATGAAGCAGGGCACGCATACCTAACTAATAGGTCCCAAGACCGACCAAATAATTATAGAAATTTTAATGGAAAACCAAATAACAATAACATCAATTTTAATAGACAAAATAAGAGTAATAACAACAATTTTAATAGACAAAATAACGCTAATAACTACAATTTTAATAACGGTAATAACAAAAATTATATAATCACCACAATAATTATAACCACAATAATTATAACCAACAGCCTAATAGAGCAACTTCAAATAATTTTAGAAATAATAATCAAAACAATAGTAACTATTCGAGATCGAATAGTTATAATAATCAATTTTATAACGATAACAATCCTAATCCATATAGAGGCAACAACAGAAATGATAATCAACCAATCCAAATTAATTCACCAGAACCTATGGACATAGGTCATAGTGAATCTCAAAATTTTCATGTGATAGCCTCACAAGACACCTACCCTATATAATAGTTAAATCAAAACTATTTCCCCTTAAATTTATTATTGATACGGGGGCAACTAATTCAATAATTAACCCTGGGATCTGTCACCCAAAATGGATAATACCAAGTAGTAATATAACCCTAAAAACTTTACAACATAAAATAAATATATCTCAAAAGGTGCGTATACCTCTTTTTTTCGAATTAGGAAACCCAAACGAAAAGATCGACTTTTTTGTTTGTAAATTCCACGAAAAATATGATGGAATCATAGGGAATGATATACTAAAAAGATTTAAGGCAAAGATTGACTATGACAAAAATCTATTAGAAATCAATAAAAATTCAGTACCTTTATTATTCGATTCTGACGAACAACAGAAATTAATCAAATTACCGGTCTAGGAAAAAAATGGACTTGCCTTCGTAAAAGGAAGTAAGACTTCAGAAGGAAAAACAATTATAAAAGAAGGAATTTACAACATAGAAAATTATGAAATTCAATTAAAAATTGAAAACGGATATCCTTCAGAATTTTCACGTGAAAAAATATTAACAGAAGTAGTCAATCATAAAAATTCGAACGTAATCGAACCTAAAACTTATAAACCGCTTCTCGAACAAATTCGAACTAACCATCTTAACTCAGAAGAAAATGAAAGACTTATTAGAGTCATAAAGAAATTTTCAAAATTATTCTATCAAGAAAATTCTGAATTATCCTTCACAAACGCAATAAAACACGAAATTCGTACGAGCGATCATGTTCCTATTGCTGTTAAGACATACCGATACCCATATATTCATAAAGAGGAAGTGAAACAACAAATTTCAGAGATGTTGGAAAAAGGAATCATAAGACCAAGTCAATCTCCATATTCTGCACCAGTTTGGGTAGTACCCAAAAAACTGGATGCAAGCGGTCAACGTAAGTGGAGACTCGTAATCGACTATAGAAAGTTAAACGAGGTTACAATTGACGATAGGTACCCCATTCCTAACATCGATGAAATTTTGGAAAAACTTGGAAGATGCCAATATTTTACAACATTGGATCTTGCCAAGGGTTTCCATCAAATTGAAATTGAAAGGAAAGATATTTACAAGACAGCATTCAGCGTGGAAGGCGGTCACTACGAATTTCTTCGTATGCCGTTTGGGTTGAAGACAGCCCCAGCCACCTTTCAGCGACTCATGAATAATGTCCTAGGTGACTACATTAACAAAATTTGTTTAGTCTACCTAGATGATATAATTATCTTCTCCACCTCTTTACAAGAACACATGGAATCCCTCACAAAGATTTTCCAAAGACTGAAAGATACGAATCTTAAAGTCCAGTTGGATAAATCTGAGTTTTTAAAAAGGGAGACCGAATTTCTCGGTCATGTAGTGTCTAATGAAGGTATTAAACCAAATCCAAAAAAGGTACTATGTGTACAAAAATTTTCGTTACCTAAAACACCAAAGGAAATTAAACAATTTCTTGGGCTTGCCGGATATTATAGAAAGTTTATTAAAGACTACTCCAGAATTGCGAAACCTATGACCAAGTACTTAAAAAAGGGTATTAAAATTAACATGGACGACCATGAGTACCGGGCCAGTTTTAAAACATTAAAAAACTTATTGATTAGCGACCCTATCCTACATTATCCCGATTTTAAAGAGGAATTTATACTGCAAACGGATGCAAGTAACTTCGCACTTGGCGCTGTCCTTTCTCAAAAAGGTCATCCAATTTGTTATGCTAGTAGAACGCTCAATGAACACGAGCAGAATTACAGCACGATCGAAAAAGAATTGCTTGCCATCGTATGGGCAACACAATATTTTCGCCCATATCTCTTTGGCAGGAAATTCACGATCGAAACTGACCATAGACCTTTGACTTGGCTATTTTCTATTAGGGAGCCAAATTCAAAATTAGTACGTTGGAGACTAAAATTGTCAGAATTCGATTATACCATCAGATATAAGAAAGGGGTCCAAAATGGTAATGCGGACGCTCTTTCAAGGGTCACAGTTAACTTCTTAAATGAGAACTCAAATAAAACTGATTCTTTAATTTTTATTTCTCCGATAAATATTTATAAAAAACAAATAATAATCAAAAAGATCAATTCTGGGTCCTTTAAAGTAAAAAACTCAAAAATTTTTAAATCTAAAAGAAAAACTATTTACACGAAAACTTTGGACAGAGATACCATAATTACTATTGTAAAAAACCATTTCGATCAAAATAGGACAAACGCGATAGTAATAGATGATGAGACATTTTATAATGATTTCTGTAACGTAGTGAATAATACCTTTCATAGGAATAATAGCAAGTTTAAAATCGTAAAATGCAAAACTTTACTTAGAGATGTCACGGACGAAAACGAACTCGCCGATATTATAGAAAAACAGCATTTAAAGAATAATCATAGGGGCATAAACGAAAACTATACAGAATTGAGAGACGAAGTATATAACCCCCAGTTAAGAGACCGAATAACAAAGTTCATAAATAATTGCAAAATATGCAACTTGGAAAAATACGATAGGAAACCTGTGAAACAAAAATATAAGATAACCGAAACTCCCGATAGTCCTAGAGAAATAGTACATGCAGACGTTTTTTATAGTCTCGACAAATCTCTATTCTTGACAATCATAGACAAATTTTCCAAATACGCTCAAGCTATTAGGATTTCGAGTCGTACATGGACCGAATTTAAGAGAGCGTTTACGCAATATCTCTCTGTCGTAGGACACTTCAAAAAACTAATAGTAGACAATGAACTAGGTCTAAAAGCAATTCCTTTCCAAGAATTCCTTAAAGACGAAAACATAGAAATACATTTCACTTCTAATAATAATCACACGTCTAATGCAGACATTGAACGTCTACATAATACAATAAACGAGCATTTAAGAATCCTCAGACACGATTCAAACGTTAGTATAGACAGTGTTGATGAAAAAATCCATAAAATCATTAAATTCTATAATAACACTATTCATTCAACAACAAATAAAAAACCGATCGAATTCCTAAACGGACTTGTACATCAAAACGAATATCCCCAGATTAAAGAACACATAATCCAAATTAAAGAAAATACAGTTAACAAATTAAACAAAAATCGCGAAAATGTCGAAGTAAAAGTAGGACCTCAATATCTAAAAGAAGAAAGAGGCGGAAAAAATCACGCAAAGTTTAGGATAATAAACGCACAAAATCTAGATACTGATCACATTGTAACAGACACCGGGTATAAATATTATAAATCACACATAAAAAGACATAAAAAACACCAAAACAATAGTAATCTTAAAACAAGTACACGTTCTAATCGGAAACATAAAAATTAAATAAAAAAAAAAATAAATTATTGTTATCATTCCAGAACCATGAAAACAACAATTAAAATCATAATCTTCCCTGTTTTTATAACGTTAGTGCTTACTCAACTTATTGAAGTCCAAAATCTCAATGAAAACAATGGATATATTACAATCAAAACTGGTGGAATTAAAATTATAAGGAATTATAAAAAATTATTACACGTTATTAATATTACTGAGTTCGAAGTTAATGTAAATCAATTAGAAAATAATATTTTAAATGTCAAAAAGCATGTTAAAGCAACTGACCCTTCTTATCTGACTTTAATTCACAATTTCAATCTTCTACAGACAAAAGTACACGGACTAAGACCTCATATAATAGGAAAAAGAGGACTATTAAATTTTCTAGGTTCAGGTATTAAGGTTTTGACCGGGAATATGGACAGTGAAGACGAACAGTTTATAAAAACAAACCTAGGAAAACTATCGAAAACAAATTCTGAACTAATTACGGAATCAAACAAACAAATTTCTGTTAATAAACAAATTTCCGACCAAATTAGTAAGATATCAAATCATATTAACTACCAACAAGGAATTATTTCGGACATACTAGCTAACTATTCTAACAATGCCCATAAAACAATTGATCTAGAGAACGATCTAGAAATATTTCGGCAAATCTTTCAAATAAATTTCGACATAACCCTTCTTCGAAATCATATAGACGATATAGAGCAAATCATATTAGCTAGTAGACTTAGTATACTTTCACGGAACATACTTACCGAAGAAGAACTTGACTTTGTGTCTGACATAGAAGTATTAAAAGATATAAAGATTGCTGTGGCATACTATGATAACAAAATTATTATAATGATATCTATACCATTCTATTCCAAAAAAGGTTATTTTAATTTATTAATTGAACCAATTCCTACATTAGAAAATAAATGTTTGTCACTATCAGAAAATAAATTTTTAATAGACGAGGAAAAAACTCTATATAATATAACAGTAAAAGATAACTTAAAGAAAAATCTGGTAGAAATTGAGAATAATTGTCTAAATAAATTAGTAAAATCAGAACAAGCTAATTGTACTATAAAATATTGTAATGAAGAAATTATTAAAGAAATCCTACCTGGATTAATTATTGTAAAAAATCTTGAAGGAAATATAACTCAAGATTGTAATAATGATGATTTGAGACTTTTTAAAAATAGTTTAATTAAATTTGAAAATTGTAACATTGTAATAAAAAACATAACTTTTAGTAATAAATTCACTAAAATCGAAGATCATTTTGTATATCCCTATACAAATATAAAAATTATAGAAAATAAGGAAAACAATGTAAAAAATTTAAATAAATTAAATTTAACTGAAATTCAATATAATCGTAAGAAAATTGAAGAAATAACTGATAACCATAATTCTTCAAACATTTTTAATTATATCTTTTTTATTGTAGTGTCATTTTTGCTTATTGTAATATTCGCTATAATAATAAAAATTAAATTCTTTTATAATAAAATAAAAATTGCTAAAATAATAACTTCGTCGGAGCCTCAGTTTAAGAGGGGTGGAGTTATATATTCAGATAAAATAGATCAAGATTCCAAACCTTCAACAATTACTTTTATGTAATTGTTTTCACTTTTCTTTAAATAATTTTACATATGGTTAACACATTTTTTTCTTCTTTTTAATTTAACCCTAATAAATAATAACAACCTTGATTCTATATCTAATTTTGCTGATAAGCATAATTCTTTCTTTATACCTACTATATGAAAACATATAGTAAGAATTTTTGTTAACATTGAATACGATTTGTTTTGTAATATGAACCAACAAAAATATATAAAAAAGTAAAAACGCTTAAAACGTTTTTACTTTATTCCATAACAATTATAACCTACTCTAATAATAATTGCACACATGTTCTTTTGAGCGATTTGTTATTGTTACAAGGCCAAAAAATGACATAGATTTAATTTTTTAAAGATAAGAAAAAAGAAAGTATTATAATTGTAAGTAAAAATGCCAAAATGCATTTTGACCATAAGAAAAGTAAATTGTAAGTTAGATATAAAAAGATGTAAAAAACGAATATGTAGTTAGTTCCAAAAAGTGAATTCAAAAAAGGAAATAGGAATAAGAGTTCCATTCTAAATAAATATTATTTTTAATAATAAAACAAGAGTTTTTTTTTCTTTTAATTTTTTTTTATATTGAAAACAAAATTGGCGACGAGGATGGGATACTCAAATGTATTCTTATGAAAAAAATACAGTGATTTTTAAGTCTTAGTTGAGTATCTCGAACATATTGATACGAATCAATATTAATTTATTATAATAAGAGTTATAATAATAATAAAAAAAAAAATAATAATAAAAATCAGTTCAAACAATTCAAACTATAACCAAACAAAAAAGTTAATTAAAAGAATAACAAATTAATAAATCCTAATAATATAAACTAAAAATTAGAAAAATATTATAAATCAATAAAAAAAAATTTTTTAACAATTAAAAACAAAAAAAAAACTTTATAAAAAAGTGATAGTAAATCAAACTGTGCTTGCTTGTGTATGTAACAAAGTAAACAAAGTGTTATAAAATTTCCTGTGTTCCTGTGTTCCTGTAGTTCAATATTTTCCTGTGTTCCTGTAGTTCAACATTTCCTGCGGTCCTGTAAAAGTTCCGGTATTCAACATTTCACCATTCAAATCCAATCACCAAGTCATCTAACCACCATTCACTAAGTAAACAAAATTTAAGGTACTGTAAAACCATTATTTTACTCTTTAGACGATAATAAATTCTATAGACGAACATATTTAAAATTTTTTTTTTTGGTTCATATTATAAATATATTATATATTGAACAATAATATAAATTTTAAAAATATTAAATTATTGCAAAGGAAAAATCGTCTTAATAATAAGAACATACCTAAATATTTTAATTTGAATCTAAATTTTTTTTTATGCTCAATAAATTTTACTATTAGGTACTATATAATATACAATTTTTTTTTAACTATATAATTATTCTCAAACCTACCAAAAAAAAAATATATATTTAATTTTAATATATTTCTTTTTAAATAACCATTAAGTTTCATAATACATAACACAATTTACAAATTATTCATACATACCTTTAACATAATACTGACATAACTACACCACAAGGTGACAAACTTTTTTGGTTCAATAAAATTTTCTTTTCGTAAATAAATTTTTTTTTCTCACTATGGCTACACCCCCTCCAACTCCACAACCACCAGTTCAACGTAGTATCACTATGGAACCTTTAACTTATTTAGATAGATTACCAGAATTCCATGGTAATACTAGGGATTTACAAATTTTTATTGATTCAGTAGATAGAATATATCCGATGTTGTCCGAGTACAACGAATTGTCTAAATTAGTTTTTTCCGATACAATTAAGAGTAAATTAAAATCGAAAGCGAGGGAAGCAATATTAATAAATAGTCATGCGGTAGATTGGCTTGACATAAGAACAGTTCTAATCAATAATTTTGGAGATAGATTAAGTATCGAAGAAATTTTTGACGAATTACGAGGCGTCACGTGTAGAACAACTGTCTTAGAATTTTACGAAGAAATAAAAAGAAAATTACGGAGACTAAATGCCAAAACGTTACATATCATGGGCAATAATGATGACAGTAGCGAATGGACCAAAACTAATTCGAGAACCGCACTTAATATTTTTAAAAGTAAAGTTCCAGAACCTATGAAGACACTTTTACTTTGTAAAGACCCAATAAGTTTAGAAGACGCTATGATTATGGTTTATGAAGCAGGGCACGCATACCTAACTAATAGGTCCCAAGACCGACCAAATAATTATAGAAATTTTAATGGAAAACCAAATAACAATAACATCAATTTTAATAGACAAAATAAGAGTAATAACAACAATTTTAATAGACAAAATAACGCTAATAACTACAATTTTAATAACGGTAATAACAAAAATTATAATAGACAGAATAACCACAATAATTATAACCAACAGCCTAATAGAGCAACTTCAAATAATTTTAGAAATAATAATCAAAACAATAGTAACTATTCGAGATCGAATAGTTATAATAATCAATTTTATAACGATAACAATCCTAATCCATATAGAGGCAACAACAGAAATGATAACCAACCAATCCAAATTAATTCACCAGAACCTATGGACATAGGTCATAGTGAATCTCAAAATTTTCATGTGATAGCCTCACAAGACACCTACCCTATATAATAGTTAAATCAAAACTATTTCCCCTTAAATTTATTATTGATACGGGGGCAACTAATTCAATAATTAACCCTGGGATCTGTCACCCAAAATGGATAATACCAAGTAGTAATATAACCCTAAAAACTTTACAACATAAAATAAATATATCTCAAAAGGTGCGTATACCTCTTTTTTTCGAATTAGGAAACCCAAACGAAAAGATCGACTTTTTTGTTTGTAAATTCCACGAAAAATATGATGGAATCATAGGGAATGATATACTAAAAAGATTTAAGGCAAAGATTGACTATGACAAAAATCTATTAGAAATCAATAAAAATTCAGTACCTTTATTATTCGATTCTGACGAACAACAGAAATTAATCAAATTACCGGTCTAGGAAAAAAATGGACTTGCCTTCGTAAAAGGAAGTAAGACTTCAGAAGGAAAAACAATTATAAAAGAAGGAATTTACAACATAGAAAATTATGAAATTCAATTAAAAATTGAAAACGGATATCCTTCAGAATTTTCACGTGAAAAAATATTAACAGAAGTAGTCAATCATAAAAATTCGAACGTAATCGAACCTAAAACTTATAAACCGCTTCTCGAACAAATTCGAACTAACCATCTTAACTCAGAAGAAAATGAAAGACTTATTAGAGTCATAAAGAAATTTTCAAAATTATTCTATCAAGAAAATTCTGAATTATCCTTCACAAACGCAATAAAACACGAAATTCGTACGAGCGATCATGTTCCTATTGCTGTTAAGACATACCGATACCCATATATTCATAAAGAGGAAGTGAAACAACAAATTTCAGAGATGTTGGAAAAAGGAATCATAAGACCAAGTCAATCTCCATATTCTGCACCAGTTTGGGTAGTACCCAAAAAACTGGATGCAAGCGGTCAACGTAAGTGGAGACTCGTAATCGACTATAGAAAGTTAAACGAGGTTACAATTGACGATAGGTACCCCATTCCTAACATCGATGAAATTTTGGAAAAACTTGGAAGATGCCAATATTTTACAACATTGGATCTTGCCAAGGGTTTCCATCAAATTGAAATTGAAAGGAAAGATATTTACAAGACAGCATTCAGCGTGGAAGGCGGTTACTACGAATTTCTTCGTATGCCGTTTGGGTTGAAGACAGCCCCAGCCACCTTTCAGCGACTCATGAATAATGTCCTAGGTGACTACATTAACAAAATTTGTTTAGTCTACCTAGATGATATAATTATCTTCTCCACCTCTTTACAAGAACACATGGAATCCCTCACAAAGATTTTCCAAAGACTGAAAGATACGAATCTTAAAGTCCAGTTGGATAAATCTGAGTTTTTAAAAAGGGAGACCGAATTTCTCGGTCATGTAGTGTCTAATGAAGGTATTAAACCAAATCCAAAAAAGGTACTATGTGTACAAAAATTTTCGTTACCTAAAACACCAAAGGAAATTAAACAATTTCTTGGGCTTGCCGGATATTATAGAAAGTTTATTAAAGACTACTCCAGAATTGCGAAACCTATGACCAAGTACTTAAAAAAGGGTATTAAAATTAACATGGACGACCATGAGTACCGGGCCAGTTTTAAAACATTAAAAAACTTATTGATTAGCGACCCTATCCTACATTATCCCGATTTTAAAGAGGAATTTATACTGCAAACGGATGCAAGTAACTTCGCACTTGGCGCTGTCCTTTCTCAAAAAGGTCATCCAATTTGTTATGCTAGTAGAACGCTCAATGAACACGAGCAGAATTACAGCACGATCGAAAAAGAATTGCTTGCCATCGTATGGGCAACACAATATTTTCGCCCATATCTCTTTGGCAGGAAATTCACGATCGAAACTGACCATAGACCTTTGACTTGGCTATTTTCTATTAGGGAGCCAAATTCAAAATTAGTACGTTGGAGACTAAAATTGTCAGAATTCGATTATACCATCAGATATAAGAAAGGGGTCCAAAATGGTAATGCGGACGCTCTTTCAAGGGTCACAGTTAACTTCTTAAATGAGAACTCAAATAAAACTGATTCTTTAATTTTTATTTCTCCGATAAATATTTATAAAAAACAAATAATAATCAAAAAGATCAATTCTGGGTCCTTTAAAGTAAAAAACTCAAAAATTTTTAAATCTAAAAGAAAAACTATTTACACGAAAACTTTGGACAGAGATACCATAATTACTATTGTAAAAAACCATTTCGATCAAAATAGGACAAACGCGATAGTAATAGATGATGAGACATTTTATAATGATTTCTGTAACGTAGTGAATAATACCTTTCATAGGAATAATAGCAAGTTTAAAATCGTAAAATGCAAAACTTTACTTAGAGATGTCACGGACGAAAACGAACTCGCCGATATTATAGAAAAACAGCATTTAAAGAATAATCATAGGGGCATAAACGAAAACTATACAGAATTGAGAGACGAAGTATATAACCCCCAGTTAAGAGACCGAATAACAAAGTTCATAAATAATTGCAAAATATGCAACTTGGAAAAATACGATAGGAAACCTGTGAAACAAAAATATAAGATAACCGAAACTCCCGATAGTCCTAGAGAAATAGTACATGCAGACGTTTTTTATAGTCTCGACAAATCTCTATTCTTGACAATCATAGACAAATTTTCCAAATACGCTCAAGCTATTAGGATTTCGAGTCGTACATGGACCGAATTTAAGAGAGCGTTTACGCAATATCTCTCTGTCGTAGGACACTTCAAAAAACTAATAGTAGACAATGAACTAGGTCTAAAAGCAATTCCTTTTCAAGAATTCCTTAAAGACGAAAACATAGAAATACATTTCACTTCTAATAATAATCACACGTCTAATGCAGACATTGAACGTCTACATAATACAATAAACGAGCATTTAAGAATCCTCAGACACGATTCAAACGTTAGTATAGACAGTGTTGATGAAAAAATCCATAAAATCATTAAATTCTATAATAACACTATTCATTCAACAACAAATAAAAAACCGATCGAATTCCTAAACGGACTTGTACATCAAAACGAATATCCCCAGATTAAAGAACACATAATCCAAATTAAAGAAAATACAGTTAACAAATTAAACAAAAATCGCGAAAATGTCGAAGTAAAAGTAGGACCTCAATATCTAAAAGAAGAAAGAGGCGGAAAAAATCACGCAAAGTTTAGGATAATAAACGCACAAAATCTAGATACTGATCACATTGTAACAGACACCGGGTATAAATATTATAAATCACACATAAAATGACATAAAAAACACCAAAACAATAGTAATCTTAAAACAAGTACACGTTCTAATCGGAAACATAAAAATTAAATAAAAAAAAAAATAAATTATTGTTATCATTCCAGAACCATGAAAACAACAATTAAAATCATAATCTTCCCTGTTTTTATAACGTTAGTGCTTACTCAACTTATTGAAGTCCAAATTCTCAATGAAAACAATGGATATATTACAATCAAAACTGGTGGAATTAAAATTATAAGGAATTATAAAAAATTATTACACGTTATTAATATTACTGAGTTCGAAGTTAATGTAAATCAATTAGAAAATAATATTTTAAATGTCAAAAAGCATGTTAAAGCAACTGACCCTTCTTATCTGACTTTAATTCACAATTTCAATCTTCTACAGACAAAAGTACACGGACTAAGACCTCATATAATAGGAAAAAGAGGACTATTAAATTTTCTAGGTTCAGGTATTAAGGTTTTGACCGGGAATATGGACAGTGAAGACGAACAGTTTATAAAAACAAACCTAGGAAAACTATCGAAAACAAATTCTGAACTAATTACGGAATCAAACAAACAAATTTCTGTTAATAAACAAATTTCCGACCAAATTAGTAAGATATCAAATCATATTAACTACCAACAAGGAATTATTTCGGACATACTAGCTAACTATTCTAACAATGCCCATAAAACAATTGATCTAGAGAACGATCTAGAAATATTTCGGCAAATCTTTCAAATAAATTTCGACATAACCCTTCTTCGAAATCATATAGACGATATAGAGCAAATCATATTAGCTAGTAGACTTAGTATACTTTCACGGAACATACTTACCGAAGAAGAACTTGACTTTGTGTCTGACATAGAAGTATTAAAAGATATAAAGATTGCTGTGGCATACTATGATAACAAAATTATTATAATGATATCTATACCATTCTATTCCAAAAAAGGTTATTTTAATTTATTAATTGAACCAATTCCTACATTAGAAAATAAATGTTTGTCACTATCAGAAAATAAATTTTTAATAGACGAGGAAAAAACTCTATATAATATAACAGTAAAAGATAACTTAAAGAAAAATCTGGTAGAAATTGAGAATAATTGTCTAAATAAATTAGTAAAATCAGAACAAGCTAATTGTACTATAAAATATTGTAATGAAGAAATTATTAAAGAAATCCTACCTGGATTAATTATTGTAAAAAATCTTGAAGGAAATATAACTCAAGATTGTAATAATGATGATTTGAGACTTTTTAAAAATAGTTTAATTAAATTTGAAAATTGTAACATTGTAATAAAAAACATAACTTTTAGTAATAAATTCACTAAAATCGAAGATCATTTTGTATATCCCTATACAAATATAAAAATTATAGAAAATAAGGAAAACAATGTAAAAAATTTAAATAAATTAAATTTAACTGAAATTCAATATAATCGTAAGAAAATTGAAGAAATAACTGATAACCATAATTCTTCAAACATTTTTAATTATATCTTTTTTATTGTAGTGTCATTTTTGCTTATTGTAATATTCGCTATAATAATAAAAATTAAATTCTTTTATAATAAAATAAAAATTGCTAAAATAATAACTTCGTCGGAGCCTCAGTTTAAGAGGGGTGGAGTTATATATTCAGATAAAATAGATCAAGATTCCAAACCTTCAACAATTACTTTTATGTAATTGTTTTCACTTTTCTTTAAATAATTTTACATATGGTTAACACATTTTTTTCTTCTTTTTAATTTAATCGTAATAAATAATAACAACCTTGATTCTATATCTAATTTTGCTGATAAGCATAATTCTTTCTTTATACCTACTATATGAAAACATATAGTAAGAATTTTTGTTAACATTGAATACGATTTGTTTTGTAATATGAACCAACAAAAATATATAAAAAAGTAAAAACGCTTAAAACGTTTTTACTTTATTCCATAACAATTATAACCTACTCTAATAATAATTGCACACATGTTCTTTTGAGCGATTTGTTATTGTTACAAGGCCAAAAAATGACATAGATTTAATTTTTTAAAGATAAGAAAAAAGAAAGTATTATAATTGTAAGTAAAAATGCCAAAATGCATTTTTACCATAAGAAAAGTAAATTGTAAGTTAGATATAAAAAGATGTAAAAAACGAATATGTAGTTAGTTCCAAAAAGTGAATTCAAAAAAAGAAATAGGAATAAGAGTTCCATTCTAAATAAATATTATTTTTAATAATAAAACAAGAGTTTTTTTTTCTTTTAATTTTTTTTTATATTGAAAACAAAATTCAAAAGCTTATCAATCCGAGATATTTACATCAAAATCTTAAATATCAAATTTCAAAGAATTCCGCTCAGTCATTTAGGCTGGGCTCGTGTCCACAGACGCACACACAGACAGGCGTCACGCTAAACGTTTTTTTTACAACCTTCTCCGCACCGGTAGTGCATATTTGCCACAATCTCGGGTACAACTTTTTAGTATGAAAACAATTTATTTATTTATTTATTCAAATAAATCTCAAAGATAGCTTAAAGCACTTAAATAGAGTGTTATTATATACTTTTATATTAACTCGTCGCTGTCGGTTTATTTATTTATTTATTTATTTATTTGTCATTCTGCCACGCTTTTTATTATCTTCGTAATCTGTTAGCAACATTTATAAGTGTTGTATGGTGCAGAGGAAAGTGTACAGGTTTCAAAAGTGGGTGTCATGTTGTTCGAGTCCAGTTCACATGCAACTTTTTTTTTTTTTTAACTATCTATTCAAAAACATTTTTTGAATAAAATATGTATATATTTTGTATATATGAATTTGAAACTTAAATTTTTATCTCTAAATTCATGCAAACAATACACACGCAATATATTTTTGATCTTTTCTCCTATAATAGTATATTTTTATGTATGTTGCTAAAATATTTTGTTTACAACATTTGTTTAGTATTTAAATCAAAATATTTGCTGTCAACATTCTTTAATGCATATTGAATATGCATGGTTAAAAATTAAGATTTTATGTTCGTAATATGTTCATTAAATATTTAAGTGTTGTATAGTGCAGAGGAGAGCGTACATGTTTTGAAAGTAAGAGTAATTTGGTTCGAATCCAATTCGTGTAGGTACATTTTTTTTTTTTTTTTTTGTTAACTGTATTCATCAACATTTTTTTAATAAAATTTTATGTATAATATACACATATTATTTGATCTTTCCTCCTATAATAATTTAGTTCAATCAAGCTTGACGTGCACATGCATTTTGTATTAGGATTTAGCAAAACACAAAATATTTAGGTACAATATTTTTATGTTGATAAATTATTTTGTTTTAAAACATTTGTTTAGGATTTAAATCAGAATATTTGTTGTCAACATTCTTTATTGCATATTGAATATGTATGGCGTTAAAAATTAATGTTTTATGTGTTTTATTTAGGAACATTTATTATGTATATTGTGTATGTAGATATACATATAAAATTTCATTCAAAATAATTCCAATTGCCAAATTCAAACTACATATTTACCGTTTCATATTTTTCGGTTTAAATTTAAACTACATATTTTTGGTTTCGAAATAGAGAAAGCAATATTTTTCAGAATCATGGCAGGGATTCCATCGGGACCAGTAGACTTTCTGTCATTTAGATTCTTCAGAACTTTCACTTCAGCTCGGGTCCTGAAGTAGATTTTTCCAAATCTACACGAATGATCAACTTCAGAAATCGTAGGTGGAGGTTGAGATGTAGGAGGAAGCGTGGAATTTCACTCAAAAAGTTTTGCAAATAAGTTAGCTTTTCCAACCGAATCTGAAATAATAGAGTCGTTGTTATCGATCAGCGGAGGGAATGACGATGCACAAAAGTTCTGCTTGGCATTTTTGCAAATGTCCAACAGGAACGATTGCAGTTGGGCTGGTAGAGGATCTTTTGTTTCAGCCTTTGGTTGTGCAGAAACTTTTGCTGATTGATAATTTCCTTGCAATGGTTTCTGGCCACTTTATAGCTCCTGCACGATGCTTCCGAAGCATTAGCCTTCTACCGCTTGAAAAGTTCCTCTTTATTTCGGATGGCCTTTTTAAATTGTCGTTAAACCATGACTTGGTGTTTTGTTTGGCCGATTTATACGAACTAGATATAAACAGTTTCATATCTAGCATTATTGTATTACTAACGACACTGGCAAAAAGATCACCGTTTCTTTGTCGATACAACATCGACCAGTCAAAGCTTCTAAAAAAAGAATTAAGGCCCTGCCAATTTGCCCGGTTCTCATGCCAGACCAATCTTTTGGGAGCTATACTCGAACTGGAAGATGTACTTTTAGAAAAAAATGTTTTAACAAGGCAATGATCGGAATTACCATTTGGAGAGCTAATAGAAACTATATATTTTTCTGCTTTGGTGGTCAGAAATAGGTCCAAAAGATGTTGGTTTTGGACGGTTTGGTCGGGAATCCTCGTCGGGTTCTTGACTAGTTGAGAAAGTTGGAGGAAGTTTGAAAATAGTTCAACTTGCTTGCCTTCTGGAAAATTGTGACTAGAAAAATGGAGCCAGTTCTTGTTATGTACATTGAAATCGCCAGCAACAACAATCTCGGCATGTGGGTATTTTTCCAGGATTGAGTTTATGTTGTCGGATAGTTCATCAATGACCACAGCTGTCTCTAACTCCGTTGATTTGTGATATCTGTATAAAAAACAGAAAAAAATTGTAGACTTTTCAACACGGAGTTTTATCCATATATAGTGAAAAATATGGTTGGAGCCTCTTAGATTGTGAAGGGTGTTAAAACCTACATCAGAACGAATAT
This sequence comes from Poecilobothrus nobilitatus, assembly GCA_947095535.1. NCBI lineage: Eukaryota > Metazoa > Arthropoda > Insecta > Diptera > Dolichopodidae > Poecilobothrus > Poecilobothrus nobilitatus. The sequence continues at coordinate 112,306,018 of OX352773.1, forward strand.
ATAAAGCGACACCTCTATGGGAGATAAAATGCGAAACTAAAGAGTAGCCGTTAATATTAAAATCAATATTGTCGTCTCTGACTTGAGTTCCGCATAGTGCTAATAGTGATGGTCTTTCAGAGATTAAATTGGCCTCTACGGCACAAAAGTTTGATGCAAGCCCACGAATATTCCAAAAATGAATAGAAAAGTTGGCGATCATGAAATACCTACAATTGCGTACAGAAATCGAAAAATTAAAATGATAAAAATTAGAATAAAAATTATGCAAATATTTAAATAAGTTTTAAATTAATACAGCAAAAATATACTACAAATAATAGATAAAATAAAAGTTAATCCAAAAAAATAAAAAAGAAAGAACTATACCTAACGAAAACGTTATTCGATAACATCGTAAAAAATTAATAGTGAGTATAAAAAAATTCCATTTTGTATGAATTGTGAAATATTTATTATAAAAGAAAAGGTAGGCTATAGTACAAAGAAATATTTCTTTTTTTTCCTAAGGGAGGTGGGAATCTTCCAAAGACACCAAGAATTTCCCCCTTGGTAGTGTCAGATTCTTACTGACTAAACCCACCTCCCCCTTTCGCTAATATAATGGGATGAAGTCCTTACCTGTGAACGCAGTATATTGGTTAGGGAGTAGGGATAGGAAAGGATGGGAAATGTATACGGAAACATTGAATCGGGAGTTGGACTGTAAGGAAACAATGAATACTCCTATTATTATTACTAATTTTGCTAACAGTCACTAAAACCGTTACAACAGTTACAACATGTAGGAGTAGTGTATAGTATTATATGAGGTAATTATTGAAGGCAACCTCCACTGTCACTGTAGCGGTTACTATTATTGATATTAGTATTCTTATTAATATTATTATTATTTTTACTACAGAGTCAGCGCCATCAACGTGCCAACGTCAGAGATTACAACGTGCAACGTGATATAACACCTTACTTGCATGATATAACCAAAGATAGCTTCCACTGTAGTAGCTATTATTATTATTATTATTATTATTATTATTATTATTATTATTATTATTATTATTATTATTATTATTATTATTATTATTACAATTATGTTATGATTACTATTATTATTATTATTAATATTATACTATTAATATTATTATTATTATTTTTAATGTTATTATTGTTATTATTTTACTACAGAGTCAGCACCATCAATGTACATTGTTTTTTTTAAAAATCAAGTATACAAAAGATATTAAAAATGTATAAATTAAAACAAAAAAATCAAAAATATACAAAAATAAAAATAAAGTATTTGAAGTGAAAATAATTAATTGATAATAATAAGTTAAGTTTACAAAAAAAAATGTTACAACTGTACAAATGAATTCAGTAAAAGCAAAAAGTTATTTTAGGCAGTAAAAATTGAAAAAAGTTAAATATTTTACAAGCGAAAAAAATTAAATATTAATATTTAATAATTTAATGTAATGCTATCTATATAGCAAATTTATTATTAAGAAAAAATAATTAAGTTATTAAGAAAAGAAAATTATTATAAGTCAAAAGTAAAAAATAAAATTAAAATAAATAAAAATGATGATATTTGCAAAGTAAATAAGATGAGAAGAGCATAATAGATAAACTCAGCATTTATGATCCAGATCCAGGTATTAAGTTTTAGGTTTAGGTCTTCCAAATAATTTAAAACTTTTTAACGTTTTATAAAGAAGTTTGTAACAACCTTTCAATGATACTCGAGAAACTCCTCTCAATGGAACTAAGACCAGATGCGTTTACAGCCATGGTGAAAAATCATAGGCAAAAAACACTCGGTGCTGTTATTAGCAGATTGAATGGAAATCTACCACAATTGTTGAGCATATTGGAAGATATGCAACCAAAAGAGAAAGCAGACGAAGAACGAAGAGCAAAGTGGAATACCTTGGTTTTCACATAGAAACAGCTCCCGAAACTTTCCACATCAATTTTCAACGAATCTTAACAGTGGATGGAAAAACAACAATATAGTTCCATATAGACCAAGTTTCTATCAAAATCACAGATCACATGGATTTCAAGGGCAATCAAGAGACCTACAAGCACTTAGAACTTGTTATAGTAACCACTCCAATTTTAACAATGCAAGAATTTCCTCACATAATAATGACAATAATAATAATAGATTAATCGAAAGAACGAAAGCCTCTAAGAAAATATCAAGTAGGTGAAACAATATTCGTTAAACACAATAAAAGGTTAGGATCAAAATTAACCTATCGCTATAAGAAGGAAAAAGTTAAAGAAGATAAAAATTCATTTAAAATTACCACAACAGGCAGAGTAGTTCATAACTCAAATATTAAATCTTAATAATCATTTTCAGGTACCTATTAAATATTGGGTGGGTGATGTCCAAATACTGGACTACACAGGATCGGACACGGTAATAATCAATATGGGTAAAGTAAAAATTCAAGAAGGAAACTTTAGACTAACCAAATAACCAATTTTGGAATCCTACAATCTTCACTAAAGAAGATTGACTATTTACTATCAGAAGACGATTACAAACCACATCCACTTTATCCATACCTAGAACACGAGGCAACGCAAATACAAGAGTATCTAGACGAATTCAATATACACCGTAAGCCAAGAGCTATAAATGCAAATGAAAGTGCGTGAAAATCGTTAGCAGGTACCCCTGATCATGATGATTACGTTATGATAAAAAAGAAAATGAATAATATGCTCGAAAATAATAATAAACTGGTAATAATAAATAAGGTTTATAATCATAGGATAAACAATATAACAGAAATAACAAACAATATTTTAAGAAATATTAAATTAGGGTTAGGATTTAATAATCAAGCTTTTAAAATACAATATAAATTAAAACTAATTAAAGAAGAGGTTGTTAACCTAAAATATGCAATTCACTGGGCCAAAGTAGGGGTAGTGAATTCCATACTACTGTCAAAATCTGAAATTGTAATTTTAACCAAAACTTTAGATAATGAAAATTTTCCTTATACAAATGCCGAAGAAGCATTAGATTTTGCTAACATTAAAGTAATTACTAACGAAACTTGCTTGCTTTATATTTTAGAAATACCATTAACCAGTAAAGATATTTTTGAAAATTTACTAATAAAACCATTAAAAATAAATAACACTGTAGTAAAAATAGTTCGCGATCGAATTCTAACAAATTCCAAAAAGGTTTATGGAATGTTATAACTTGTAAAAATATAAATTCAGTAACCATTTGTATTAAAAAAGAAATAATAGATTTAGTTAACTCTACCTGTATTCCAAATATCCTGAAAAAGAAGAAATCAACATGCAATATCACCAATAATCATCACATACCCGTCGTAGAATGAATTACAAACAACATCATTTTATGAAATTAATTTGAGAGAATAGTAACAGCCGACAATGAACGTAAAAATATCAAGGAGATATACCTAATAATATTCTAGAATACCACAATGATGATACATGACACAGCCTACTCATCAAAAGAAATTTCAACAGTCAAAGTATTTCCAGCTATTCTACAGCCACAAATCATCAGACAACAACAAGAACTATCATTTGAACTACTACAAGAAATTCACATAAATAATGCAAAAGAAATTAAATTGTTAAAGGAAAGAGCGTTTACCGAGCAGATACTAGGCATCATTGGTATACGACCAATCATATTAATAATCTGCTTGCTTCTAATAACAACAGCTTTTGCATAAAGTCAAAAAAACAGGGCAAAATCATAATGAACAACAAACCAGAAGTAAGAGAACAAACCAATGAAAAAATCAGAAAACAAGTACCAACACAAAAAACAACAACAGAAGAAATAAGAAATATGCATCCAACAACATTTCAAGGTACGTCAACAAAAATAGATTTAGATCAGACAGCACTACAAACCATACCAACAACATCAGAGTAAACAAAAAATATTAAACAAACAACACCCCAAATTAAATCAGCAAAAATAAATTCAGATCAAATAGCTGTTCAAATCACGGCACCAGCAAAGGTAATCAGGAACAAAAGACTCATCACAACAAAGAAAATCCATACAACACAATTTTACACCGAAGTCAAGTGAGGACATTTGATTTAAAGGTGGAAGAATTAACAATAAATCTTATTAACCTAATTATAAGAAAAACTATCCTAATTATTATATTGTAACAATAAATCTTATTAATCTAATTATAAGAAAAACTATCCTAATTATTATATTGTAACAATAAATCTTATTAACCTAATTATAATTAGGTTTGTAACATTTGTAACTATTCCTTAATACTCAACCTAAGTTTGAATTTATAAATAATTTAAGACTGATATTTTAGATATTATTTAATAATTTTAAGCACTAGTAATTAGCACTTTTATAATTAAAATAAAATTCTATATTAATTATTATGTTATTAAAATATTTTGATTACGCAAACAAATTAATGAACTTTAATGCATTGTAAGAAACAAAAACAAAAGTAATGAAAACAAAATGTTAAAATTTTTTATTTTATTTATTTATTTATTTATTAAGCCTTAAAAAAAAAATTTTATGTACAAAAAAGCCAATATTTACAAATTTAGAAGATCATACTATAATAGGAGTATTTTCAACTTTGACTTAAAATTAAGAGAAAAGAATTAATATTTATTATTAAAAATTTAGTTGGTGTAGGAAAAATGGCTAAAAAACCTACTGACACATTTTTTAACGACTTATAACTAGATAGTTAACTAACCTATAGACTAATTATTAAATTTAGAATTTACATATAGTTAACTTAGTTTATACTGAAAATATTATTTATTAGAGGATTTGAATTGTTAAAGCAGTTCTCTTGAAAAATTGGAAAAAGTCTATCAATTTTGTCTTGAATTGTAGGCACTTGGCGATTTTAATGTAACCTTGCGGTTGAAAAGCATTTGTTTTTCTTTAGAATTAATTTTAGCACGGAGTTCTGCTTTTTTTGTAAAAGAAGTAAATGCGATTTTGCAGAATCCATCCCTACGGCGAAAGCGTAGAAAAGAATGCTGCTAAATATCACTTTATATATTAATAATTTATTGTCTATGCTCAGATACGATTTTCTGTTTAAAATTGGATAAAGCGCTTTGATACAGAGGTCCATCTTATTTATGACCTTAAGGATGTGACATTTGAAGAGTAATTTCCTATCTAAATTAATGCCTAGATATTTGATGGATTCATTCTCCCAGTTGGTTTCATTATTATCTAGTATTAAATTTCTGTTTGGCAAGTGACTTGGTTTTCTTTTTCTAGTAAAGAAGATCGTTTTTGTTTTCTCACCGTTAATTTTAATTTTCCACTTATAGTAATAGTCTCTGATTCTGGAGAAACCATTCTCTAAATACCTAATAATATCGGCAGGGTTTGGTGATAATGCTAATACCGCGGTGTCGCCTGCATACAAAGCAATTTCACAATTCGGGGGTTTTCGGATGTCTGAAATGTAAATGTTATAGAGAACTGGTGATAGCGCGAAGCTTTGGGGTACTCCTGCGCTAATTCTTTTGTTGTCCGATTGGATTGAACCGATTTTAACCACAAAAGTTCTATCACTTAAGAAACTGTGAATAATTTTGGTTAGCTATTTAGGGAATCTATAGCTTATCATTTTATGGATTAACGCCTTGTGCCAAACAGAGTCAAAGGCTTTTTCAATATCTAACGTTATCATTCCCACTGAATTTTTGTTATCAAGTTCTTTTTTGATTATTTTCTTTATTCTGTAGATTTGTTGCGAAGTATTATGCTTCCTTCTGAAACCGAATTGTTCATTTAAGAGGATATTTGAATCTTCCAAAAAATTTTCTATTTTATTTTTTAGAAGTTTTTCAAATATCTTACCGGTTGTATTTAGTAGACTGATTGGACGGTAACTTTCAATTTTTGAAGCATCTTTACCCATTTTGGGAATGTAAACCACTATAGCTATTTTCCAACTTCTGGGAAAATTGCCTAGTCTCAGACATTCGTTGAAAATCTTATTGAGAATCTTGCAATTTGATCTTGAAAGATTTTTAAGCTCAATGTTGGGTATCTTATCTTGTCCAGCAACTTTTCTCGTTTTTAATGATTGGGTTATTTGTAAAACGTCATTTACAAAAAATCTTGGACAATTGTTGTAGCTAATGTCTGCATTTAGTGAGATGATAGAATTTTCAACCATAATAGTAGTATTAATGTCGCTATAGTTACAAGGCAGGGAGTTTTGATTAGCAAAAAACTCTGCTAGTTTTATAGCTTTTTCTTTATCAGTGGTTAAAGTTTCGTTGTTAACAAATAAGGCTGGAATTTTAGTTCTTTTTTTATTCAGAACTTTGGATAAGTTCCAAAGGGATTTTGAGCCTTTATTTAAAGATGAAAGGAAGTTATTCCATGAAGTTATTCCATGTTAAAGGAAGTTATTCCATTAACACTAACGTGATTAATTTCCTTTTAAGAATTTTATTAAATGTCTTCCAGTTTGTTTTTTTAAATAAAAATGTTTTAGGAAGTTCTTTATTAAAAAAAGATTGGTTAATGTTAAAAACTACCGGAAGGTGGTCTGAGTTTAATTCATTTATGGTAATTGGACTATCTAAATAATTACTAATATTGGTGAGAACTAAATCTAATGTTGATGGTTTGTGTCTTTGGTTTATTGGAACATAAGTTGGAGATGGTGGATATAATAGCTGAAAATTACTGTGGTGAAGTTTTTTATGCAAAGTTTTACCCCAAATATTATTTTTAAGACAGTTTCAAGCTAAATGTCTACAGTTAAAGTCACCTATAATACAATAATTATTTTGTAAATTATTAAATAAATTTAAGTCATTATTAAAATCATTTAATAATTGTTTGTTGCTATTTCCACCGCGGAAATAAGCTCCTATTATTGAAATTTCATTAAGTTAGTTTCAATCTTTACAGCTATAGTTTCGAAAACCTTCGTTTTAATGTTTGACAATAGTGTGTGTTTGATATTTTTCCTAACTAAAATCGCTACACCTCCCCCCCTTGCAAATGCCCTGTTACATACATATACATCAAATAGAGCATCGGAAAAAGAACTATTTTTTAACCAAGTTTCAGTGAGAACTGCTATATCTATTTTATTTTTCCTCAGTAAACTTAGAAATTCAATTTTTTTATTGGAGATGCTTCTGTCATTCCAATATAAAACTTTAATATTGTTGTAATTAATTACTGACATTATTACATACATATTTTAAAGTGATTTCGAATAATATATTGATTTGTTCTAGTTTAGTTTTGCAGCTTGAAAGTTTGTTTAAAAGCTCTTGTGAGATTGAGAGTAACTCATTATACGAGTACAAATCACTATTTACATTTACATTATTGTTAGTGTTAAAATTATTACTTAAACTATTGTTATTTGTTTTAGTTGATTGTAAAATACTTGCGTATGAGAGATCATTTGAAGTTCCCATGTTTGTGAATAAACTGTAATTAGGTGTTCTCTTTTGTGTTGTAGAATTCTTAGTTGTATTTGGAAGAAAAGGAAAGGCTGATACATCGTTAGTGTTAATGTTGTGAAAACGTGGTTTTCTGACATTCTGGTTTTTTGTATTATTTTTTTCTCTAATTGACTGTATAATTTGGTTGTATTTAATCTTTTCAGGGCAAAGCGAGAAATTAGTTTTGTGTGGACCTTTACAGTTGGCACATTTTAATTTTTGTTGATCGGTCGGTTTATTCACTTCTTCACAGTTTTTTGTATTATGTGAACCGGCACAAATTCCACATATTGTGTTAAGATGGCAAAAAGACGCACCGTGACCATAGGTTTGGCAGTTGTAACATAATATGTGACCGCTTTTCCTGTAAGTATAATAATCCCATTTGATAACTCTGTTAAAAAGGGCTTTAATACGAGTTCTAATTTCCGCTAATTTAATTGTATTTTTTTTAATGTGGATAATAAAATTTTGATGCTGGAAATATCGCGATGTTTTCATTTGCATTGGTTTGACTTCAATACAGCTAATACCCTCCAGAGCAATTGCTGCAGAAACTTCCTGTGGTTGAATAATGCATCAAGGCCATATAGAACAAATTTTATAGGTTTGTCTGCACGATTTGCATGTGTAAAAAATCTCCACACTCTATTTTGATCCGTTTGTTTATACCCGTACGATAGGATCGGTTATAATAAAATTACTCCTCCGTTTGTAACACCTCGAAATAAGCGAGCTAGATATACCTTCAAAGGTATGGATCGGATCAGAAAAAAATTCTAAGACGTTTGAGCCATGTCCGTCCGTCCGTCCGTCAGCACGCTAACTCACAAACTAAGAAAGCTAGAATTTTGAAATTTACACAAAATATTCTGGGAGTAATTTGTAGGTTCCCTATTTTTTTTGGTTGAGTTTGGACCAAAACTTAGGGTAACTCTCGAACACCTAACTTTTAGATCCCCACATTTTTTTTTAAATAGAGCTATGAAATTTTAACTGCTGATAGATCTCACAGAAATATTAATTTTATTTTTAATAACTTTTTTTTGTAGCCCCACCCGTTACGGAGCTACAGCTCTCCATAGGTTCAAAAAAGCTCTATATTTAAATTGTTATAGCACAAGTTGTATAAGGTATATCTTCATTCTGAAAACGCCAAACGATTACTACTGTTATTAGCTTTAAAAGTATATATACAATAAATATATATTTGTGGCATACGGTGTCTTAATTTACCGTTATGCGAAACTGAAATTTTGCAAAATCCTTTAACCTTCTATCTTCTAAACGGTTTAAGTTGGAAACTTGAAATTTTGACAGAAGTTAGATCTTTAATAAGTATGAGTCATTATGATAAAATAAGTATGAGTCATTTCAGAAATTTTTTTTGTATCACTCCCCGTTTAGGAGCTGTAAGGGGCCAAAAACTGAAAATTTCCTATTTTTAAACACCTGTAACTTGAACACCAATTTTTTTGAAGTAATACACAAAAATTAAAGCTTCAACATTATACTCTTATTTCTGTTAACAACTTTTTTTAATAATATAGGGTTACTTTATAATTGACGAAAGTATTACTTGATTTTTTCAAATTTTCTAACAAATTTCTTCAACAATTTTTTTGCATTTTGTGTTATTCGATAATTTGAAATTGTTGAGGATATAATGCGTAGTACAAAAAAATGTAAATAAATAAACAACATAACGGTTGCTTGAAGAATTTTTATTTATATGATATTGATATATATACATACTTATATAATATCATGTTTATTTACATATCGTATATGTCACTAGTGAATGAATGATAAGAGTATAGATGTATA